>CAJQZJ010033585.1:595457-691325 GCA_907164525.1 Lophiomys imhausi | reverse complement strand
GTGTGTGTGTGTGTGTGTGTGTGTGTGTGTGTGTGTGTGTGTGTGTGCAAGACAACTTGCAGAAGTCTGTTCTCTACCTCCAACGTGATTCTTTGTATGGAACTCAGGGTGTCAGTCTTGCACAGGAAGAGCTTTACCCCCGGTGCCCTCTTGCCAGCACTACACCGTATTTTATTTGTGTCCTGTGGAGGGCAGGAGGGCAGAGGACAGCTTGCAGGAGTTGGTTCTTTCCTTATACTGTGTGGGACCTGGAGACTACTCAGGTTGCCAGGCCTGGCAACTAGTACCTTTGCTTGGAGTCATTTCACCAGCCCTCTGCTTTGTTTTCTGAGACAAAGTTTCTCACAGAACCAGGAGCTTAGCAATTCCACTAAACTACTGGCCTCTGGATTCCTCCTGTCACTGCTCCCACCAGGTCTGGGCATGTGCAGCTGTGTCCAGCTTCTACCAGGGTGCCAGGGATTCGAACTCAGGTCCTCATGCTTGCACAGCACATACTCCCCCCCACTCCCAGTCATCATCCTAGTACCTCCCCTACGCTTTTTGAAACTTTACAGTTGTTTTGGACTTCTTGTGTTTTGAGACAGAAGTCTTGCTATGTCATCCAAGTGGACTTCAGATTCCCAATCCTCCTGCCTCAGCCTCCTGAGTACTAGAATTACATAAATAAGCCAACATTCTCAAACATTACATTTGTTCAAACTCCTGTTTGTGTTTCCTTGGGTGAGTAAGGAGGGGTGGAGCCCATCTGGAAGTTGGCACAGAAAGAGTAGTGATCTTCCTGCCTCAGTATCCCCTAGTACTGGAATTAGAGGCATGAGCCACCATACCTGACCACCTGGCCAGCACGTTTTTTTCATGACTCATCCATGGATTTTATTTTTTTTTAAATTGCATTTATTTATTGGTTGGGGGGGGGGTGCTTACCACAGCACACTTGGAGAGGTTGGAGGACAACTCTAAGGTCCCTCATCAGCGGGATCTGCTCTGGTCACTGTCTCTGTCATTGGGCACAGGCTCGGGAGCCAGAGCACTTGGGTTTGAACCCAACTTCCATTATTTTCTAGCTGTGTGTCTGTGCACAAGCCTCCCCTCCCTTGTCTCCGTCTGGAATGGGGTGTTGATCAAAGTGCCTACCTCATGGGTTTGTTACTAGGACTGTGGTCATGAAAGTCCCCTCATGTTGTCCAGTGCCTGGAAAAGTCCTCTGTGGGGCAGGCCATTGTAGCAACACCTGTCCCAAGATTTTTTCTTCTACATTTGAGAAGATTCACTTAGGAGTCATGCATGCGTGTTATAGCTGTAACTCAGTCAGTTGAGTGCCTGCTTAGTACTCACAAAGCCCTAGATGTGATCCACAGGACCACATAAACCAGAAGTAAAGGTACATGCCTGCAGCACCAGGGAGATAGGAGGAGGATCAGGAGTTCAAGGCCATCCCCAGCCAGGTAAGTCCAAGGTCAGCCTGGGCTCCAGAAGACCCAGCCTAGAAAGAAAGGGGCCTAGGCAAGGAAGAAAGAAGGAAGAGAAAGAAAGCCTTCTGGTTTCCAGCTTTATGGAATGTGTCACATTTATGCTATAGGAAGCAACTGGCTGCTGGACCCAGGTACAAGCACTGCAGTTTAGGGACAGAGACACTGTCACCTCCCACACGGCCATGGGGCTCTAGCCCCTACTCACTTCCTCATTGTCTTCTTTGTCTACTACCTGGAGAGTCCCTTTTCTTGTTTTCTATCTCAGCTCTGCATTTTGCATTTTGTATTTGCTGGGCATGGTGACACATGCCTTTGATTCCAGAATTCCCAAAGTTAAGGAAGAAACATTTTTTTAGTTCAAGATAGATGAGCCTTAGGCTACAGAGTAAGACCCTTTCTCAACAATGTAAAACTGTATGCTCCTTTTAGATGAGATCGGGCGCGTTCAGGGTGGTATGGCCGTAGACTGTATGCTCCTTTTAGACAGGGGTCTTGCCATGCACTATCATGCATGCAACATCCCACTAAGTGCCCCAACAAGTCTATGCTTGAAGGGCTTCCCTGGAAGCTTGAGTCATCCCAACCCTCTTCCCTTAGATTTTAAGTATGTTTTTTTTTTTTTTTTGGTTTTTTGAGACAGGGTTTCTCTGTTTAACAGCTCTGGCTGTCCTGGACTCGCTTTGTAGACCAGGCTGGCCTCGAACTCGCAAAGATCCGCCTGCCTCTGCCTCCCAAGTGCTGGGATTAAAGGCGTGCGCCACCACCGCCCGGCTTTAAGTATGTTTTGACAACAGTGAATAATGACTGGGACATGGGATTGTGTGGTCAGTCTCAGGGGTTGTGGTGTCAGCACATGTGGAAGTGGTAGGTGGTTCTAAGCTGAAGGTAAAGGAGACAGGGTAGAAGGAGTCTGCAAGGACAGCAAAGTGACTCTGAGGGAGAAATCCTAAATTATGAAAGATTGGGTTGCTCTTCCAAGTTCTATGTGGCAGAGTACTTGGGACTTGCCAAGATCTAGCAGGGAACAGAGTCTTATGGTTGGTTTGGAAGCCAGTCTCAGGTGCTCATAGGTGTGTACCCTGAACAGAGGGTACCTGACACACTTCTCCACTTGCCATAGAGCCCTGATGGCTCCTACTGAAGCAAGTATGAGGGGAAGAGGAAGGGAGCCCTGGAGTTGGCCACATGTCTTCTGAGAGAAAAAAAGGTAAAAAAGGTGGGCCAAAGAGATCAAGTCAGAGGATTAGAAAGACAACTAGGTTTTCAGAGCCTAAAGACCCAAAAGTTTAACTTCTATCCATACACAATCTACCCATCCATCCATCCATCCATCCATGGATGCATTTGTCAATCTATCCCTCCATCCAATATCCCACTTAAGTGATCCCAGTCTATGACGAGAGAAGCCTCATCAGCCTTTAGTGAAAGCCCAAGGGTTCCTCCAACCCCATGGGAAAGTGACCAAAGAGAATGAACTATGGCCTAAAAGTCAAAATCTACTCTTAGTTAGCCGCGTACACCAGGTCACACGATTTGGCTCTTCTGGACCTCAAATGTTTCCTCACTTTCACAATGGCAGTTGCACAAGAAACTGAGTGGGCAATCTTTCTAGTTCTAACATTCCATGGTAGACCCTTTGACCTCTTGATGTCACAAATATGGAGCTGACTCGTGATTGGCCGTTGCCTGCCTCAGCCCTGCTGTTCTCTTGGTCATGGGAACAAGATGGACTTGCCCTGGGCCTTCCCTACTTGTGTTCTTCTATTACGGGCAGCTCTTGCCATGGCTCAGGACTATGGGAGAGCCACACATAGGTATGGCTGGGACCTGAAGGAGCATAGGACCAAATAGAGAACTGGGGAAGGGACAGTCCCTTTCCCAGGCCCACATAGTCCCCTTCCCTGCAGGTGAGTTCTACAGTGAAACTCAGGCAAGGATGTTCCTGCAGTTTTATGAGGAAACAGCCCAAGTCGTATTGAATGAGTTCATGGAGGCCACTTGGGGCTATGTCACCAACATTACCAGGCGAAATCAAAGGAACATGGTGTGGTACCATTTCCCTCCCAGGTCTTCCTTTCCCCTTGCTCTTCTTAGGGATCCTGGAGGAGGAACCACCCAAAACATATGTCAAAGTGGGCAGCAAGCTCCCAAGTCTCTCAGGAGCCTTGAATTTTCTCCACTTGAGAATTTCTGGATTCTTTGCCCTTGCAAATTTGACCTCCTTGCTTTTAGGGACTTGGGCATCCCTATCCCTCTTAGCAAATCTTCAATGATTCTGGACCATTAAAGTGGGCTTAGGGGCTGCGACCTCAGAAAGTCAGCATAGAACCATGTTGCATCCCCCAACCTGCCACAACCAATATGATGGCCTTCTTTCCAGCTGAAGGAGGCGGAAAGGTCTCAGTTCATGATGTACTTCGGCAATCGGGCCCGCTTGTTTAAGACGGAGAATTTCCAGGACCCAGAAGTGAAGCGCATGCTGAGTAAGCTGCAGAACCTAGACAAGTCGGCCTTGCCCACCGAGGATCTCCGGGAGGTGATAGACAGAGGCCCAGGCCTCTAAGGCACACACTTCTGCACCCTGGGCGAGGGTGGGATAGGTCTGACTTGGAACCAGAGTATCTGGAGTCAGGAGTGGGGGTTGATGGTATGGAACCAGTGTTTCCTCTACAGGAGGAGGGGGGGTACTTTAACCAGGCCTGCCTCCCCTGGCTGGTGGGGCTAGTGTTGGGAGTGGGGCCAAGGACATGGTCCTGCCCTGGGTGACACCTGTCCCCCCAGTACAACAGACTTCTGACCTACATGGAGACAACATATAGCACAGCTGATGTGTGCCTGAATGAGGGTCCCTGCATGCCCCTGGAGCCTGGTGAGCAACCACGCCCTGTCCTCCACTGCAACTGTTCGCTGGTGAAGGAACACCTAGGGTGGACAAGGGTAGAGGTAGGTGGGTATGGGGTGCCATGTGGCTCCTATTTGGGCACAGACCTCGAAGAAATCATGGCCACCTCCAGGGATCAGAAGGAGTTGCTGTGGGCCTGGCAGGGCTGGCGGGATGCCGTGGGTCGCCAGCTCCGTCCTGTCTTTGAGTACTATGTCTATTTCAGCAACAAGGCTGCACAATATAATGGTAAGCAGGCTGTACGTAATGTCTCGGGTCAGTGCCCAGGAAAAGAATGAAACTGAATCTGCAGAGGGTTCAGGAAGCAGCAAAATGGGTGTGAACAGAGTTGGGAGATGTGAGCCTTGTAACTGGACCCTACAAATAGTGATAAAGCCTTCACTGTGGACTAGGTGGTAGCTTTGTGAGTAAAATGACAGATGTCTGCTTGGTGGACTTCTTCATGGCACTGTGAGGTGGCCCTCCTCCAGCCCACATGCATCTCTAATACCAATTAACACAATGCCATGGAAAAGGGGCTGCTGGGATGTTGGGGGGGGGGCTTCCAATAAATGCTCAAGGCAGGCCTCTCTGACATTTACCCATACTGGAAAGATGAGTAGGGGACAGGCAAGCAGGAAGCAAGAAAATATCTGCATAGAGACCTTGCACTGCAGTGGGAGGAAACCAGGCTTTTAGGGGATAAGTAAGAAACCCACACAACCACAGGGCTTTGAGTGATTTGGGGTTCAGGGCACTGCAGTACAGAAGGATAGGACCTTGCAAGGCATGGCTAGGGGCTCCCACTGTGGGGGCTTTCTATGCTATGAACTGGTCTAGGATAGGCAATCCCTTGGGAGGTGGTGTTCATATCTAAGCCCCCTGGGAAACAGAGAAGTGGAGACGCTTCCTTGGAGTGTGTCTGGATGGGTCTTCTCCCTGCCAGGTCATTGGATGCAGGGTGGCCTGGCGAACACTTGATGAGTCTTTTCTCCTGGCTCAGGGTACGAAGACATGGGGGCTTTGTGGAGATCCAAGTATGAGTCTGAAAACCTGGAGGAAGACCTAGAGCAGTTCTTCAAGGAGCTGCAGCCACTCTATCTGAACCTGCACGCCTATGTGCGCCGCTCACTGTACCGCTTCTACGGGCCTGCGCTCATTGACTTGAAGGGGCCTATCCCTGCCCACCTCCTAGGTAAGGGCCAGACTGGTGGCAGAGGGAGACAGGGAGGAAGGTCCCTCTTGTCTCCTCTTAGTCTCTTCACCCCCTTTCCAGGGAACATGTGGGCTCAGTCCTGGGACAACATCCTAGACCTGGTCCTGCCCTACCCAAAAAAGCCCCCTGAGGATGTCACCAAGATCATGAAGAGTCAGGTCAGTGCTGAGCCTCTAGATGTCCCTGTCCCACAATCTTCCTAGGCGGCCAGGCAGGCAAATAGAACCACGGTGCCTCTTTCTCCAACAGCACTGGAGCCCTGAAAAAATGTTTCAAGAGGCTAATCTGTTCTTTACCTCTTTGGGACTGCTGCCCGCCCCACCTGATTTCTGGATAAAATCAATGTTGGAGAAACCACCTGATGGGCGGGAAGTGGAGTGCCACGCCTCAGCCTGGAAATTCTACAAGCGCGATGACTTCAGGTGTCTACAGCCAGAACGGTTTTCATCCGGCACCCTACTCTCACCCCTCTTCTGTTTCCCCACTGTCCATGTAGCAAGGAGTGGGCAATCGAGAGCAGGGCTGGGGGACATGGGATGAGATTCTGAAGCATGAAAGAGGAGGTGGGTGCAGAAAGTAGTGCATGTGGTCACTGAGTGGATCCAGTCTGGAGTGGAAAAAGATGGTGGCCAAGGCTCTTTTGGTCTCCAGTTTGATGGCCCCAATACCTTAATGAAATTTGAATGAAGAAGTTTTGAGTGTCCCCTGGGCATCCCCATGCTCCTTGACCCCTACCCTTTCACCCTAGGGTAAAGAAGTGCACCGAGGTGACCATAGAAGACCTGCTCTCCATCTTCCACCAGATGGGCCATATCCAGTACTTCATGCAGTACCAGAACCTCTCTATAATCTACCAAGAAGGTGCTAGTCCAGCCTTTGAAGAGGCTGTAGGGTCGGCGATCACCCTCTCAGTTTCCTCCCACAAGTACATGGTCAACAGAGGTCTGCTTAGCCGTGAGCACCAGGACGCAGGTGACGGGATCTAAGGGTTAGGAGGGCAGCCTGAGCCTGGGGCTTCAGCTAGGGCTGAGGGGGACTAAAGCCCTCAGGGCAAGGCTGAAGAAAGGGAGGACCAAGAAACTGCCTCTTGATTGCCCTGACCCGGTCCCCAGATGAGGAGGTCAACTTCCTGTTGGGCATTGCCTTGGAGAAGATCGCCTTCATTTCCTTCAGCTACATGGTAGACGTGTTTCATTGGAAGGTCTTTGATGGCACTATTCAGAAGAACACCTACAACCAGGAGTGGTGGAACCTCAGGTGGGGAAGGTGGCTGTCTGGTAAGAGTGGAGTGTTGATGTCCTAGGAACCTGGGGAAGCCAGGAAATATGTGCTGTTTACTGTCACCAGGCAAAAGCATACAGACTTAGCCGGGCAGTGGTGGCGCATGCCTTTAATCCCAGCACTTGGGAGGAAGAGGCAGGTGGATCTTTGTGAGTTCGAGGCCAGCCTGGTCTACAAAGTGAGTCCAGGACAGCCAGGGTTACACAGAGAAACCCTGTCTCGAAAAACCAAAAAAAAAAAAAAAAAAGCATACAGACTTAAGTGCATAGAGCCCACAAGGGTGGTCATGAGGCCTTGTTCCAAATCTGGTGCCAGCAGTGAGCAGATCTCTTAACTTCCTAGGAATCTGTCTCATCTGTGAAATAGGGACCCTGGCCATGGCTCCAACTGCTCTGTAAGTGCCCAGGAATCTCACATCATGAAATCAGCTGGGCCTCTCCAAAATCAGAAGTAGCTGGGTGTGGTGGCACATAACTGTAATATTTGCACCTGGGAGGTGGAGAAAGGAGGTTTAGGAGCCAAGAGGAGAAGTCAGAGTCCTGCAGGCATGACCAGCATCAGCCTGGACCATGTGAGATGTTTGTCTCCAAAAGACAAATATAACAATGACCAAAAAGCAGGCTCCTGTTGCTTGCTCCCTCCACAGAAGAAAGGATGACAGAGGCCTGAGCACTTTGCCTTCTGGAGAGAGTTTCCATGGGGGAGAGAGAGTCAGGTCATCACCCCCAAAACACATGCATGCCTGCTAGAGCCTTAGCATCCGCAGACTACAAAAAGTTCAGCAGGTCAGTTAATTGGACACTAAACGCCCATAACCAAGGATTCTCCATGTCTGTCAGGCATTAGACTTCCAACTTCAAGGTTTCTGGACACAGGGTGGCCTACATATAACTCAACACCAGGCCCTTGTGATCTTTTAGGTCATTGCAACTGCCCTATAGGGTGCCCTGGCTCAGTGTGCTTACAACAGCCAGCATTCAGAGGTCAAGTAATGAGCCCAGGGTCACACTGTATGCTAGCATGCCGTACAGCTGACTGCTCTTCTCTTAGTCCGGCTACTCTCTGACTGTGTGGTCAGCAGAGCCTTGACCTGTACCTTGTGTGGGCATCCTAGCCATCAAGGCATCCCAACGGAGCCCCTTTTCCTCCTCTACCATCCATGCCCACCATCGACCAACCAATGGAACCCAGGGCAAAGGGAGGGCTGCCATTCCTTGGGTTGTGAGCAAGAACCTTCAGGAAAGATGCCTCCAGTACTCTGTGGACTCCAGGAATTGATCAGTGGAACCAGTGAGCCAACAAAACAACAATGGGGCTTTTCATAGGTACCTCCTCCCAAAGCTGGCCACTTCCTCTGTCTCACAACAGAACTTAGATTCCCTCAGCTGCATGCTCTGCCTCAGTCACACAGCTCAGAGGACCTACACTAGAGATCCAGGTGACTGGAGTCTGCCAGCAACTACTAGTTCTGTTCCCTGGCAACCAGTTCCTTGGCCTTAAAACTTCGATTAACTCTTCTGTAAAATGGGAATGGTACTAATATACTGCAACCGCACAGTGACGCTTCTGGGGTTTTTTTGCTTTTTTTTTTTTTTTTTTCAGATAGGGTTTCTCTGTGTAGCCCTGACTGTCCTGGAACTCACTCTATAGACCAGGCTGACCTTGAACTCAGAGATCCCACCTGCCTCTACCTCCCAAGAGCTAAGATTAAAGGCATGCACCACCACACCCACTTACTGTTTTCTTCTTAGCATTATTTAGATGAAATGACCTGTTTCCTAGTCTGTAGCCTGATGCCATCATTAGGATGGGCCTGACCTCACTTGGTCTCTTGACAGCATCTCCACAGAGACCAGGCTGGTGCTGAGAGGGAGTCCACGTGAAGAACAACTGATGTGATCAATCACTGTTAACTACTGTTCTGACACTTTCTGATTCCTGATTCTGAGTGTCCTCACTTGTCTAGCCGATGAACATGCACTGAATAACCTCTGCAAGCCAGGCCCAGGTGGTCTGAACACACACGTGCTTCAAACAAGAAAAGGCTCTGAGAACCTTCCAGGGCCCACAGCCAAACCCCTGTCTCTCTCCCACCAGGTTGAAGTACCAAGGCCTGTGCCCGCCTATCCGTTGGTCAGAAGAAGATCTTGACCCGGCTGCCAAGTTCCACATTCCTGCCAGCGTGCCCTACATCCGGTAAAGGTCTGGGCTCTGTTGGCAGAGCTGGCTGGATCTGGGATACATGGGTAATGGGCGGAGGAGCTCCAGAAAGTGCAAAGATGGGCCCTTGTGGTCATTCTGTGCCCCAGTAGGTCGGAGCTTCCCACACTGAGCCTCCTCTCCTCAGCCTGCCTTCCTCTTCCTCTACCCAGGTACTTTCTCAGCCTAGTGCTCCAATTTCAGTTTCATGAAGCACTGTGCAGGGCCGCGGGCCATGTGGGCCCTCTGCACCGGTGTGACATCTATAACTCCAAGGTGGCCGGGAAGCTCCTGGGGTAAGATAAAAATTCCTCATTTTCCTTCAGCCCCTACTATCTTCTCCCTCGAAGGGAGGCATGGCTTCAGACTCCCCTGCCCAGCGGTGCCACCCTGGGTCCCCTGAGCTTACATTCTGGTGGAGGCGCTTTCTGACACCAGACTGCAGTCTCTCCTACATTAACACAAGCCTGTTTTCTTTCGTGTAGCCTGCTGGGGTTAGTGACTCCTTGAGCACACAGGCATTTATATGTGCTGTAAATCTACTTGTCTCCTATGGAAAGTCAGGGCTGGTGTCCTGCCTCTGCCTAAGATTTAGTCACCAGAACTCCCTTACTCTATCCTTGTGGACGTCTGACTATGTTTGAGGGACCCCTGGGTCTTTTTTTTTTTTTTTTTTTTTTTTGGTTTTTCGAGACAGGGTTTCTCTGTGTATCCTTGGCTGTCCTGGACTCACTTTGTAGACCAGGCTGGCCTCGAACTCACAAAGATCCGCCTGCCTCTGCCTCCCAAGTGCTGGGATTAAAGGCGTGCGCCACCACCGCCCGGCTACCCCTGGGTCTTATGCCTTCCCTGACTCATCACTGAAGTGCTCAGTTCTCTTCCCAGGGCAACTGAGGTCACTTTTTACTCCAGCCTCTTGATACACTTCTGGGCAGCCTGCGGTCCATTTTAACCCTCCAGTCTTTTCTCCTGCATTTGATGATTAACCCATTCCTCTCCAGAGCCATTGTTGTGGCCCTAGGTATTGTCCTTGAAGTCAACCTGGAGGGTAGGCAGGGGACATGAACCAAAAACTCAAAGCATCTTCTGCTGTAGCTGAAGTCTGAGTTCTTTGTCCATGTTTCAAAGTTTCTTAACTTTGTAGGGTAGAAACTTGTCATTGTCTTTTTACAAATGATCAAGCTGAAGGGGTCAGAGAAGCAACTTGATGGTGTGTCATTCATTTAGCAAGAAGGAAATTCATGCTTCGAACCCAGGACTGATTGCAAAACAGTTGCAATAAAGAGATAGTTATCTGTCCCCTGCTTCACGTCTAAACTCCTGGTCTAAGAAAATCCTGAATTCCAGGCTTAGACACTATTCTCTGGGCAGTGGGCAGAGAAAAGTGTTCCAAGAAAGGGGGGAGTGTCCCCTCCATTAGTCTAGGGATGCAGGCCCTGTTGAAATCATATCACGTCTTCTCCAGCTTTCCCACCACTAAGTTGGGGTATCCGCCCACTGGCCAGGCCTTTGTCCTCTTGACTGCTACTGGTTTCGGCCTGTTTCTTTAGCTGTTCAAGGTCACTTTGAGTTTTGTTTCTGGCTTAGCAATGCATGACCTAGCATCTCCTGCATGCACTTTAGATTTTAAGTTGTACTTCTGCTTTTTGGAGACATGGTCTTGTAGAATAGCTCAGGCTGGCCTCAAACTTGACATCCTTCCATACCTACCTCCCTGAGTGCTGGATATACAGGCATGTGCTACTATATCTGGCTCCCTTTATATGCATAATGGAGTTATCTACGGCTCCTCTATACAGTTGAACCATCTGTAACCAGGCCAGATGGAGTAGAACAACTGGTCCTCTAGGCTTTGCTTCTAGAGGGGCCAGTGAAATGTCAAGTCCCCTATTGATTCTTCTCCCCTTTATACAAAGGGATATGTATGTATACATATACATACATACGTACATATGTATACATAGATATACAAGTGATAGCTTGATTGGCTAACATTCTATCTCTGACTTCTCTCTAGCCTTTTAATTCAACCTCTGACTGCTTTTTTTTTTTACTTTCGACACAGCAGAGCAATCATCCTGTGTCCAGCAGGGGGCAACCGACTATGAAACAAACAAGTCCTATGTTACTAAAAAAAAAAAAAAGGAGGCTGAACTGTAGACAGTACTTTAAACCCTGGATATAGAGGGTTAGGAAGTCCAGCTGGAAAACAAAGAGAAACGCATGTCCCCAAATGCAGACATGGAAGAAAAAGATGTGCTATCTGCACATCAGTTCAATTCTACCTCCCCTTTATCTTACTTGGTTGAGGGACATTTGACCTCAGTCATTCTCCCCACTTCTCTCCTCCACCCTAACTCAGCATACACAGGACTCTGTATTTGACTTGACCCCAAAGCATGTTCATCAGTCCCCCTGCTTCACCATCCACACCCTTGGTCCAAGAAGACCCTGAATTCCAGGCTGAGAATCTTGTACACCGTTCTCTGGGCAGTGGGTAGAGGCGAGCCTTCTAAGAACAGAGCATCACATCTTTGGGGGAGGATTAAATGGCAACAGAGTAGAGTGAAGGAGAGGAAAGAGAGGTGAGCGAAGAGGGCAGGAATAAGATGTGTTGCCAGGTCCACCTCAACAGCTGCACAATATCCCAATGGGAGAAAGGACTCACTTTGTAAAAGAGTTTATTCATAAAAATGGCCAAGAGGATCCAGAGACCCAAAGTCAGGGCATGGAGATATTTATGAACTCAAATGTGAGGAGAGGTGGCTGCAGATTAAGAGGTGAAACAGCTGAAGTCTGAAAGGTTTATTCAGGTTCCCCCAGGTTCGTGGGGATGGGGGTGAAGCAGAAAAAAAGGAGATTCTTTCCCAACCTTCTGCCTACTGTAGCTTCCACGTGCTTTTGCTATTTGAACTCATCCTCCTACATGCAAGTATTGGGCTGGTTTGGGTGGGAATAGGCAGTCACAGTAGACCTTGGATAGTTTCTTAAAGTCCCCAAGCCAAGGCAGGCTTGGCACCATCTGTGGGTCATGTTGCCATTTTGGAGACTGAGGTGGTACCTAGCAACCAGGTCCTATGGCCTATAAGTATCATTGCTAGGTTTTGAACCTGGGTACTCCTATACAATGACCTCAAAGCTTCCAGGTCCCACTTCTTTTCTGATCATACCCTGGAGCAACAGGTTGAGAAGTGCCAACATCTGCCCAGTGTTGTCGTTTGGGAAGGCCAGGGTAAAGAGCCCGGATCTCTGGCTTTAGCACTCTTTCCACTAGCCCTCCATGGTGAATGCAGTGAGCCTGCCATCTGCCACTGAGCCCTGGGTGTGGTGTAGCACTACAGGTATTACACAGAGAACCTTGTATGCTCACCGCACTTGAATTCTCTCAATTCTTCCCTATGTGGCCAAGAAGGACCAAAGGGCTCTTGCTACTTCAAGTACATCAGGGTAAAACAGAGGCTCTGACTGGCTGCCTGGTTGAGTTGAGAATAATGATGCCCACAGTAATAGTAATACCAGTCAGCAGCAATAATTGGCATTTATTGCTTCGCACAGTGTGGTAGCAACCACATACCATTACCTCCACTAACAGAGATGAGGACGGAAGCTCAGACGACTTACTGGTCCAAGGTGTTACAAGGACGGAGTTGATGGTCACATCTAGGTGAATCTTGCTTCAGAATGAGTGATTGCACCTACTGTGCTGAGCTCTAGGACTGTGGCTGGCAAAGTTCAGGAATTAGAGTTGTGTTTATTTAGGGGTCTCAGCAGCACCTGCTGACATTCCCACATGGCCTCACAGATGACTCCACTCCCCCAGGGATATCCTGAAGCTAGGCTCCAGCCAGCCCTGGCAGGAGGTCCTAAAGGAGATGACTGGAGAGCCCAATATATCCACCAAGGCCATGTTGAACTACTTCAAGCCACTGCTGAACTGGCTGGTGACTGAAAACGTGAAGCAGGGGGAAATCCTTGGCTGGCCAGAATTCAGCTGTTCTTTTGAAGGTTGGACAAAGCTGATTCTGGCTCTAGTTCTGATTCAGATCTAGGCCCTCCCCTATCTTCCTCTGGATCAATCCTAAGCTCTAGTCAGTTCATGGCTTGAGGCAGCACATTAAAGTTGGGTGACCCCTTCCCCACCCCCATCCACACCAGTCCCAGGACATCCTTAGCCAGGTCCATAGTCCCTACTCCGTTCCTACTCAGTGGCTTCCTTGCACACAAGACTGCCAAGCTGGCTCTGGGCAGAGGGTAGCAGCCCCCAAACTGGACTCTGTGGGTCATGCCACCATACCCACATGCATCTTCTTTCTGCTTTCTCATGCTCTCTCACTGCATTACAATTCTCTCACCTGTGATCTGAAGCTGAGAGAGAAAACTGTGGTCATCAGGTCTTCCTGGCAGCCACAGCAGACCCTAGGGCCCCTTCCTCAGACTTTCTTGCTCTGTAAGACTCTTCTATTTTTCCACAGACAAAGACATAGACAAAGTGTCATTCCTGGGTTTGAAGCTAGACCCTGACCAGGCATGCTTGGGGCAGTGGATGCTGCTCAGCATGTGTTTTGTCCTGCTCGTCTTCATCCTGGCGCTGGGCTGCAGGTTGCACTACTTGGAAAAGCAGTTACTGGACAGGGACACTATGATACTCAGCACTCTGCCCTACACCTACTTCCTGGGCATACCCATGGAACCCCGCCAGGCAGCCCGGAAACAGTGGATCCTGTTGGCCCTCTGCTTCATACTCACATTGTGCTCTATTGGCCTGCTCATTCATATTCTCACACGACACAGCAGGAAGCCTCTATGAACAAGAGCTGAATGGAAGAACTGGGAGTAGGTCACCATGGAGACTGGTGAGACTGGGGGATAGGGTAGGAAGATGGCTGATTGAGACAGGGTGGAGGCCAGGGAGGATATATCGTCCTCAGGCACAGTGCCCAGCTGTGACTGGGTGCTGCTGTGGCGGATCTGTGAACATGTGGTGTGAAGGTGTTTTCAAAGCTGTGAGGTAGGCACAGGTGACTGATTTTGTGTGATTCATGTGTGTTCTGGGTTCCAGACCAACCCTACTTTCCTACAGTGGTTCAAAAACAGAGGTTTTAGTGAGTCAGTGGCTGTGTCCCTTTGGTGTAGCCTCCCCACCAAGTCATACCAAGAACTAATTCTCTACACATCCTTGTCTTGTTCAGGAGTTGAGCTATGTGGCTTTGGCTAGGGCTGAAGGATTCAGGGGATCTCTAGAAAAATGACCCACTGCAGTCAGCTTATAAACGGTCCTTCAGCAGAACCAGACATTCTTTTATGAATTGCTAACCTAGTTCCTAAGTACTGTGTTCTGTATATAGCCACATTCTGACGATCCTCTAACATGCTCTTTCAGTCTGCATAACCCAGGCCCCAAAAAAGGCTCTTTGTTTGACCACCTGAAATACAAGTAACCTCACAAACTGCCCTTCGGCTCTCCCCTCCCCAGCCCAGGCCCTCACGAATGGAGACAGTGGGTAGCTGGGCACTGGGCCAGGCATGATTAATGATCAACTTCTTTAATATTTAAACAAAGCTCATCTCCAGTCACTCTGCTGTGGAGATGGCCTTGTTCAACACACATACACACCTGCTGCCTGGCCTGTTGCCCTGGAGAGCTAGCACAGGGCAAACAGCCCCTTTCCAGGCTCAGTGGGGGAAGGGTGAACAGGGAGAAGATAGCCATGAGTCTAGGGTATTTGGATTTGATGTTCTAAGGGTTATCTCTGGAAAGGGGAAAGGGCCTTCTGCCCCTACCCTTTTCAGCCCATTCTCCCTGCCTCCTGACCACAAGGACACCATACTCAGTATTTTCAGATAAGTTGAGCAGTAGCTCCAGAGACTCCTGGGAAGCCTGGGAGTCAGTATCTGACAGAGAATAGGAGAGGTTTGAGGGGAAATAGATTATAACCAGAAGCCTCAGAGAAGAGGCACCAGGTAGCCCAAACATGAGACAAGCTTTCCTTATTTACATTATAGATTTGAACTTAAAAGTCACAGGTTGAGGAGACCAGCTAACAAAGTGGGGTTCCCTGATCCCTACCTCTGTCCAAATCTCTAGACCTCTCCCCATGTTCTTCCTAATCCAATATGCTTCCTACTCCAGCACCCTTGTTTGATGTCTCTATAACATATTCTGCCTCTATTATTTATTTATTGCTATAATGCCTTATTTGTCCTTGTTATTAGCTGTTAGGTCCATGAGGCTTTAATGTGCTTCAGGATTGCTCTGTGTAATGTCTCCGATCAGCACAGGCCCTGGTATGCAGTGGAGACTGGGAAAGTGTTTGAATAAATAAGCAAATAAATGAATACCTCACAACCCAACTCCATCCTCTGAGCTCAGCAATCCAAATGCTGACTGTAGGAGAGACATTGTCCCCACCTCTCTTCCACAGCCAGCCTGCTCCCCTCATTCAGAGACAGCCAAAACACCTCTGCCCCCAAGGAGGCCATACTTCTCAGCCCTCTCATCTCTCAGCCACTGTGGTCAAGGTCCCCAACCAGGTATTGTGGCTCTGCGTGGCAAAGGCACATCCAGCCTAGGACTCTAAGCCCTCCCGCCTGGACTACAGCCGAAGCCTCACTGAGCCTCGTTGGCTATCTCCCTTCCCCCATCTACTTTGTAAAGTTTATTTCTGCCAGAATATTTCCTTCAAATGTCTTCAAATTTCCTTCTGAACATCAAACTGCCTAAGAACTCAGCTGTACATCAATTAAATCTGGATGTTCAAACTAGCATTGGAGGCTGTTTATCAGTTGTGGGTTGTTTCTTTTTTTTTTTTTTCCTGCATTTTCACCTCTCCCATCACCCAGCTCAGCCCCTCTGCACTGATACCATCCTTAGGCCTTTCCCAAAGGTTCATGTTTCACTTTGAATGCTTCCTTCTAAGATATGGCTCAAAATTGGTCTTGGGACCCTCTGCAAAGTTCCAAGTCCACCAAGATGTTTGACAAACTGTGCTCCTTTTTGCCTCCTCTCCAAAAACCCTTTTTCAATAAACTCCACCCCACCCCAATTCACTTCTTCTACTGTGTTCATTTTAAATCAGTACACAGACACTTTCATCAGTGGTTGCTTGCTAATAGGTGGTTATAGGTTTGCTCCTCTTTGAATATTTGCATGTGTGCTAAGAGTTCCGAGGCCTCTGAAGAAGATGCTGTATTGCACATTTCTTGTGCATCTCCGTGTGTATCCTACCTCATTTTCCTAAAACAGTTTCCGGCTGGATTTGCCACTAGAAGCTGTGCATTGTCACTGGTAACCTACTGGAGAGTATTTGTGGGCAAGAGGCCTAAGGGTCCTGTTGCCACAGTCAGGCCCAGCAGTAAATCCCTGGAGACAGCCTTCAACAAAAGGCTACTGGAAGCCCCTAACAACTTCTGCCTCCCCTGCCTGGGAAACTGCCCTTCAGTAGCAGAAAGGGTTCAGGGAGATGCTGAGACCACTGGCCATTTGTACATGAGCGGAAGTTCTTCAGAGTATCTGAGGTCCCGGACCCCTGCCCCTCTCCCTAGGACTTAGAACCGCTGCTGGATCAGAGAATTTGCCCATATCCTGGACCCCGCCTTGCTGCCTCCCGTAGGCTTATTTCAGCACCAGGCCGCGGACAGCTCCAGGGCCAAGCCCTGTGAAGGAGGAGGAGCGCTGAACCGTGGGAGAGGGAGAACCAGCGAGGGCGGGGAGGGCAGACTCTGGAGGGCGGGCGGGGCCCGACAGCCCTCCCCGGGGGCGGCACCCACCACCGCCCGACGCCGGTGAGCCCCAGGACTTAGGAGACGCCAGAAGCCAGGGCGTGGGTGACTCCCAGCAAGTGCTGCTACGAAACGATGCCAGTCCGCAGGGGCCACGTTGCTCCCCAGAACACTTACCTGGACACCATCATCCGCAAGTTTGAGGGCCAGAGTAAGTGTGAGGTTTTGGGGTGTGGGGCACTATCTGCAGTTCGGGTTGTATGGCAGGAGGGGCCAGACTCTTTACTAACTTCTGATGGGGTAAAAGGAAAAGGCTGGGATGGGGAGGAGGGGGTTAGATTTTGAATACAAAATCTTTCGTTTTGACGTCCCCAACACCTCCTCCGTACGTTTGCTGTCTGGGGCAGAAGTATCTCTTATACCTCCCACAGCTCTTATCTTGGTGCCCTAACCCCTGGCCTCACCTGTGAGTCACTGTCCCACTTACCCCTCCAGACCATTCGTGCCTCTCCTAGAGATTTGCTTGACTTCCTGCTTATCGTCCAATGAGCAAGTCCGACTCTCAGGCCGGTCACAGTCCTGCTTTCTTATCCTGACCCCCCTCTACTGTTCCAGGAGTTCTGTGGTCTTCCCCCGACTCTACTGACTCTAGCTGTCCTGGTATTTCCTCAGCCCCCAGGCCTGGCTTCCGCACCCCTACTTTTCTGCTCCCTGCCCCCTTCACGCCCCAGAAGGAATGACTTCCCCCAGGACTCTCTGTCTTCCCACTCTCCGCTCTTCTGACCTTTATCTCCCTCATTCTGGTTTCTGCCTGCTCCTGCATATAAATCCCCTTCTCAGCTGCCATCCGTCCCCATAGCCTTTCTCTCCCAGCTACCCATTTGTGGCAGCCAGGGACTTCCTTACCTTTTACCTCCAACCCCAGGTCGTAAGTTCCTGATTGCCAATGCGCAGATGAAGAACTGTGCCATCATTTACTGCAATGACGGCTTCTGCGAACTCTTTGGCTACTCCCGTGCGGAGGTGATGAGGCAACCCTGTACTTGTGACTTCCTCACGGGCCCTAACACCCCAAGCAGCGCCGTGTCCCGCTTGGCGCAGGCCCTGCTTGGGGCTGAAGAGTGCAAGGTGGACATCCTCTACTACCGCAAGGATGGTGAGACACAGTTGGGCCAAGGGTTCTGCGGGCCATCTTCTCTGATCTATCATGGAGCGGTCGGGGGGTGGGGTGAGGAAAAGGATCAAAGAGTGAAAGGACCTGAGAAAATTCTATTCCCACTCTGGGCCATAGTGTCCTTATTACTAGAGGGAGGCAATGTTCACTGCACCCCATGTCTTCTAAGGGTCTTGAGAGGCTGAGACTAGTCTAGGGCAGACACTTTCCTTCCCCCATCTCCTGGAAGTCCACTCTGTCACTGTCAACCCCAGCTGTCAAGCCGCTAGGATGGAAATTAACCTTCCCTCATCTCTGTCTGCTCTGGAGATTAGGGGAGGAGTCAGCCCCACCCCCACCCCCCGTGGCCTCCATGTCGAGCCAAGGCATAGGGGAAAAGAAAAGTGGCCTGGCTCACCTAAGTCCAGCTCTTTGGAAAGATGGGATTTTGGGGTTTTTGCCTACACCAGGTGGCTTACCTAGATGGACTTTGTGTTGTTGAGTGTTGCCCAAGCCCTCGGAAAGCATAGCAGACACACAAGCCAGAGGCTGGGGGCCAAGAGCTCAGGAGCCTTTGAGTCTCCCACCAGGACACAGGGTCCTGAGTGGACGAGGGTAGTGGAACTAGTCAGAAACTGACAGTCTCTTGGAAATCACAGGGATCCCCCTCCCCAATCTAGTTTTGCATGAGTATTACCTGGGACATGTTTTGCAAAGCATACCTTCCCTAGAGAAAGGCTGACTCAGAAAGTGCAAGATGAAGCCAGGCAGGTGTATCTGGAAAAAAAAATCTCCCCAGTGGCTCTGATTTGCCGTCAATTTTAAGAATCATTGGCTTAGATAAACTCCCTTCATTTCATGGGTGTGGAAGACCCTTTCCCAAGATTCCATTGCCAGGGACCAACGGAAGCCCAGGTCTCTAGATTTCCCTTGGTAATCCCAAGAAAGGACCTCAACTCTCTCCATGCTTGGAAGCAGGAGTTTAGGGGAAAGAAATACCCAGAAGAGAGGAGCCCATGGAACAGAACACAAGAGCCACCAAAACAGGGCAGGCACCTCTAGACTGGGACCAAAGGGAACTTGCTAACACCAAGTTCCAGAGGCGTGGTATGTGCATGGAACAAGGGTGACTATGTGTGTATATGCATTCGGGTGTGCGTGTATATACATGTGTGCATGCATGTGTGTGTGTGTGCATGCATGTGTGTGTATGTTTATGGGATTCTGAGGGCTTCTCAACTCAGCTCTTGGCCACACCCCTGGCTGTCTCTTTTTGATGCTAGCAGGTTACTGGGAAAAATCTGGCTTAGGCTGGCTGTACTCACAGGGTTAACAAAGTCAGAATATTTTTAAAAGCTGTGACTTCACCTCTTCACATCATTGCAAGGAAGAGGTGACAGTCAGGGGAGTGAGAAGGGTCCCAGAGGAACAGACGGGCCAGCAGGAAGAGAGGGTGGCAAGAGAATAGGTCCATTCTGTTTCTTTCCTTGACCCTAGAGCTCTACCTGAACCCCAAAGGATAAGCAACAATTACAGACTCCTGGGAAGGTGAGGTCAGGGCTTTCAGACCCTGCAGGAATCTGGGCAAAGGGCAGAGTTTAAGGTCAAGTTTTGGCCCCTAGGATCAAGATTCAGGTCTTCAGAAGTCTTTCAGGATTCTTTGGCTAACAGAACGGTCCCTGGGAGCCTAATCTGGGAGAATGACTCTTGGTAAAAACAGATTTACCCACATATGTGATGCTCTGTAGTTCCAGTCTGCACTAGTACACCCCCAGGCCTTCCTTGTCCTGTTAACTAAGCCTTTGGCCACCTGGACCATCCTGAACTGGCCTGGAACCAAGAAGAGAGCTTGCATTGCTCTGTGGCATGTGGATAATTTATGTCCACATTAACAGTCCACTCTGACCATGTGATTTTTAAATATGATTTAAAGAAATCATATTCTCATGCATTGCACAGTCCTGCTGAAAGGCAATCCTTAATGGTGATTTCATCTTTCTTTCTCTCTGACCCAACCTCTGACACCAGGGAGATGGGAAAGGGGTCTGACCACATTTCTAGCCGCTTTATTTATAATCCCCCCTTATGTTCTTTTGAGACAGGGTATAACTGTGCAGCCTTGGCCAGTCCTGGAACTCACTCTGTATACCAGGCTGGTGTCAAACTCGGAGATCCGCCTGCCTCTGTGTCCCAAGTGCTGGGAATAAAGGCATTCCCCCCACCACCACCCGGCTTCCTCTTTCCTTTTAAAAGAGTAAACTTGTGTCCAGAGAGCTACATTTGTGTACCTGCGTGGTCACCTCACAGGCCAGGGTACTTGATAAAAATTACCCCGTCATCCAACCCCAGAAATCAAAGCCTTTCCAACACCTTGTTTTGTCAGGAATATAAAAATTCTAACAGTTGGGGAAGGGAGACTATGGCAGGGATGATTGTCCAGAGGGAGGCACTGGCAGTACAAAGGTCCCTTCCCCCCCTGCAACTGCCCTACCACCTACCTTCACCAAGTCCTATACTCTGATGAGCCCAAACCCCAAACTAGACTAGAAGAGGTCTGGGATTTCTCTAGTCTGTGGTTCCAGATAAGGAGGACATGATAAGGGTGAGGTCAGGGGCTGTCCTTGTTCTCCCTCAGTGTCTTCCACTTGTTCACCCACAAATGCCAGAATAGCAAAGCCAACAGCACCATGGTGCAGCCACCCCTCCCAGTAGCAGCAGCAGTCTCCTAAGGGCTCTCAGCCCAGGGCTAGGTGAGGTGCACATAAAGAGATCTGGGCAGGACAAGGGGTGTGGCTTGGTGGTAAAGCATTTTTTTCTTGCATGCATGATGTCCTGGGTTTCAACCTCAGATTCCAAACGGTAAAAGACAACAAGAAGGCCATGTTGAAGAGGGGGGAGGGTCAGTGTGGGGAGGCGGTATGAGTTGTGAGAAACAAGATAAACATTGCCAAGAGTGGAAGAACAGAAGGAAGCGGGGTGTTCTAGGGGCCAGACAAACTCTTGATCAGAGGGGTATGTGCTGAGAGGAATCCTAGAAGGAGAAAACAGGTAGTGACTGATTCTTCCTGGGGGGTGGGGATGACAGAGCAAAGACACTGGGACACTGGTATTCCTGAATACAAACAAGAACACTCATCCAGTTACTTGTGGGCTCTGTAGTCACAGGTAAGAGGACAGCCAGATTAGGGCGTAAGGAGAGAAAGTACTCTGGCTTTTTTTTTTTTTCAAATCCTTCTAGCCTCCCATCCAAAGTAGCCGTGGGTGGTACATAGAAACCCATACAATAAACCCTTTCAACTCCCCAGCTTTTATTGATACAACGGTCCATTCACAGACTCTGCATCAATGGGGTACAGCCAGTTGAAGATGGCCCTGGGAACCCCCAGAAGCATAGAAAGTCTGGAGCACTGCACTTCTGCCCAGTTACACCCCTTCCTCATGGGGTACTAGGTTAATTTCCCCAGTACCAGACAGACTGAGAGCATACTGTGATCTTAGGGACAGGAATGCCACCATGCCCCAAGTTGATAGAGTCACTGTAGCACTGTGAGCCCAGGAATGACTCAACAGGCGGGCAGTGTCTCTGGTGTGAATGTCTCCCCTGGGCCCAGGCAGCAGCTGGCAGATGGTACCTGGGAGTCCAGGAATCTGATCCTGATCCAGGAGATTCCTGCTCCCAGGAGGAAAGTGGGAGGGAAGATGGGGGGGCCACAGCTGCACCCAAGATTGGAAAGTGAGGGCTAAGTAGGAAGTCTGTGTAGTTCCAGGGGTCCTCATAGTAGCGGTGTTCTTACTTGATGGCTCGTCTCCGTTGTCACCTTACATTTCCTCACGCTTACTTTCTTTGGTCATTCAGCAATCCCTGGGACAGGTGACACGGACCCAAACCTGCCCTCTGCAAAAGCAGCTTGGCTTGCATGGTCACTGAGCCTGAGGTCCCTGGGGACCCTGTCTTCTGGAACTGACACCTAACCATAGTTTGAGTTAGCAGATATAGTACACCGAAGGGGTGGCCCCTCACAGGCTGGACCCTGAGAAATGAAGCATTTCAACTCATACTGATCTGCCTCCTGATGAGTCAATGGTGAGAGTCTAGAACAAGGAGACGATAGTGTGGCCAGAGGCATAAGGTGCCAACAACTGGATCTGGGATGATACAGGTTCTATTGCCATATGGAGGTCTCATTCCCTCTTTAGTGCCCCAGGTCACTACCCTTTCTACTCCTTGGTCCCAGCCTCTGCCTGGGGCTGCTATTCCAGCTCTATCCTCAAAGATGAGAGAGACCCTTTCCCTTTTTTCCCCCTCAACTTCTTATCTGCTGAGTGACTAGTGGGTCCTCACCCCGTGTCCCCTGCCAGCTCCAATAAACCAGTTTCTCAGAGCTCTGATTTGCCTGCTCCCAGGACCTCCTAAGACATAATGTGCCAATTGGCTCCAAGCCCAGCATTTGATTTGTTTCTAGCCAGTTTCTTCCAGTATCAGGAGAGCAGGCATCTTTGTAGGATGGCTACGTAGGAGCTGAGGGCCAGCCAGAGCTACGGGAGGATGGCATGCCCTCTCTCACCTCCCCACTTAATCCACCTCCATCTGCTCAGCCTTAATTACTACTGAAGCAAACCTCAGAGCTAAGCCCTGAGCTGGGGGCTGAGCGTAGACTTGGACTTGATGCTACATTATCTACTAACTACTAGCTGTTCTGTCCTGCGGGGGGGGGGGGGGGTGTACCTGCTGGACAGCTTCACCCACCCTCTGCCAAATAGCTCTGGTCACTGTCCAGTCCTCTCCTCTCCAGTGGACACCCTTCACCTGACCTTCACTCAGGCCCTTCCTTAGTTAGGCCAACTGCAGGAAGGCTAGCCTCAGTGACCAACCCTATCCCCGCCAATGGCGTTTGCAGCCTCCAGCTTCCGCTGCATGGTGGATGTGGTGCCTGTGAAAAATGAGGACGGAGTTGTCATCATGTTCATTCTCAGTTTTGAAGACCTGGCCCAGCTCCTGGCCAAGAACAACAGTCACAGCCTGACCCAGCGTCTGTTGTCACACAGCTTCCTGGGCTCCAGTGAGTGCTGTCAGGGGATAACAGTGGTGAGGGAGACTCAAGGCCACCCCCCCACCCCCAGCCCTGGCTTCTCTGACCCTGACCCTGATTTCAGAGGGCTCTCACAGCAGGCCAAGCAGACAGGGGCCTGGCCCAGGCAGGGGCAAGTACAGAACCGTCAGCCAGATCCCGCGGTTTACACTCAACTTTGTGGAGTTCAATCTGGAGAAGCGCCGTTCGGGCTCTACCACAGAGGTTGAAATCATTGCTCCCCACAAGGCAGCCGAGCGGACACAGAACGTCGCTGAAAAGGTTACCCAGGTATGGATCCGCGGGACGTGGGTGGTGGGCTGGGTCAGACCCCCAGGGTCCCTTTGACCTCGCTCTTCTGAGATCATGACTATATAGAGAGATGTGGCCTGTCCAACCCCCTCACATCTTGGTCTGAATCCTCAGCCTCCTCTTGTACAGTTTGAGTCTACTTCTTAAGACATGAAGGCCTGCCCTGAGGCCTGAAGACATCAGAGGTTGAGGTTAGCAAGGTCTATGAGTACCTTCTAGGCCTAGGGATGCCAGGACGATAGGAGGAGAAAACACACAGGCCACCATGGGGCCTGCCTATGTCTCTGGCATCACAAGGAAGGAGTGGCCAGGAGGGTCACGCCCTAAGAAGAAAAAGTGAGGAAGGGATGAGTCCTGCACCAACCCTGCTCCTTCCCTTTGCTTTTGGGATGATGACCACATCCCCCCTCCCCCAGTATGCACACAGTATGCCTGGCAGAGGTAGGGCAGTGCTGGTACCTCTAGCCAGCTTTGAGTAACCTCCTGCGGCTCCATCCCTAAATGCCCCTCCTGTGTATCTTTTATTTGGTCATCCAAAGGCAAATGTCCCTTCCTGGATCCTCTGTTTCAGCTGACCCCACAGTCCTTTCTCATGGGGCTTATTGGCCTGATTCTTCCAGAAGGAAATGAATAGAACCCTGTGTGAGACTCGAGTGACCAGGATCCTGGCACTGACTCACTATGCAACCTTGGACAAAGGACACCCCTGCCCTTGGGCCTCAGAGCTATCATATGCAGGAAAGAGTTAAACCGAATGGTCTCTGAGGACCTACTAACATTAAGTAGTGCCAGCTAGGGAGACAGAAGGAGTTTTGTTAAGCCACAGAGAAGAGGCGAGGGCATAGATGAGCAAGGGGCTGAAGAGGGGACAATCCTTTTCCTGCTCCTTCTCATCTGAAGCCAATGCCAGCACCGGCTATGGAGGAGACTATTCAGCCTCACAGATGAGACAAAGAAAAGACCTGGCAAGGGGATAGCTCTGATATCCCAGGGTGTGGCAATGTGACCTGCCACTTTGCATCAGAGTTCAGCTGCCAGGGATACTTTGGTGGGTCCTGGTTGAAAGCTCATGTAGACCCAGAGCTGGCTGAGTGAAGGGAAACAGGCTATTGCGCTGAATAACCATGGAGTCGGGGCTGTATATAGGGTAGAGAGAGAAAAAAAGAAAAAAGAAAAACAGGGGGTCCAAGTCTATTCAGGATCCCAAGTAGGTTCCTGGTAAAGTAAAATGTGGGCAAAGGCAGAAAGCACAGCAGAACACCGTGGCTGCCACTGATGGGTGTGGGTGTCAGATCAGTGCCATTTTATTGAAGATTGGTCCTTAGATTTATTTCTTTCATCCTGTGATCCCATGCAAGATCAAAGCCTTGCATGGCTGATTTCCTTAAAATGATGATGGAGGAGTCAATGGGAATGGTTAATCCCTCATCAATCCCATTCTTGTTGGAAGTGTCAAAGTAGGACAATGGAGTAGGGATGATCTAGAATAGTGGTTCTCAACTTGTGGGTTGCACTCCCTTTGGGGGTCGCATATCAAATCTTGCATATCAAATATTTACCTTATGATATATAACAGTAGTAAAATTACAGTTATGAAGTAGCAATGAAATAGTTTTATGGTTGGGGATCACCATGACATGAGGAACTGTATTAAAGGGTTGCAGCATACTAACCTAGAAGCAGACAGATACATCTTGTTTAACCACAATCCTGTGCAATTTGTTGTTCCATCTTCCACATGAGGGAACAGGGGCATCACAGGTTACAAGGCTTGCCCCAGGGCACAGATGAAACAAATAGCAGCTCTGGAATTTAGCCTGGAGAGTCTGGCTTCCCTTCCTAATACCCCTTCTGTTCTGTTTCATCTTAGGAAGCTGGGGATTGATGGCTTCTGTCTTAGCAACTGTCCATGGCTAGTCTTGGAGGCAAGGGTATAGGGATGAAAGGAGGCCATCTACAGACTGGAGTGATTCATAAGTGATTTTGATGGTGCTCCATGGAGCCCATGGCTTGTTAGGTATTCAGTTTGGCTGAAGCCCAACCCAAATTTGTTCCTTCCATGGGATGCTCTGGGAGTTGGCCCAGGGATGAACCCCCCACAGGCCCTCAGGAATGACAACTTTTCTAGAAGTGACTTGTTTCCATCAAGAACCACAAACTTGGGTTGGGGAGTTAGCTGAATGGGAGGGCACTTGTCTGCCATGTGTAATAAGGCTCTAAAACAAAGACCAGTGCCCCCCACCCCAAGCCTAGTGAAGACAAACAGCCCATCAAACTGTTTCAAACCAGGCCCTTCCTTGAAACGTATCTTAGGCCTGGCCCTGCTCACCCCAAAAGGGGCTGTTTCTGAGAAAGCTTGTGAGCTTCCAGGGATCAACCATGTGTCAGGGCTGTGCTATCTTCTTCTGCCCTACCTCCTCCCGACATAGCTGTCCCTCATGTGCCCTTCCTTTGTCCCTTTGTCCTTTATGACCTTTGTGATAGCTCTCCCACAAAAATCTCCCAGTAGAAGCCGGGCGGTGGTGGCGCACGCCTTTAATCCCAGCACTTGGGAGGCAGAGGCAGGCGGATCTTTGCGAGTTCGAGGCCAGCCTGGTCTACAAAGCGAGTCCAGGACAGCCAGAGCTGTTAAACAGAGAAACCCTGTCTCAAAAAACCAAAAAAAAAAAAAAAAAAAAAAATCTCCCAGTAGACCTGTCTTATTAGCACTGGCTGTCCCCACTGACCACCCATGGCTTCCATCCTAGGTCCTGTCCCTGGGCGCAGATGTGCTGCCAGAATATAAGCTACAGGCCCCACGCATTCACCGAGGTACCATCCTGCATTACAGCCCCTTCAAGGCTGTGTGGGACTGGCTTATCTTGCTGCTGGTCATCTATACAGCAGTCTTCACACCCTACTCAGCCGCCTTTCTGCTCAGCGACCAGGACGAATCTCAGCGTGGTACCTGTGGCTATACCTGCAGCCCACTCACCGTGGTGGACCTCATTGTGGACATCATGTTTGTTGTAGATATTGTCATCAACTTCCGAACCACCTACGTCAACACCAACGATGAGGTGGTCAGCCACCCCCGGCGAATCGCTGTCCACTATTTCAAGGGCTGGTTCCTCATTGACATGGTGGCTGCCATCCCTTTTGATTTGCTTATCTTCCGCACTGGCTCAGATGAGGTGAGCACACCGGATCCATGCCGGGCAGCCATGCCGGCCTCTCCCTGCCTCACAGCTAGGCTGCACATAACTGATGCAGACAGCAAATGGAAGCAGAGGGGTCTCAGACATCTGACACCTCCTAGCCCCAGAGGAAGACTGTGTGCCTCCACACCTGGGGACCACCCCTCCACTCATCTATCTTAGCAAGTCCAGTTAAAGGATTTATGCTGCCAGTTGGTCTAGAATCCTGCCCTCTGTGGGATGGACATACTATAATCCCAACACCTTATGCCACCTTTTAAGCTATTCTCACCATGGAGTTAGAAAGGGGACACACAGGTTCCATCCCTATGGATTCCTGCATCCCTTCTTGCCTCGGTCCTTCTCCTCTGCCCACTCTGCTTCCCATGGGTAACATGAACATATTTTCATACTATTCTGCCTTCTGGGTTCCAGTCACTATCCTATCACCCCTGCTTGTGCAACAGGTGATATCAAGGATATCCTGCCTCCCAAATCTCCGTGTTTAACCATCCTCAAGTCCTCCCCTCTCCCACTCTCACTACTCCTGCCTAACCTGGGTAGACTTCGTCTCTACTTTTCCTCCGGGGCTTTGTCCTCTCTACCCAGCAGTCAGGGTAAGTGTCAGATCTCTTACCCTACTCTGCCACTCCTCTGTCAGAACCTCCCACTGCTCCCAAAGCCTTTGGAGTTAAAACCAGGATTTTTACTGATCCTCAGACCCACTGGAGTAGCCATACATACCTTCCTAGACTCCTTTCTCACTGTCCTCTCAACTCCTACTCTTCAGGTGCAAGGTCACACTTGATTTCCCATGTGGGCCATGTCACTTCATGCCTCCATGCCTCTGTGGCCCTATACCAAGAGTACCCCTTCCTTCTCCCTCCTGTCTGCCTGGAGAACTAGCTTCATTCTCAGGATGCACTCCCAAGTCCTCTCTATAAAGCCTTCCCTGACCTCCTCCTGCAGACTTGATCTCTTCTCCTTCTTTCTTGCTCCCTCCCATTGGACTTCTCACATAGCAGCCAGAACATGGATAGGTCTATACTTTGGCTGAGAAGTCCAAGAGCTTCTTGCCTCCATTGTACTGCCAAGTGCCTGGCACTTTCCCGAGGGTCTGTGAAATGACTTCGTGGTAACAAACGCAAAAGGACAAATGTAACCCTGAACATACCCTTTTGAAAGCTGACCCCTGACTTTCTCTACCTTTCCCTGCCCCCAGACCACCACCTTGATTGGATTATTGAAGACAGCACGCCTCCTGCGTCTGGTTCGAGTGGCTCGGAAGCTGGACCGCTACTCTGAATACGGGGCCGCTGTACTTTTCCTGCTCATGTGCACCTTTGCTCTCATAGCACACTGGCTGGCCTGCATCTGGTATGCCATCGGCAACGTGGAACGACCCTACTTGGAGCCCAAGATTGGCTGGCTGGACAGCCTGGGTGCACAGCTTGGCAAACACTATAATGGCAGTGACCCAGCCTCGGGACCCTCTGTCCAGGACAAGTATGTCACGGCCCTCTACTTCACCTTCAGCAGCCTCACCAGTGTGGGCTTCGGCAACGTGTCACCCAACACCAACTCTGAGAAGGTCTTCTCTATCTGCGTCATGCTCATTGGCTGTGAGTGTGGCCTTGTGCTATGCAAGGGTACTATCCCATGTGTGCAGCATGTAGATTAGTGTGTTTAGACGCTGCTGTAGGCCAAGTCACTTGCAGGGCACACTGTAAAATAAAACAGGGGGCCCTTGTTCAAAGATTATGTTTAAAAATTTACATGGTAAATGTTGAGAGAAGTAGTTTGGGCTCTTAGCACAGGCTCCGTGCTATGAAGCTGGCTGTCCCTGGCAGCCACTCCTTTGAGCGTGTTACAGAGGTCCCTGTCTAATTCTCTTAGGAACCCAGTTTCTAGATGAGAAGCCCAAGGTCTTAACTTTTGGGGACCCGCAGCTGGGAAGTTCCCAGCCTCAAGGCCAGCCCGGGGGTCAGCTGGAAGGCTGGGGGCTCAGGGTCTCTACATAGAGCTCCCTGCCTCCCAAAACACCAGGTTTAAGAGCTCTGGAGGTGGTGTGGAAATAAACACATTAGGTTACCATGTTCAGAGCATTTAGAAAAACAAAAACAAGGAACCGGAAAGGGGGGAAAGGTGAAATGAGAGATCAAGAGTTTTCCCTGTGTTCTATTTTTGCAATTGAAGGAGAAAACAAATCTGCACCTAAAAAAACAAAAAACAAAAAACAAAAAGATTGTCCTAGTTGTTTCTTCTAAGAAGTCTGGATTCTGAGGAAGGCTCAGGGTAGAGTGAGGAGGGCAAGTAGCCCAGGGCTTTTGTCCGCTGTGTGCTAGTGCTGTCCTTGACACTTCTGCCGGCAACATGGACAGAGAGAGTCCTTCCCTGGGGTCCTACTTGGACTGGGAGGCCAGGTCACCCAGGAGCCCCTCATTCCATCTCGCCCCGCCTCCAGCCCTTATGTACGCCAGCATCTTCGGCAATGTGTCGGCCATCATCCAGCGCCTGTACTCGGGCACTGCCCGCTACCACACACAAATGCTGCGTGTCAAGGAGTTCATCCGCTTCCACCAGATCCCCAACCCACTGCGGCAGCGCCTGGAAGAGTACTTCCAACACGCCTGGTCCTACACCAATGGCATCGACATGAACGCGGTGAGCCCTGCAGCCTTGATGGAGAGTGGGTGGGCCACCAGCTGTGACTCATGCCCTGCGGGAGATCCAGGGCCCGATGCAGTTTCCCACCCCCGCCCCGCTCCCCATCCCTCTGCCCCTCCATCACACCCACAGCCCCAGCTGCGCCCCCCACTCGCAGGTGCTGAAGGGCTTCCCCGAGTGCCTGCAGGCGGACATCTGCCTGCACCTGCACCGCTCGCTGCTGCAGGGCTGCCCCGCCTTCCGCGGCGCCAGCAAGGGTTGTCTGCGTGCGCTCGCCGTCAAGTTCAAGACCACGCACGCACCGCCTGGGGACACGCTGGTGCACCTGGGAGACGTTCTTTCCACGCTCTACTTCATCTCTCGTGGCTCCATCGAGATCCTGCGCGATGACGTAGTGGTGGCCATTCTAGGTGGGTCAGGCGGGCTTGACCAAGGGGATTGAGGCGGAAGAGGGTCTGGGGGCGGGGTGCGGAACTCCTCCTTCCTAATGAGTATCCTTAACAGCAGTTGTTCATATTCCTGGAGGTTGCCAAAGTGAGTGCTTAAGTCCCAGCACTCGGGAGGCAGAGGCAAGGGGATCCCTGTGAGTCCGAGGCCAGCCTGGTCTACAGTGAATTCTGGGACAGCCAGGGGTACACAGAGAAACCCTGTCTTGGAAACAAACAATAACAACATAGATTTTTATTTATTTATTTATTTACTAGGCAGGGTACACAACCATATGTACATGACTGCGGAGGTCACAGAACAACTTAGCCCTTCCACTATGTAGGTTCTGTCAATCAAACTTAGGTTGTCAGGCTTGGTCACAAGCCCTTTAATTTGCTGAGCCATCTTGTTGGCCCCAGAGAATTTTTTTTTTTTCGAGACAGGGTTTCTCTGTGTAGCTCTGGCTGTCCTGGACTCGCTTTATAGACCAGGCTGGCCTCGAACACACAGAGATCCGCCTGCCTCTGCCTCCCAAGTGCTGGGATTAAAGGTGTGCGCCACCACGCCCGGCGGCCCCAGAGAATTTTAAACCTATCTCAAAGAATCCTTAACACAGCTTTTTGCCCATCGTGTGACCTTGGGCAAGTCACTTGACTTCCAGTACCTCAGGGTCCTCTCTTCTATATGCATCTTCCTTGTCCTTGACCCCGAGTCTCCAACTCTAACTTCAGCCAGTGTCCAATCTTGACCTCCATGACTTGGTTTTCTCCTAGTCCTCGCTGCCCACTGTTCTCCATCACTCCCCCTTAGTGGCTAGTCACCCATGGCTGGCCCTCTGCTCTCACCTCATTTCACAGCCTCACCTGCGCCAGCCCTGCCTCCCACAGCCTGAGCCACAAGGATCCTCAGAGCTGTGTCCTAGCCCCAGTGTCTCCTTAGATCAAAACAGGCAGAGTGGTGGGAATGTGGCTTAATTAGTAGATCTTGCCCTAGCATGCTTGAAGATCTGGGAGCAATGTCCAGCACTATGTTAATCGGGCATGATGAGACACACTTAAAGCTAGCCTAGGCTCTAAGAGAGCCAGTCAAAACTAAGTTAAAAATAAACAAACAAACAAATAAAATATTTTAAAAAACCAGACCAAGTGCAATAGATCCCAACTTCATGGGATCACTTTCGCTCAGTAACAGTCTCATCCCCCGCCCTTCCATTGTCTGAGCTAAAGCCAACCGCAGGAGCGTCCTGTCAGTTTCCGGTCCCCCATGCAGTCACACACAGCACTATCTCCGATTCCCATACTGACAGATCTGCTTTCCACACCAGTCTCCACTGGGTCTGGCTCTGCTGGGCAGGTGTCGGGATCTCCCTTCCTGAGGCCTGGCATTAGGTACATCCTCAGTTCTTCTCCTCCCAACTGATAACACATCTGTACAGATTCCTCTTCCATCCAGAACCCTTTGATAGGTCCCTGTGGCCCGTGGGACAAATGCAACCCCCCCCATGCCACCCAGTCGAGTCACTCTGAGTCCTTTTCGTCTGCTCATGCTCCCATTCTGTCTTCAGAGACCACCCTGTACCTGTCAGGCAGATCCAGCCGTCCTCCAGGCTGGCCTACAGTGTAGACTCCCCAAGACCCATTACAAATGCCACCCACATGGGAGGGGTAATTAACATTAATAATTAAGAAGCTGGTGAGAGACAAGATATCATCTCATCTTGTCCTGAGTGGAAATTGACATTAGATCATAATTTTTCATGTGTTAGAAAAATGAAGGTTGCTATTACATCGTGCATAAATCAAGGTTCAGGGTGTCATGTGTGATCCTGGAAAGTCCCTTCTTCCTCTGAGCCTCAGTCACCTCCTGGACAGGGATGATCTTACATCCTATTCTCTTGGTGGCACATAGCTAGTCGCCATCTAGCCCTTCGTCTGGGCTAAACTATTAGTGTTGCTTGTGCAGTGTCATAAGACTGAGGAGGCTGTGCTTTCCTGGGGGCAGTGGTACTCAAAGAAACCATGGTCCATGGCACTTGTGACTCTGCTGGGCTCTTTCCTCCCACCCTTGACTATGCAGGGATGACCACGTGCTGTTCATTCTGCCCAAATTCCCTTCTTCCTGGGAGCCTAGTCCTTGATACTCTTGTAATTTTACTCCTGAAAACCCTCGCCTCCTTGTCCTAACCATGCTAGGCAGTAGAAGCCCCTTCCCTCCTTCACGGCCCAGAGCTCTTGGTTGTGCCCAGTTCTGAGATAGATTATTCTGTAACCTTGGCAACCTAAGTGCCTGCCTTTTAGGGATTTGAGGGGCTCCTTATGGGACAGTCTCTTACTTGTGCTTATATCTTATTGCCAGCATAGCTCCTGGCTCTGCAAGGACTTAGCCTTGTGTCACCTACATTGACTGTCTACCCTGTGTCCACCCTGTGACCTCCATCTCTCTTTGGGCCTTGCATTGACCTACTCTGGGGACTCTTGCTTTGAGGTACACTTTCTCAAACATCGCCACCTCTTTTCCCTGATAACAGCCCACTGGAGTAGGTGACATTGTTATTCCCATTTGAGGGTTGAAGGCACTCGAAGACTGTGGGGGCGGGTAGCTTCCCAGGGTTGTCCAGCCAGGGGTGTCCTGGTTCCGTGCCTGTACAATGGAGACAGAAGATCCAGGACCTGCCCAGAGAAGCTGGAAGCTTCCACCCTTGGGTCCTCTGTCTCCTGCTCCATATGTCAGTGGGTCTAGAGTGGGAGCAGAAGGAAATCGAGCAAGGAACGTCTAGTGTCCCTGACAGCCTATCCCCTGGTCAGAGTGGGATCCGTACTAAAGGATGTAAACAAAAGAAGGGACATGCTGGTGGAAGGTGGTTCTGAGGGATGAAGAGACAAAAATAGAACCCATATTCTCAGGTCAGGAGCAGCTCTGAGGGAATCTTTGTGGAACTGAGGACTGATGAATGGCCCTCCCTTAACCTCTTCTCCATCAAAGCCAGTACATGCAGCTCTGTACTCAGACCCCTCAGCACCAGGCCCCAGCTCTGTGGGATCTCTGAGGTGGGAGGTAGGAAGACCACAGTCAAGGGGCCCTGAAAGAAGGTCTTCTAAGGGAGCCAGACCCTGAAGGGACCACTGTCCTTCTGGATGGCAGGGAAGAATGACATCTTTGGGGAGCCTGTCAGTCTCCATGCCAGACCAGGCAAATCTAGCGCGGATGTGCGTGCCCTGACCTACTGTGACCTGCACAAGATCCATCGAGCAGACCTGCTGGAGGTGCTGGACATGTACCCTGCCTTTGCGGACACCTTCTGGAATAAGCTGGAGGTCACCTTCAACCTGCGGGATGTGAGTCTGGGCCTGTGGGCCAGGGTGGTGGTGGTGGTTCCCAGAGAACTGGGTGTGGATAACACCCAGCCAGCTTGCTAAGGACCTGGCCTGCCTGGTCTAAGGGAAGTTGATCACCTGCCCCTTCCCGTCAACCCCTCCTGCATCCTTTGCTCCTGCATCCTTTGCTGGAATGCTTCTGTACCTAATATAGCACTAACTACAGCCAACATGGCACTAACTATTGCGATAGCTCCCATTAAAGAACAGCTACTGTGCCGGGCGGTGGTGGCGCACGCCTTTAATCCCAGCACTTGGGAGGCAGAGGCAGGTGGATCTTTGCGAGTTCGAGGCCAGCCTGGTCTACAAAGTGAGTCCAGCACAGCCAGGGCTACACAGAGAAACCCTGTCTCGAAAAACCAAAAAAAAAAAAAAAAAAAAAAGAACAGCTACTGTGAGCTCAGTACTTGGCTTCTTTTATGTTGTTTTAGTCTTGTCCTTGCATGTGATGCTCTTATATCCATTATCTAAATGGATGAACTGACCATCAGAGAGGGTAAGTAAACTGGCCAGAGCCATATGGCTAGTAAAAGGCAGAGCCAAATGTAGGTTCACATTGTTTGGCTTTAAAACCCAGGCTTTCCTACCACCTGGCATTAAGCTAAAAGGATGGGATCTAACATCAGAGGGCTCGTGGTGTCAGGCATGGTGATATAGCTGTCTCTTAAGTTTACCACTTAGCAAGCTAAGAGAAATAAAGTGCTATTTGTTTAAAGAGACAAAGAAGCCACAAGGGTATGCAAGACACAGCCAATTTCTGGGGTTCTCCAGTATCTTAGTCAGGGTGTGATAAAACTTATTATTGGTGTGATAAAACACCATGACCAAAACCAAGTTGGGGCAAAAGGGTTTTTTTCATCTTACAGCTTGTAGTCCATCCTCCAAGAAAGCAGGGGTAGGAGCCTTGGATCAGGAGCTGATGCAGAGACCAAGGGGGAATGCTGTTTTACTGACTGGCTTCCCATGGTTACTCAGCCCACTTTCATATAGCACCCAGGACCACTAGCCCAGGGCTGGCACTGCCCACCATGATCTGGGTCCTCCCACGTCAATCAGGAAAGCACACCATAGGCTTGCCCACAGGTCAATCTGGTGGGGGTCATTTTCTCAATTGAGGTTCCCTCTTCCTGGATGACACTAGCTTGTGTCAAATGGATGTAAAACTAGTCAGCACATCCAGTTTGCCAAGAAGTGTGGGCACTACATGCTCAATGGAAGTTCAGAGGGGCCTTTCTGGAGAGAGTCTGAAATCAGTAAGAAAGACGGGGAGGATTGCCTGTCAGGGGTACCAAGGCTGAGGTTGGGCACTGAGCCTTGGCACTTCCATATTTGTTGCTCCATCCCTCAGCCTCAGGAAAAGTACTCTCGTGGCCTAGGCCTGGTGTTAGCTTATAGAGTGGGGTACTAAGGTTGATTTTCTTACTGTGGTTGTACCCCCCATGCTGCTCCCTCTGTGACTCTCTGGCACCTTCTTTAACTGAACAAGAGACACCCAAAAAGTACCCTGCTTTGTTGGCCTACCTATTAGGAGCCATCTGGTGGCCTTTTGTGTTCAGTGGCTGGACACTAGGGCCGAAGGGATGTGGCCTTCATGGTCTTAATTGGCCTGAGTCAATTGTAACCCCAAGGTGCAAAGTCTCATGGTGCCAGAAAGGTTGTAGCTAAGAATGTCACCATGGATACTACTGGAGTGGACTGGGGGTTCCAGACCCAGTTTGACCAAAAGATACTACTTAGTCACTGGCCCATGCTGAGGTGTGGACCATAAGGACACTGGAGAAAAGGCAATGGGGGGGGACCCCTTCTGCCATCCACTCTCAGGTCTTGCTGTTCATTAAAAAAAGCCTTCCCTAAAGGCTTTTCTGGGAGAATTCTACTTGGTCCCCCAGTGTAAGTTCATCATCTCCAAACCTGTTTACCTGCCTAAGAATCTTAGGAGACAGCCTGCCAGAAGCTGCCTAGAGCTCCCCTGGTGTGCCCAGGTGCCTATTTCTACTTTTTCACCCAGCTGTTACAAGGGCTACAGAGGGGAACTGGGAGGAACAAAGGAAGAGACCCTGTCCCAGCTTTGGTCCCTGTTACTTGTTGCTCTTGTTCCCTACAAGGCAGATGGGGGTCTCCAGTCATCACCCCGACAGGTCTCAGGCAACCAAGATCCCCAAGGCTTCTTCCTCAATGACAGCCAGTCAGGTGAGTCCAGTCAGCCCCTACCCAGGGTCTTGCCCAGCCTTTAGCCTCTTCTAGTGTCCCTTCTATCTCGCCTCTCCTTGAAAGTGGGTGTCTCTGCCACTCAGTAATAGGGAAAGACTCTTCCTTGGGCAAAGGGTAGGAGCCTTTATCTCTCTTCCCAGCCTTGCTGTCCAGAGAGAGAGAGAGAGAGAGAGAGAGAGAGAGAGAGAGAGAGAGAGAAAGAGAGAGAGAGCACATTCAGTGGTTGCTGAGTGCTACTTTCAGGGGCAGGTACTAGCCAAGTGCCTGAGGTTCTGTATCAAGATACCAAGAGATCCCCACCCCTCCTCAGGCTTCAGATCTATGAGCAATGAGACCAGGGCTAGAAATCCCCACCCATACAACTCCACTTAAGCTGAGGCCCCCAGCTCTCCTCCCACGGACATGCCCAGTTGGGTCCTTGGAAGCCCAGCCTCCATAAGAACAGGACCTTGTTCTCAGGGCACCCAGGTAAAGAGGACCACTTCTCATACAGTATTCCCATGACAAGTATGGGGAGCACATAGGCTCTAGTGAGAAGGGAATCAGGTGTTATCAGATGTAGCTAAGGCTGTTGTCTCCTTCCCTCCTGAAGGTGTTGTCCCTTCCCTGAGCATTTCAGATGCATCTGGGCTTTGGCCTGAATTGCTACAGCAAATGGCCCCAAGTCCCCCAAACCCACAGCAGGAACTGGATCGTTGGCCTCGGGAGCTAGGCTCTAAGTTAGAGCAGCTCCAGGACCAGATGAACAGGTAGGAAACCTCCCTGGCAAGGGTGGGGCAGTTGCAAAGGAGCTGGGTGGTTGTAAGTGCTGCTGCCTGGTATCTCAGGGGCATCACTGGGTGCTTGGTTGGGTTTTAGAATGGCAGATCCATTTAGCATAGGTTTCTTTCTTTTTTCTTTTTTTGAGACAGGGTTCCTCTGTGTATCCCTGGCTGTCCTCGACTCACTTTGTAGACCAGGCTAGCTTTGAACTCACAGAGATTCACCTGCCTCTGCCTCTTGCATGCTAGGATTAAAGGCGTGTGCCACCAAACCCCAGCTTTAGCATAGATTTCTAGTTCTATGCCACTAAGTATAATTCCTTGCATGGCTTTCTCCAGCAAACCCGAGAACATACCAAGGAAGCTTCTCAGGGGGTAAGCACATAGATGTACAGGAACAAATTTGAGGTCCTTGGAAATGTGTTGCCTGTGGATGGCATAGGGAAGGCTGGAAGGCAAGAGGGAGTCCTAGGTTCAAATCAATCATGGCTGGAAGGCAAGGAGGGAGTCCTAGGTTCAAATCAATCACGGCTGGAAGGCAAGGAGGGAGTCCTAGGTTCAAATCAATCATGGCTCCACATGACAGACATGTCATGAAAGACAGGATGTGCTAACAGGAATTTGGGCAAAGGCTGTGGATCCTAGCAGGGAAACAGCTTCAGGTAGGCCCCAGGCTGCACTTTCACAAAAGAGCGAGGTTATCTTTGGGATCTGAGCTGCTCTCAGAACCCTGACTTTGACCATGGTGCTGTCTGGCAGACTGGAGTCCCGCATGTCATCAGACCTCCGCCGCATCTTGCAGCTACTTCAGCATCCACAGGACCACACCAGCTACATCCTGGGAGCCCCTGCCTCCAGTGACCTGGCCTTGTTTCCTGAAACTTCAGTGACTCAGGGTTCAGAGCCCACACTTCTGGTGGGACATATGCCCTCCGTACAGGTGAGAGGTGAGGAGGATCCCCAGGGGTTTCCCTGAAAGCAGCTGCATGATTCCCCCACCCCTGCCTCAACTTCAGTGCATCCATGGTAGGACTAAAGCTGTACCTTCTGCTGCCCATTTTATGTCACCTGAAAGGACAGCCTAGACAGGGTGCTGGCAGAGCCCTGACTATGGTCCTAGACCCCACAGCTCCGCAGAGACAACAGGGCCCTGAGGTTCCCCATCTCCCTGAGGAGCAGCAGGTAGAGCTCTTGCCTGTTCCCATCCCAGAGGTCAAAGTGGATCAATATCCAGTTTAGGGGCTGGGGGAGATGGCTCAGTTGGGAAAGTGCTTGCCATGCAAGTGTGAGGACCTGAGTTCGATCCCTACCACCCATGTTAAAAGCTGGGTGTGGTAGTGTACAGTTGTAACTCCAAGGCTGGGGAGGAAACAACAAGTGGATCCTTAGGGTTCACCAGCCAGCTAGTCTAGCATAATTGACAAGCCCGAGGTCTTTTTGAGAGACCTTGTCACAAAAAACAAGGCAGACATCTCCTGAGAAACAACACCTGAGATTGATCTCTGGCTTCCAAATGTACACTCATGTACACATGCACAGGAAAATATTCACACACACATACACACTGCTCATATATATACCCATACACACATATTCATGCACAAAATGAAGAAATATCCAGCCTGACCTGGAAGAAGGAGTACAGTTCCACACACTATACCTCTTTCTCTTTTGCCTCTTTCCCAGACCCTGAGCTACAATGACTTGGACAAACATATCTGGAAGCCCAGGAATTTCTCCCCCAGGATGCCTCACTTGGCTGTGGCAATGGACAAAACTCTGGTGCCATCCTCAGAAAAGGAGCAGCCTAAGGGGCTCCCACCACCTCTAGCCTCACCTCTGTGTCCCCTGGAAGGACAGGGACTCAGTGGTCCCCGCTTTCCCTCCCTCCCTGAACACCTTGGCTCTGTTCCCAAGCAGCTGGAGTTCCAGAGACATGCTTCAGATCCTGGATTCACAAGGAGTTAGGGAGATTGGATCCCAAGATAAAAGCCACCATGAGGGAATTTAAATACAGTGAGGTAAAAGTTAAGCTCCTTGGTGGGGACAGACAGCCTTCCCATAAAACTCTGAAAAACATTTTCTTAGAGAAACTACAGACTGCTGAGCCAGGTTGACTGGGATGGCCTGAGCAAGGAGACTCAGGACTTGGCCCAGCCTCCTTGGGGCTCCACGTAGTCAGCAAGCCAGGCAAGTGGGTTGCTTTGAGGTAGCTTACAGGATGCAAGGGTCAGCGAAGAAGGGAGAGGCTTCTGATCTTCATGAGAGTGTTGCTTGGGGCTGCACGTGATCACCTCCCAGCTCAGTACCACCCTCTTCCTCAAAAGCCCAGACCTAAGGCCAGGGCTGACCACTTTTACAAAAAGCCTCTAATACGGCTGGAGTTAGAGGTGTCCTGTGTGAACATAAAGGAGCTCCAGCCTCTAGGCCCTCTACCCCCCCCCCAGAGTTCCATGACAATATCTGGGTCCCTTGAGGGCATGCAGTGTCACACAGCTAATAAAATCTTGAGCATTTCATCTTGGGCTGGATGTTTAACTTTTCTGAGCATCCCGAGATCCATGCCTATGCCAGGCCTTCTCCAGGTCCTTCTCACACCTAGCCAGTTAGAGATCTGAAGGTGTCAGCTGATCCCAGGAGGCCCATAGCCTGACACTGTTTCCAGATGAATGGAAACAGATTTGGCTGAAGTGTCCAAAGAGAACCATGACAATAGTCAGTGTTTGCCTGGCATTCCATCATCCTGCCCTGCAGGTCGCTGTCCATCTGACCCTCAAAACAACCATAGGGAGTTGGTATTACTGTCCTCATATGAGAGGTCTTGGGTCAGTAGCGAAGACTGTGAGTGGGCCTTCTGCGCATGTCACTATTGCTCTGCTTTCTGCCCTGGTGATGGGTACATGGGTGTGTTCATGTCACAAAAACATGTGTACTTCTATATGTAGATTATATAAAAATAAAACAAATAAAACTTAACACACTAAAAAAAGGAGAACATAGTTTCAATCCAGACTATCTCACGTGAGAAACCTTTTAAAACATCATTCCTTTTCTCTTCATATAATTCTAATCCAGCCCCCCAAGCCCATTTTACCTTCCTTTTGCAATTTCTATTTGATGCCTCAGAGTCTGCCAGTGATTATACCAGCATATATTTGCAAGTGTTTATACAAACTAAAACTTTAAAGTTAACTCTTGTACCTTTAATAAAACCTTAACTCTTATTCAAAACAACATATGGGGGCTAGAGGGATGGTTCAGTGGGTAAAATGCATGAAGACATGAACTCTACCCCCCACCTCATAAAAACCTCTGCAGTAATGGTACACACTTGTAATCCCAGCACTGTGGAGGCTGAGACAGGAGGACCCCTAGGGTTCACTGTCCAGCATTCTAGCCTAATTGGTGAATTCAAGGCCAGTGAGAGACATTGTCTCCAAGGAGCATCCCTGAGGAGCAGCACATAAGGTTGTCCTCCGGCCTCAGTATGCATCCACATATGTGTACATATGCACACATATGTGTACCTTCTCACAAACCTACACACGAATTAAAAAAAAAAAAGTAGGTAATGCCTGTAAAGCCAGCACTTGAGAATCTGAGTAAGAATAGCCATGAGTAGCAGGCCAAGAGCCAGAACAATGTAACAAGATAATTTAACTATCCTTTAAAAACAACCAACACTATTGCAGAAATTAGCAAGTATCTCTCAATAATAATCTTAAATGAAAATAGCCTGAACTTACCAACAAAGATTTTAAAACCAAGATCTGACTATCTGTTGCCTCAAGCAAGCAAAACAAAATAAAAACACTTCACTGCCAAAGATCCCTAAGACTGGTGGTCAAACGATGAAAGTCAGTCTGTCAAGCAAATGGTCATACACCTGTTCCTTCTTGTTAAGTCTAGGACCCCATGCCACAGTTATGGTGGGTCTTCCCACCTCATTACCCAATCTAGATATCTACCCCTCAAATACTCTGAAGCTTGTCTCCTAAGTGATTCTATAGTCTTTTTAAAGTCAGGAATATTAACCATCACAGGAGATCACAACAGATTGCAAAGAAATCCAGAGAGCCATTAGGGATACTTTCAAAGTTTATATTCCACACTTGAAAAAAAAATCTAGGAAAAAAATTGGTTAATCCCTATACATGTATAGCCTACTAAAATTAAATCAGGAGAATATAAGCAGTTGAATCAGATCCATAGCAAGCAACAAGATTAAAGCAGCACCAGGCGAGGAAAGGCCCAAACCTGGGTAGATTCACTGCCGGAATTCTACCCACCTTTAAACAAGACCTGCTCCATAAAACAGAGAAAGAATGGCCCCTGATAAGCTCATCCTACAGAGTTATTAACCCTCTGCAAAATCAGAAATGATGTAACCAATAAAAACTATGGGCCAAATTTCTTTATTTTTTTTAAAGATGTATTTATTTATTATGTATACAGTGTTCTGTCTGCATGTATGCCTGCAGCCAGAGAGGGCACCAGATCCCATTATAGATGGTTGTGAGCCACCATGTGGTTGCTGGGAATTGAACTCAGGACCTCTGGAAGAGCAGCCAGTGCTCTTAACCTCTGAGCCATCTCTCCAGCCCACCAAATTGCCTAATAAGTATAGAAACAAACTTTTCAATACAATTATTTTGTTGTTGTTGAGCAGTGGTGGCGCACGCCTTTAAATCCCAGCATTTGGGAGACAGAGGCAGGTGGATCTCTGAGTTTGAGGCCAGCCTGATCTACAGAGTAATTTCCAGGATGGCCACGGTTACACAGAGAAACCCCGTTTCAAAAAACAAACAAACTCCCAAACCAACTTTTGTTGTTCTTTTTCTGCTTGTTCTTTGTTGAGACAGGATCTCATTCTGCAACCCAGGCTGGCCTTGAACTTGTGGCAGTCCTCCTACTACAGCTCACCAAGCACTGGGATTACAGCAGCAAGCCACCACATCTAGGTATCTAGTTGTTATTACTACTATTATTATCAACATCATTTTTAATCAGGTTCTCACCTAGCCCAGGATGCCTCCAACTGGCTCTGTACCCCAGGATTAACAGTGACTTTCTGAAGCTCCTGACTGTGCACCCCAAGAGCTGGATTACGGGTGCGCAACACCATGCCTGGGCTCTTTCTATTAAATAAAAAGTGCACAGTACATTTGTTCACACAGGTGGACATGACTTCAAGATGGTTGATAAATTTATACTATTGTCCCTCAAGACTTCTAGTGTTTGTTTCTGTTAAAATCACATTCATTGAAAATTGTATTTTATGGGTTAGAGAGATGGTACATTCCTTAAGAGCACTGAGTGCTCTTGCAGAGGACTTCAGTTGGATATCCCACCCCCACCCCCACCCCTGCTCACATGATGTCTCACAACCATCTGTGACTCCGGTTCCAAGGGGATCCGATGCGTCTTCTGACCTCCGTGGACACCTGTACACATGTGGTACACTTACTTATACTCAGGCACAAACAAATACACATTAAAATTAAATAATGTATCTTCAAATTGTGTTTTATAATATGGCCTAACAATTCAATACAACCTCTTCCAATTAAATGTTTTCGTTGAAAGCATTTAAATTTATAATGACGTACCTAGATCCAGGCTTTTCTGCATTTCAAACTCCTGGCACATAGACATTTAAGGTTGGATTAGCATTTGGCTTGTGAATACCCGCGGGGCAGGTAAGTTAAATGACTAATAGCCAGGCCCATTGCATATTAATCCTAGAATTCGTGAGACTAGCGTCTTTCTAGTGTCTATAGGACAGCGCAGGAAAGCCTACCTCAAGCTAGCCTGGCTCTGAATAGGTCTATCAGACTTGTAAGAGAACAGTTAAAAGGGAGCATCGGAGCTGGCGAGGATTCCCATTTGGCAAAGGCTAAGGGACCGCCCGATTTAGGATGAAATAAACGCAGGAGGTCCTCCATGAAGGGAGATTTGACACGTTACTCGCAGCGGAGAGAGGCAATCAGAACAGCAGCAGCAGTAAAAAAAAAAAAAAAGTGGCAGGCTTCACTCTTAAAACCCTTGGCCTAGAACTTGGAGGCCCGCAGAGGGGTACCAAGCCACCCACGCCCCCACTCACCGGCATTGCGCCGTTATCCGTCTGACTGACATCTTAACTAGCCAATGATCTTTGGGACTTCAAAAGGGCCCGCCTCCCGGAGTTGGGCGGGGCGAAAAAAACAATGACAAACATTTCCGCCAATAGTGAGGAGGACGCGGGCGCTACGGCTGTGCTGACCAATGAGAAGAAGGAACAGTTTGGACAGGACGTACCCGGCAGCCAACGTTCGTCGCCGCTGCGGGGTCGCGTGGCTTCCGTTCCGAGAGGGCGGGCCGGCATCTCAAACGGAAGGTGGTAGTCGTTGCCCGAGCTGGTTTGAAACTGGTGGTCGTGTCCGGCCGAGTGTGTGTGTGTGTGTGTGTGTGTGTGTGTGTGTGTGTGTGTGTATGTGTGTGTGTGTGTGTGTGAGAGAGAGAGAGAGAGAGAGAGAGTGTGTGTGTGTGTGTGTGTGTGTGTATAGCAGAGGACCCACCGGAGGGCTAGGCCGTTCCTGACCGCCCCGGCCCCGCCTCCCCTCTGACCCGCGGACCCAAGCCCGGCTCCCCACCCGGCTCGTGCCCCAGCCCGCTGCCTCTCCGGCCGGCTCTGCGACCCAGCCGTCACCATGTCCCTGCACGGCAAACGGAAGGAGATCTACAAATATGAAGCACCCTGGACTGTGTACGCCATGAACTGGAGCGTGCGGCCGGACAAGCGCTTTCGCCTGGCGCTGGGCAGCTTCGTGGAGGAGTACAACAACAAGGTGGGTCGTGCAGGGGCTCAGCTTCTAGTTAGGGGGAATGCTCGAGGTGGGCGGCAGCTTCAGACCCCACAACTCTCCTGCGAACTTGCCTGTATGGCAGGGGGGTGGTTCCTCTGTGGCCCTGTCGTTGAGGGTGTCACACTTGCCTTACTTAATTTTGACAGCCGGGGAAACTGAGGCACGGTGTTGTGACATGCCTGAGGCAGAGAAGGTTTTTGGTGGTAGTAGCAGGTTTCAAACTGGAGTTAACATCCCCAAAGCCGCTGCCCCTCTCATTTCCCCCCACTTCTGCCGCAGTGCTTCTGTTGCTAGGTGGGGGGCGGGAGAGAGGCAGTGGAGGAAGATGCGGGCGCTTGGATTGGTGGTCGTGCTTTCCTGGCCACGCGAGATTTCTGTTAGGGCTATTTATTGCAAGATCTTCCCCATCTCAGGTGTTTCTCATGGATACAGAGCCCTAATGCGAGGTTGTCATTGGTCACTGGTTTTGCTTCTCGATGTTCACCCTCCCCAAGTCTATCCTTGGAAACCTTGGTCTGTGGCATTATCCCGCCATTATTTCTGAATAGAGAAAGATGACGTTTGACCTCTTTTTTTCGTGGTTACTTACACGTTGATTTGCAGCATTGCTGGGAGGCATCCTTCTTCAAAACGCTGGAAGAAGAGAGCTTTTAAGCTGGTACTGCAGGATATAGTTTTGAAAGTGTTGAGAAGAATTTTCTTTTCCCAATCTCTAAACTTCATTCGTTTGTTGCAATCTGAGTGGGGGAAAGAATGACAGTGATCAGAGGTACTGAAAGCTTTGGTCAGTGATGTTTAAAGACTTACTCCTATGAGCATCAGACTAGAGACAAAGAGACAAGATTGGTGGGAAGAGTGGAAGAAGGTGGTCTAGGATTTAGCCATAGGGCACTGCATATTTCTGACTCACAGAGAGGAAAGGGGTCCTGTTGTGCGTGTGATGGTTCAGGTGAAAACATTTGGATATTTTATGTATTATTTGTTTATATGTGTTTTGTTGATAGTATTTCAGGAGCACACGTGTTTCTGTGGGTAAGGGTCCCCATTTCTCTGAAGTCCTCTTTGAGAGGTGGATGAAAAAGATGGACTTCCATTGGCCAGCATCACACACACACCAGCAGTTTACAGTCCCAGGGAGTGTGCACTGACCTGCCCTTTCCTAAACAAGAACCTTTTTTTCTCTGATGGCTCTTTTTCCCAGAAGTGGTAGTAAGACTGGGGCTGGGTTTCAGGGTCCTTGTGTGGGTAGTGTTAGCAAGGTTAAGACCACTAGAAATATTACTTAAGGATTTATGTAAGAAATGAAAGTGAAATATGTCTATCAAAGGACTGTAGTTATTTTTTTCCACACAAATTAATTTTTTCCGTTTTAAGTTCTTCCAGGGTCTTTTACCTAATGAGGAGAAATTGAGTGCCTGCAGAGGCCAGAAGAGGGTGTTACAGTCCCCCGGAGCTGGAGTTACAGGCTGTTGTAAGCCACCTAATATGAGTGCTGGGAACTGAACTCAGGTCTTCTGCAAGAGCAGTGAGTGCTCTTGTCTGCTGAGGCATTTCTCCAGTGCCTCATTTTTAAAACTGTGAACATGCCCAGCACCTCCTAAGGAGCAAATGTGTAATATAGAATAATCCTCAAGGTGAGCCTGGTGGCTCTAACCTGTAATTTCAACACTTGGAAGGTTGAGGCAGGAGGGTTATTGTAACTTTGGGCTAGCCTGGGCTACATAGTGAGCTCCCAACCAATCTTTGAGTTATAAAGTGCGATCTTGTCTCAAACAAAAAATTAAAATACTCTTCAGAATCATGCTTCTTTATGTTCATCATTTCTGTGAATGCACATTACATATTAATCATGTCTCATGAGGTTATTGTGTTTTGAGACACAGACTCATGTAGCCCAGGTAGGCTTTGAAGTCCTTAATACATCTGGCTCCACCTCCCAAGTGCAGATGTGTTACCATGTCCTGCTACCTTGTGGGTTTTCTAAAAGAAAAGTGCCATGTCTCCTCCTTTGTCTGTTACCGCAAGCTCCTTGAAGAAAGAAAATTAATTGCACTCCAGGATACACAGTGCTCATGTGGAACACAACAGTGGACATGTGTCAATGCAGAATAAATGCCCATGTTGGTTAAATCAGCTAATACTTGGGTCATTAATCACTTCCCCAGAACTGCTGAGATAGCCGAAATCAGCCGTACACAAGGCCCTGGGTTCAATCCACAACACAAGAACAAAAGTTTCCCAACTAAATCAGCTGACACCTTACCTCATTTTACCACAGAATGAAATTGAGGGACAGAAGACAGCTTACCCAAAGCCACACAAACTGGGAAAAGCAGGATTAGGATTATCAAGTGGAAGGGCTGGAGAGATGATCTAGAGCCCTTGTTGCTCTTACAGAGAACCTGAGAAAATTCCCAACACCCACATGGTGGCTCATAACTGATGATGAATATTAGTAATATTCATATTATTAATAAAGCTTACTTACTCCTTAATCAATAGTTTCCCCAAATAACCACACATGGAAACTATGATTTATTCAAGACTAAACACAGAGCTGAGCAAAATATCTAGTCTGTTACCCTACTATCGATTATTTTCCACCCATCCAAAGTCCTCCATATCTGCTGTTGTTATCTCCTCTGGAATATGTCTTTTCTCTTTTCCTCCTGCTTCTCCTCCTGGTCTCTCTCCCAACCCCCCAAAAACCATGTCTTTCGTTCCCCCTACCTCTCCCTGCTCAGCTCAGCATCAGCAATTGTATTGAACCAATCTGGAATAGATTAGCAGGCAAGGTCACAAATGTCATTTTGGTTTGTTTTTGTTTTTCAAGACAGGGTTTCTCTGTGTAGCCCTGGCTGTCCTGGACTCACTCTGTAGACCAGGCTGGCCTTGAACAGAGATCCTGCCTCTGCCTCCTGAGTGCTGGGATTAAAGGCATGTGCCACCACACCTGGCCATTACAAACAGTTTCAAAATGCCATGTGGGCGCTGGGATTTGAACACAGGACCTTTGGAAGAGCAGCCAGGGCTCTTAACTGCTGAGTCATCTCTCCAGCCCCCCTAGAATGTCATTTTGGGTACATGACTGTCACCTCATACAATAAGAAAGAAGCAGTTAACATGTGGATAAGACAAACCACGACACAGAAACCCAGTTCCAGGGAAAGCAACAGGCATGCATGCAGTGCACATACACACATGCAGTAAAGAAAGAAATTTAATAAAATTTTAAAATGAACACGTGATGACACACCTACCTATACATAAACAAAAATTTAAAAATCAATCTTTAAAAAATAACAAAATTGAGAAAAAATAAGAGTGATGAGATGTGCCTGTAATCCTAGTAGGTTCCCATCTTCAAGGCCAGCCTGGGATATGCAGCAAGACTATGATTTGTTTTGTTTGTTTGTTTTTTTAAATGCCAACATTGCTTTTTCATGAATAAAAATGATTCTGCTTCATAGCTTTCCTCTCTAGGGCTTTTGTTTCACATGTTAGAGAAAATGTTGTAGAGTGACTGCAGAAGGCACTGAAGGTAGGATATGAACAACAGGTGACAAGAGAGACTGAAGAAAAAGACTGTCAACATGATGACAGTTGTCAGAACTAATTTTTCCCAGCACTCCACAGTATGTAAGGAAGGACAGTAGATGCTGGATGTAGGAAGAGGATAAAGTGGGCATGGAAACTGGTTACAGATGCCAAACTCAGAAGAACTGCAGTTCTCCAAAACAGGAGTTTGCTGGACAAAAGGAAAACCAAAATTGGTCTTTTGGGACAAGAAGGAGCACAGGTTGACAACTACTTGGGAGCCTGAAGAAGGGGAGCATGAGGTCAAGGCTAGCCTGGGTTCAGAGTGAATTTAAGGTTAACCTGGTCAGCTTAGTACCTGTCTTAAAAAGTAAAAGCAGAGGCTGGAGAGATGGGTCAGTGGTTAAAGCACTGGCTGCTCTTCCAAAGGACCTGGGTTCAAATCCCAGCACCACATGGCAGTCCACAGCTGTCTAATTGCGGAGTGTGATGGTGCACGCTTTTAATCCAGTACTGGGGAGGCAGAGGCAGGGGGATCTCTGTGAGTTCAAGGCTAGTCTGGTCTACATACAAATCAAGTTCAGGACAGCCAGGGATACAACAGAGAAACCCTGTCTTGAAAAATAAAAAACAAGCCGGGCGGTGGTGGCGCACGCCTTTAATCCCAGCACTTGGGAGGCAGAGGCAGGCGGATCTTTATGAGTTCGAGGCCAGCCTGGTCTACAAAGCGAGTCCAGGACAGCCAGAGATATTCAGAGAAACCCTGTCTCGAAAAACCAAAAAAAAAAAAAAAGAAAGAAAAAACAAGACAAAACAAAAAACTTAAAAGCTGGCCGGGCGGTGGTGGCTCACGCCTTTAATCCCAGCACTTGGGAGGCAGAGGCAGGCGGATCTCTGTGAGTTCGAGGCTAGCCTGGTCTACAAAGCGAGTCCAGGACAGCCAGAGCTGTTATACAGAGAAACCCTGTCTCGAAAAACCAAAAAAAAAAAAAAAAAAAACTTAAAAGCAAACCTGAGGATATACCTGAGTAGATAAAATTCTTGTGTGGTATATGTGATACCCTCGATTCAAAGGGAGGGTGGGGAAGAAATTACATTGAGAAGGAATAGAGTAGATGTGGAAAAGGAAGGCTGTGTGTAGCCATCGTTGGAGAAGAGCTCCTGCCAAAGAAATGAGATGAAAAAGCCTCAGATATCTAGGTAAAGAATTGAGGGAAAGAGTTGACATGATGAGTTCATATGTTCAGCCTCAGTAATAAAATGGTGTAAAAATAAAGTGCCATTGTTTTCCTGTTAGATTAGCGAAAAAGTTTTTTATTTCCAGTGTTTTCAGAGGTATGGGGAGTTGGCACTTACTTACTGTTAATAAAAGTATAAGTGGAAGCAACTTGTAAAGTTTCCTCTTTTTAAATTAATTTCTGTTATTATAAAAAGAGGATCTTGTGACATTTTGTACATGTTATATTTTGTTCACCTATCTATTTGTTTCTCCTACTTTCCTTCTCTGTCTCCCCATTTTCTCTCTTTCTGGTCCCCTCTTCTTCCCAAATAACCCTCCCACTTCTGTTTTCATATCACAGAACCATTTCCATCTCTGGCCCCCCTTTTAGACCTCTTCCTCTTGTCTCGTAGTCCCCTTTGTGTTTTTGTTTCATTATGTACAGATGTGTATCTACATAAATTTAAATATAGATACCACATAAGAGAGAAAGCATTTGTCTTTGTGAGTCTGGTGTTTCTCCTGACATGATGATTACCAGCTCCGCTATTTTCCTGCAGATTTGGTTTTCTCACAACCATTATCATTCCCTTGCCTGCACTACGTTTTCTTTACCCACTCACCTGTTGATACCCTTTGATTGCGTGCATATGTTTGCTGTTGTGAGCAGTGTAGCAGTGGTTATGATGTGCAAGTATCTCTGTGGCGTGCTGGGTCAGAATCCTTTGGTACATACCCAGGAGTGGATCACATACTAATTCAATTTTTAGGGTCCTGGGTGCCCTTGAACTAGCAGTAATTCTTCTGCCTCAGTTTCCCAAGTGCTAGAATTACGGGTATGAACTTCCATGCCACTTTGCTTTTTGTGTTTTGCAGAACATCCACATTTATTTTCACTGGGAATGCACCAGTTTGCATTCCCAGCAGCAGTTTGTGATGCTTCCTCTTTCTCCTCATGCTGGCCAATAGCTGTTGGCATTTATCTTCTTGATGATAGCTGTTCTGGCTGGGGTGAGGTGGGATTCTGTAAGCAGTTTTCATCTGTATATTCAAGTATTTCTGGCCATTTTTTCCTTTGAAAACTGCCATGTGAATTAACTGTCACAGGTCTTTATATATCTAGCATGCACATATCAGCCCTCTGTCGGTGTAGTTAGTGGGCAGAGATTCTACCCATTCTCTAGGCTGCCTCTTCATGCAGCTGATTGTTTCCTTTGCTGTGCACAAGCTTTGTAATTTCATGCAATCTCATTTCTCAATTCTTAGGATTATGTTATTGGAGCCCTTTTCAGAAAGTTCTTATTTATTTATGCCTATATCTTAAAGTATTTTGCCCGCTTTCCTCTCCCCCCCCCCCCCAGGAGACAGGTTTTCTCTGTGTAGCCTTGTTTGTCCTGGAACTCACTCTGTAGACCGGGCTGGCCTCAAACTCAGAGATCTGCCTGCCTCTGCTTCCCAGAGTGCTGGGATTAAGCACGCCCAGCACCTGCTTTCCTCTGAATATTCATTACATTTTTCACTTATGTGCAAGGTTTCATGAAGCTCTTGCCTCTGCCTCCCAGTACTGGGCTCAGCGCCATTCTCTGCACCTCCTTTCTTGACAGCGTCATAGCTGTAGTCCAGATTTGCAGTTCCTCCTCTTCCTGCCTTAACCACACCTCATACCCGCCCCCAGTACTGGGTTTACAGGCATGTCCTGCTCCACCAGCTAGTAGAAATGAAATGGGGAGATAGCTCAGCTGGTAAGGTGCTTGCTGCACCAACAAGAAGACATGAGTTCAAATCATCAGCACCCACATAAAAAGCCCCAAAGCCCAGCACAAACAGGAGAATCCTTGGGACTGGCTGGCCAGACAGTTGAGTCAAATTGGTGAGTTCTGGGCTGAATGAGAGACCCTGTCTCAAAAATAAGATGGAGCTGGGCGTGGTGGCACATGCCTTTAATCCCAGCACTCAGGAGGCAGTGGCAGGCAGATCTCTGAGTTCAAGGCCAGCCTGGTCTACAGAGTGAGTTCCAGGACAGCCAAGGCTTCACAGAGAAACCCTGTGTCAAAAAACAAAAGATGGAGAATGATTGAGGAAGACACTATACACACATGCACACAAACACAAAAAAGACTTTAAAATGTGATAGAGCAATTACACTTCTAGGAATCTACACAATAAAAGCATTTACACATAAATACAAGGATAAGGGTATTCATTGTAGTGCTGTTTATAGCAGTAAAACAATGGACCATATAACCAAAATAAATGAAAGTTAAACAAATGGAGATGTGCTCATCACAGTCTGCTCTAGAGAAATGAGGTGGAACCATTTGTATTGACTTGAGAAGACATTCCTATTCAAAGCAAGTTGTGGAATAAATTGTATGGAACAAGTCTATTTTGGGTTTTTTGTTTGTTTGTTTTGTTATAAAGAACTCACCATACCCACACACAAATACATGAAAAAATAATTTGGAAAGATGCCCATCAATCAGTCATTGTAGAGCTTAGAATTTGCTGAGATTAGTGAGTATAGGGAGGAGTGGAGGTAATGTGAGCTCTACCATTCTACGCTGTATTGTGGACATTCTCAGAACATTTAACACTCTCTTCTTATCATAACATGTAAATGTCTGATTATCTGAAGAAAGCTTTAAGCAAGTCAGAGTCAGTTGGCTGAGGGCTAAACACACGTTCCTATAAAGATATTCTTTGGAAAGTGAAAGTAGGCTTCTGAATTAATAATCACCTGAGTAACAAAATCTTGAAATGTTGAAGATAGGACCGGTTGGTGAAGTTCAGGTGACAGTTGCTCCTCCATGAGGAAAGGCAATGTTCTTTGTAAGCATTTGATTAGTGTGGCATTCTCTCTGATGCAGTGTTTGCTCTGAAACACCCCCTCCTCACCCTTTATTGTGACTTGGGATATAGACAGACCACAGAAGGTAGGAGTGAACACACCTTAAGATGCTCCACAAGAGCTTTGTGCTTCCTTTAAAGTATAGTACTAGAACATTCTTAGAGTGATTTGATTATCAGTTTTCTTAAACTCCAAGGTGCTTTAAGTTTTTTTGTACAACTTCTTGCGTGTGTGTGTGTGTGTGTGTGTGTGTGTGTGTGTGTGTGTCCATGCATTGGAGGCCAAAAGCTAGTGACAAGTTTCTTTTTCAGTTGCTCTTCGTCTTATTTTTGGGGACAGGATCTTGAACCTGCAGCTTGGATTCAGCTCGACTGGCTAACCAACAAGCCCCTTGTGTCCACCCCCCAGAGCTGTGGTCATAGGTGTGCTTTTTAACATGGGTTCTGGGGGATTTATTCTCAGGTTCTCCTGCTGCTGAGACAAGCATTTTACTGGCTGAGCCTTATCTCCTACTCATAAGTTTTTACCCTGAAGCATGTGAAAGTGAGTTTGGTTAGACTCTGTCTTCACTGAGACTCTCACTACTTTTAGAAATAGTCTACTCAAGGTTTCAAGATTGCTTTTGTGGGTGGGAACTGGAGAGATGGCTCAGTGCCTAAAAGCATTGACTGCTCTTTCAGAGGAACCGGGTCCAATTCCCAGCATGGCAGCTCACAACTGTCTATGACTCCAGGGCCAGGAACTCTGATACCCTCTTCTGGCGGCCTCCAGTATCAGGCATGCAAATAGTGCACAGACATACATGTAGACAAAACAGCCATACACATAGGAATAAGGGGGAAAAATGTTTTAGAGTAATAGAAGGATTCACTCAGATGAGTTGGAGATCTGAAAGAGATGAGTCTCAGGCCTCTAGGAGACAAACCAGGCAGTAGAAAGCTGTTCTCACACCCTACCACTCACAAGGCAAGTCTTCTGTCTTTCACCCTCTTCAGTCTTCTCACTTTTCCAGCTTTTCCTGCATCTCCATGCAGCATGGGTCTGGCCTTTCCCATTTTCCCTTCCAAAGAACTGAGACTAAGTAGGATTAAGGTTCCAAATTCCCAGAAGTGGATGTGGTTGGCTCAGCCATCCAGCCTAATGTGGCAAAACAGTGCTGTCAACCCTGGCTCTCCTTCAACCTCTAGCAGCTATGATGCTTGTGTGTTTCGTTACCACACACTCTCGTTTCACTGCTTTGGATATTGCCTAGGCATTGGGATGTTTTAAAGTTCTCAGGAGATTGTAACATAGAGCCACAGTTGGAAACAGCTGATCCAAGGAGAGAATGAGGTCAAGCTGAAGTAATAGGGTGCTTACAAAATGGAGTCGTAGAGATAGGTAGATTATTCTCCCAGTGGGGTCTCTATTTGGAGCCTCCATCTTTCTGGTTGTCTAGATATACACTATGCTAGAATATACTGGAACTTTAAAATTTATGACTAAGAATATAGCTCAATGGCAGAATACTTTTGTGACTTTGGGCTCAGACACTGGCTACACATATCTTTCTTTTTTTGTGTTGGATTTTTGTTTGTTTGGTTTGGTTTTTGTTGTTTTCGAGACAGGGTTTCTCTGTGAAACAGAACGGGCTGTCCTGGAACACCTTTTGTAGACCAGACTGGCCTCAGACTCACAGAGATCTGCCTGCCTCTGCCCTCTGAGTGCTGGGATTAGGTGGTGCACCACCACGCCCGGCTCATATATATCTTTAATACAGAAATCCTCCTCTTGTGATTTGGGGCACCAGAATAATGACAATAGTATCCAAACACGGGGAATATTAGAATTAGGCACAAGAAAGCCGAATTTGGAAACAATAGCCAACTGTATAAAGAGAAAACACAAGCCCTGTCATTAAGACACTAAGTGAAACTACACAAACTAGTAATGTCAGTCTCTTATGAGGCACTATGGGATTAACTGTCAAATGCATGGTATTGGTAATTACTGAAAGACTGAGGACCAGGAAAACTTTGTGGAAGAAGTAAGATACAATGTTGAAGTTCATACTTTGGGAAAGGCAGTTTACATACAGTAATTAAAGGTAGATATGAACATCTCAACTCTACAGGTTGGGAAACAGGATTAACAACTAAGTGATATGGGTAAGGGCCTGCAGCTAGTGAATGGCAGAGTCCTAGAAGCCTGATATATTAATAGTAGGCAGGATCAGGGTTGGTGGAAAGGGTGTAGGCATAATTTACAAATTTGGAAAGATGTGTAAGGAAAAGGAAAAGGTGGAGAATGGTGATTAGATGAGGAAAATGGACGATAAGGTAAATTAGTTAGCATTGGGCAACAGAAGGCCTTGAATGTTGGATGTATAGGATCTTACATGGAAAATGTCCACAGATTCTGATATTTTGGGTTTTGGGAAAATATGACAGGCAACTTTTAGAAGTGAATGCAGACCCCTTTTTTTCCAGTTTCCACTGACCTTTGCTCTCCACTCACACATGGAAGACTGCTCAGATCCTGAGGTCACTTCCTCATCACTTCAAACTGAATTGTTATCAGTGATAGCAGTGTTAAGAATAAGCATATCAGCTGGGCAGTGGTGGCGCACGCCTTTAATCCCAGCACTTGGGAGGCAGAGGCAGGCGGATCTTTGCGAGTTCGAGGCCAGCCTGGTCTACAAATTGAGTCCAGGACAGCCAGGGCTACACAGAGAAACCCTGTCTCGAAAAACCAAAAAAAAAAAAAAAAAAAAAAAAGAATAAGCATATTGAGGGGCGGTGGGGACGCACACCTTTAATCCCAGCACTGGGGAGGCAGAAACTGGTGGATCTCTGTGAGTTCCAGGACACCCAGGGCTACACAGAGAAACTATGTCTCAAAAAACCAAATAATAATAATAATAAGCATATAACTGTATTACCCTTGGCTTCGCTTTTATTACCCTGAAGTGTTTCAGAGCATGGGGCTCTGTCTTCTTTTACATCCGTACTCTTTATTTGCCCTACCCATTTCTTTTTTTTTTTTTTTTTTTTTTGTTTTTTCGAGACAGGGTTTCTCTGTGTATCCTTGGCTGTCCTGGACTCACTTTGTAGACCAGGCTGGCCTCGAACTCACAAAGATCTGCCTGCCTCTGCCTCCCAAGTGCTGGGATTAAAGGCGTGTGCCACCACCGCCCGGCTGCCCTACCCATTTCTAGACCTAGAAAATCTGTTGATGACTAAGTGTATACATACACATAGAAAAATCCTTTAAAATGTACAAAACCACTGATAACTAGTGTATCAAAGTTAAAGATCTAACAAATATACAAAATAAACTTTTTGTTTGTTTGGTTGGTTTTTCGAGATAGGGTTTCTCTGTGTAGCCCTGGCTGTCCTGGACTCTCTTTGTAGACCAGGCCGGCCTCAAACTCACAGAGATCCACCTGCCTCTGCCTCCCGAGTGCTGGGATTAAAGTTGTGCACCACCACACCCAGCAAAATAAAGTATTTCTATGTAATATCAATAAACACTTGAAAATGGAATTTAAAAATCATGCTAGGTAATATAGGGAAAAATACAACTAAAACTTTATTTCTATGTAATTGTATGCTACTGCAAATATATTTGTTTGTTCAGGATTTACATCAGAAAACTTGTTTTCAGATCTGTCTGTTTATAGCTCTGTAGTGTTGATTGTACAGAACCCTGTGCTGGCGTCATCAGTCTAGGGGTCCTTCACTATAAATGACTTGACTGTGCACTTCAGTGTTAAGACTGACCAGGAGCTGGGCGGTGGTGGCTGCATGCCTTTAATCCCAGCACTGGGGAGGCAGAGGCAGGTGGATCTCTGAGGCCAGCCTGGTCTACAAAGTGAGTCCAGGACAGACATGGATACACAGAGAAACCCTGTCTCGAAAAACCTAAAAAAAAAAACTTACCAGGAATCTGATGTATTTGATGCTGCTCATAAAAAACAAATTCTCATGTGGCTCAATTTTGTTGTGCTCAGGTTCAGCTTGTTGGTTTAGATGAGGAGAGTTCAGAGTTTATCTGCCGAAACACCTTTGACCACCCATACCCCACCACAAAGCTCATGTGGATTCCTGACACAAAGGGCGTCTATCCAGACCTTCTGGCGACGAGTGGTGACTATCTCCGTGTGTGGCGGGTAAGTAGATGCTTTATCAGCAGCCAGGCAAACAGGCTTTCTTGGGGTCAGCTGTCAGCAGTGTGGAGTCCTGAAGAGCAGGGTCATAGCAGCATGGAGGAGACAAAGAAAATGTCTAGATTGGCCTTGTTTTAGGTCAGTAGGTTTTCTAGGAAGTCTAGCTCCGGTGACATAGAGTCTTGCTGCTGGCCTCAGTCAACTTTGGAAACTTGAGACTCAGCCTGGTGTGATGGGAGCAGCCCTCTGTGAGGCAGAGAGCTCTCGGATCGCCTCCTCCATCAATAGGGGGTTCTGAGTAAATAGATCCCAGGCTGTTGATTGTAATGCATTATATGTGTGGATCTTCTGTTTTCAGCCGAGCTCAGCATCAGGGTCATCCCTCGCACTTGAGAATCTAGGACCTGGCAAATAGACTGCCAAGAACCCTAGAAAGGGAGAGGCATGGGTAAAAACCTAGAGAGCAGAGCTGGGGAGAAGGGCAAGTTTTTTTTGTTTTTTTTTTTTTGTTTTTTTGTTTTTCGAGACAGGGTTTCTCTGTTTAACAGCTCTGGCTGTTCTGGACTCGCTTTGTAGACCAGGCTGGCCTCGAACTCACAAAGATTCGCCTGCCTCTGCCTCCCAAGTGCTGGGATTAAAGGCATGCGCCACCACCGCCCGGCTGAGAAGGGCAAGTTTTGAAAGAAGTCCCAATTCAGGATTTCCTTTGGGTTTTATTACCATTTATCATAAAAACATTTTCTCCTCAGATTTACTAAACAGGATTTGAAGTGCGGGTGGTGCGGGTCAACTGGCTAATGTTTTAAATCATTGTTTCTACAGGTTGGTGAAACAGAGACCAGGCTGGAGTGCTTGCTAAACAATAACAAGAACTCAGACTTCTGCGCCCCCTTGACCTCCTTTGACTGGAATGAGGTGGATCCTTACCTTCTAGGTGAGGCTTTGAGTTCCAATTTGAAGAAAACAAAGATGCATTTCCTCAGATTCGGCCTGTGTCTGTTTTTATCCAGGGATTTGAGGCACATACCTCATCCTAAAACAGGCTAGGGGTGAAATGCGGTAACTATGCAAAGTAGTTATGAATCCCTCATAGGGTGTTTAGCTTTCCCTGTGTGATGAAGAGATCATGTCTCTTCAACTAAAATCTAAGGTCTTGCAGACGCGTTGGTATACACCTATAACACCAACAACTGGGAGTGCAGGCTGGAGGGTCTTGAGTTCTCCTGCCCACCATACAAAAAAACAAGTCAATGCTCAGGAAGTGTTTGTGGCCAGTTGTCCCTTGGGCAAGCAGAGGAAGAGGGATGTCTCTGGGGACCCTCATCTCATCAGCACTGACTTGCTGTGGTGTCTGCAGGAACCTCCAGCATCGACACCACCTGCACCATCTGGGGACTGGAGACGGGGCAGGTGCTGGGACGGGTGAACCTGGTGTCTGGCCATGTGAAGACCCAGCTCATTGCCCATGACAAAGAGGTAATGGTGTTTTTCCTTCTCCTCTTTCTGCACTGCAGGTGAGTGGTCGTACTGTTCTCTCACTGCTCTGCAGGTTATGTAGATCATAATGTTGGCATGTGTCTTGTCTGTCTCGGTTGAAAATCAAAATGTGTCAAAACAGAAACCAACACTTATAATTGAATGCACCTTTTAAAAACATGTTTTATGTATTACTATTATGAGAGAGAGACAGTGTGTGTGTGTGCAGGCATGTGCACCGTTTGAGTTTGGGAGTCAGGTGTCTCCTTCCACTGGAGTTGGTTCCGGAGGAGTGCAGGTCTTCAGGCTTCACAGCAGGCGCTCTCACCACGTGGCGTGGCCGAGCCACCTTCTCCATCCCCACACATCATTAAGGACACTAGCGACTTAACCTACATCTGTCATTTTCCCTTCATACCAGGGGGTGCTGTTTTTTGATGAAGTCTTATATAGACATCCTAGGAGCTGCCATGACTAAAGAATAATTTTAAAGTAGCACTTCTCTTCTAAACAGAATGGCTTCTTGGTGGTAGGGGAAAACAAGAAGGAAGGAAATTTCATGACAGGCAATCCTAATTAACCATTTTTCTCTAAAACCTTTCTGTGAACTCTAGTATGTTTACTTAATCTTTTTGCTTTCAGTCCTGTTGAAGCCAAATATGTCGTACTGGGGATGTATCTTCTGTGTTTACTGGAAAAGCTGAGCGTGTGTTCCTCTGGTGATTTGGGGAAGAGGCATAACTCTGCTTCCACAGCGCCGATGCTTATGTCTTTTTCCTTTGCCACCCCTTTACCTGCACATTGAGTAGTATCAGTGTTTGTATAAGAAAGAAGATGCCTTACGGTCTTCAGCAGAGTATCAGGGTTGTGCCAGGTAACCCATTCTGAGTGCTTGGTCTTTGGTGTTCTGTTCTCCTGAGAGTAAGATCTTTTGCAAGACTATGGGATTTGACTCTGACTAAGCCAAGGGTCAAATAAAGAGTGTGTCTGCAGAGATGACTACTGAAGGAACTTGTGGAAATGACAAGTAGAAAGAGCCTCTGTTCTCTGCTAGTGCCTACCCAAAGTGTCTGGGAACACAGCTCAATGATCGAGTGCTTGCCTGGCATCCATGAGGTCTTAGGCTCAGCCCCCATTATGGGGGAGGAAACCTTGCAAGAATCAACCTAAGGGATTTAAACCAAGAGAATGGTTATACAGTGAAGGAATTGAGAGGAAAGAAGCAGGGGGCTGCCACTACCTAGAGGCTGAAGGTTACTGGCTCCCATGGTCTAGGTTTGCCTGGCAGACATGCTTCTGAACAGACAGAGGCAGGATAAGTACATAAGCTTCTTGTTTCCCAGCATCTGATTTCCCACCTCAGATTCCTTCGGCTGAACCCTCCAGAGAGCAAACCTGGTACCCAGCCAAACTTGGCCTAAAGGAATCAGGTCTCCTGTGATATAGAGAAGAGCAGGAATATCAGGAATGGCTCTGTTTGAGGAAAAGCCCTGTGTGGTGGTGTATGGCTGCCTGGCAGATGTAGGGGAAGAGTTTAGAACATTGAGGGTTGCTACCTTCCCTCTTTCCTAATGGAAAAGGAATGCCCAGGTGGGGCATGGATAAAGGAGCAATTACTTAAGCTGAGAGAGCTCTGTGCTCTGTGCCACACTGTCTGGGCATCTCTAGTGTGTCTGCCTGAGAATTACCCAGAGCCAACAAGAAAACAGAGGCCAAACACAAAACACACTTTTTAGAATCTTGAGTAGTAATGACATCTGCCATCAGGATGGAGGTATAAGTAGAGCATCTCACTAAAAACTGGAGGGTTCAGGGCTGGAGAGGTGGCTCAGTGGTTAAGAGCATTGGCTGCTCTTCCTGAGAACCCAGATTCAGTTCCAGTACCCATATGGCAGTTCATAACCATCGGTAACTCTAGTTCCAGGGAATCCTAAGTCCTCTTCTGGCCTCTGCAGGTACCAGCTACTCATGCAGTCCACATACATACAAGCAGCAAAAATGTAGGTTCTCTGCACACTCTGGATACTAAGGGACAAACATTGCTAATAGATACCCATCTATTTGTGATCAACACGCTAATCCCTTTTCCTCTAACCATAAAGAAATACTTCTGTGCAAGACTGAGTGACTCAAAAGAGTCAGATATAGTGACACATGCCTGTACTCCTGTCATTCGAGTGGTGGATGCAGGAGGATCAAGAGTTCTGGGTTGGTGCTGGAGAAATGGCTCAGAGGTTAAGAGCACTGGCTGCCCTTCCAGAGGTCCTGAGTTCAATTCCCAGCAACCACATGGTGGCTCACAACCATCCATAATGAAATCTAGTGCCCTCTTCTGGCGTGCAGGCATACATGCAGACAGGACACTGTATACATAATAAATAAATCTTTAAAAAAATAGTTCTGGGTCATCTTCTGCTACACCATCTTCTGTTACATTTGCAAGTTTAAGGATAACCTGGGCTACATGAGACCCTGTCTATTATTATTATTATTATTATTATTAGTATTAGTATTAGTTTGTTTATTCACTTTACAGCCTGATCAAACACTCCTCCCTCCTCCCAGTTCTACCTTTATGCCCCTCTGCATCCCCTCGCCTTCTCTGAAAAGGGGAGCCCCAACATGGGTATCAACCTGCCCTGATACATCAAGTCAAAGCAGGACTAGGCTCATCCTTTCTCACTGAGGCCAGACAAGGCAGCTGTGAGAGGGATCCAAAGGCAGGCAACAGAGTCAAGACAGCCCCCACTCCAATTGTTAGGAGACCCACATGAAGACCAAGCTGCTCATCTGCTACATGCGTGTAGAGGGCCTAGGTCCAGCCCATGCATGCTCTTTGGTTGGTGGTTCAGCCTCTGTGAGCCCCCATGGGCCAAGGTTAGTTTATTCTGTAGGTCTTCTTATGGTGTTCTTGACCCCTCCGGCTCACTCAATCATTCTCCTCACTCTTCAACAAGACTCCCTGAGCTCTGCCTGTTGTTTGGCTGTGGGTCTCTGCATCTGTTTCCATCAGCTCCTGGATGAAACCTCTCAGAAGACAGTTATGCTAGGCTCTTGTCTGCAAGTATAGCAGAGTAACATTATTAGTGTCAGGGGGCCGGGCGTGGTGGCACTCACCTTTAATTCCAGCATTCAGGAGGCAGAGGCAGACAGATCTCTGTGAGTTCAAGGCCAGCCTGGTCTACAAAGTGAGTCCAAGACAGTCAAGGAACCCTGTCTCAAAAAACTTTAAAAAAAAAATAGTGTCAAGGGTTTGTTCTCTCCTATGGGTCTCAAGTTGGCCAGTTAGTTATTGGTTGGCTATTCCTTCAAGCTCTGCTCTTTGTTTGTTTGTTTTTTTGAGACAGGGTTTCTTTGTGTAGCTCTGGCTATCCTGGAATTCAGTAGATCAGGCTCACCTTAAACTCAAAGAGATCCACCTGCCTCTGCCTTCCTAGTGTGGGATTAAAGGTGTACATCACCACACCTGGCCTCTGCTCCTTCTTTATCTCTGCACATCTTGTAGGCAGGACAAATTTTGGGTTGAAGGTTTTGTGGGTGGGTTGGTGTCCCCTCCCCACACTGGAAGTCCCGCCTGGCTACAGGAGATAGCTTTAGGCTCCATATCCCTCACTGCCAAGAGTCTCAGCTAGGGTCACCCTCATAGACTCCCTGCCTCCACTCCTAAGATCCTGTTTTTTTTTTTTTTTTTGGTTTTTCGAGACAAGGTTTCTCTGTGTAGCCCTGGCTGTCCTGGACTCGAACTCACAAAGATCCGCCTGCCTCTGCCTCCCAAGTGCTGGGATTAAAGGCGTGCGCCACCACCGCCCGGCTAAGATCCTGTTTTAAAACAACAGAAAAAGAAAAGAGTGATTAAAAGGGGATCCTGGGGGCTGGAGAGATGGCTTAGTGGTTAAGAACACTGTCTGCTCTTCTAGAGGTCTAGAGTTCAATTCCCAGCAACCACATGGTGGCTCACAACCATCTATAATGAAATCTGATGCCCTCTTCATGCAGCAGTACATGCAGCTAGAGCGCTCATATATGCAAAATAAATAAATAAACCTTTTTTTAAAAGTGGGGGGATCCTGGGGGCTGGAGAGATGGCTCAGTGGTTAAGAGCACTAGCTGTTCTTCCAAAGGACCTGGGTTCAAACCCTAGCATCCACATGGCAGTTCACAGCTGTTTGTAATTGCCAAGTGTGGTGGCGCATACTCCCAGCACTAGGAAGGCAGAGGCAGGTGGATCTCTGTGAGTTCAAGGCTAGCCTGGTTTACAGAGTGAGTTCCAGGATAGCCAGGGCTGTTGTTACACAGAAAAACCCTTTCTCAAAAAACCTAAAACAAGCCATTTAACTCTCATAATTGTGGCGTATTTATTTCTGTTGTTTTGTATAGTATTTACTGTTATAAGAGAAGGAACCATTTGTTGGACTAAAATGGGGAGCTGTTGGGGGGAAGAGGGTGGAAGGGTGGGACAGGAGGGGGGAGTAGGGAAGGGATTGTGACTGAGATGTAACTTGACGAAATAAAAAAATAAAGTATTAAAAAAACCTAAAACAAACAAACAAAAAACAAAAAAAATGGGTAGTGGGATCCTGAATGTTTATAATTGTAGCACTTAGGAGGTAAAGCTAGAGCAGTGTGAAGTTTGGTGCCAGTCTGGGCTGGATGGCAAGACCCTGTCTCCTTAGGCCTGGCACACAGCACTAGACAAAGCCTTTGTCTATAAGGAAATATATACCACAGCCCCTACCACACAGCAGGTTTGAGGTCAACCTGGGCCACATGAGATTTTATATTTCAAGATTTTTTTTTAATTTTATATATGTGGGTATTTTGCCTGCATGTATGTCCTTGTACCACATGTGTGCATAGTATAAGAAGGCCAGAAGGGGATGTTAGATCCTCCAGAACTGGAGTTACAGGCCTCTTTTAGCTCAACCTGGGTCTTCTGCAAGAACCACAAGTACTCTTGACTACCAGGCCATCTCTCCAGCTCCCAGATGCCCTCTTAAGACAACACAAAACCAAAAGTCGTGTTACCTTTTTCTTATAAATAGATCTCAGGTCTAGGGTTTTGTCTTTTTTTTTTAGCTGAACCAGCTTGGTAGCACTATATGTGGTTTGTTATGAATCTGCATCTGATTCCATATAAGTGAAACCACTAAAGGCCAGAAAAATACATGCCTTGGAATATAGTCTTTGTTCAGACTTACGTATGCTCTGCTGATCAGCTAGGTATGTTGTTTTTGTTTTATCCCAGGGTTTTAAGAGGAAGAGTGGAAATCAGGGCATGGGAAAAAGTCAGCCAGTGTCTGTGGTGCGATGTTCTTTATTCTCTGAGAAGCCACTAACTTATTACTTTGCTTTTGTGTCATAAGTTGGGGTTCAGATGAAGTGGGAATGAAATGCTGTGGGAAAGGAGATGATGACAAGTCTGAATCTGAACCAACAGGTCTATGATATTGCATTCAGCCGAGCTGGAGGTGGCAGGGACATGTTTGCCTCTGTGGGTGCTGATGGCTCCGTGAGGATGTTTGACCTCCGCCATCTGGAACATAGCACCATCATTTATGAAGACCCACAGCATCACCCACTGCTTCGTCTCTGCTGGAACAAGCAAGACCCTAACTACCTGGCCACCATGGCCATGGATGGAATGGAGGTAAGCCCCATAGGCCTGGTCCCTTGACTCCAGTCTGCCTAGTGCATGTATAAGAGTAGCTCTCAGGTGGTGGCTATTTTGAGCCCACGGTATCCTTGGAAATACCTGGAGATGTTTTTGGTTGTCAGAGTTAAGAGGGAAGCATAGAGTGTTCCTGGCATCAAGTGGGTGACCATCAAGGAGGCTGCTGACCATCCTACCATAGACAGAGCAGCCCCCAGCAGGGCCAGTCTACCTAAAGTGCCAATAGGGCCTAGATTGAGGAACCCAATTCAACAGAAAGAACTGTGTTCAGAACCTCTCCTTGCTCTTCGGTAAGACAGTCTCTGTCGCCCAGACTACCTTGGAACTTACTGTGTATCCTAGAGGAGCTGCGAGTCACTGAAGTTGTGCTGCCATGTGTGTTAAGAATTTCTGATAGAGTGGGGTTGGTTGTGGCTTAGTGGCAGAGTGCTTGTCTAGAATGCTCAAGGTCCTTAGTTCCATCCCCAGTACAAAAACAACACACACACACACAAAACAAAAAACAAATAAACTTTTTCTTGGCATGGTGGTGCACTCCTTTAATCCCAGCACTTGGGTCCAGTCTCATCTACATAGAGAGTTCCAGGACAACAAGGGCTACATAGACTCTGCCTCCAAAATGAATGAATGAATGAGTGAGTAATAAAGGAAGAATTTCTAATAGTGTAAAGCTGAGACAAGTAGAATAGTGGTGTGGATCTGCAGCTTGGGACTCAGTGCAAGTACCACAGGATCACCATGGCTCCTGCAGTTCTTCAGGCTCCTGTCTTTGGTTAGCAGAGGAAAAGTGTTTTGTAAGAATGCTGATCCTACACAGAAACTTCATGGACGAGACAAGAATACAAGTCAAAGCAACAGGCATATAGAGGACTTGCTGTTACTGGCCCAGAGGGTCTGCGAGAGCCTTTTAAGTTAAACAATGTATGCATACATTTCCTAGCTTCAAATTTGAAGGTCTGAAATTTGAAGTTGTTGAAAAACTCTAGTCTTGAAGAAATAATATAAAATCCATCTGGTGATTTGTCATGAATTAGTTGTACAACTGATTAAAAAAAAAATCGGGACTGGAGAGATGGCTCAGAGGTTAAGAGCACTGACTGTTCTTTCTGAGGTCCTGAGTTCAATTCCCAGCAACCACATGGTGGCTCAAAACCACCCATAATGAAATCTGGTGCCCTCTTCTGGCCCGAAGGTATACCTGCAGACAGAACATTGTATACATAATAAATAAAAATCTTTTTAAAAAAATTTCAAATAAGCATTTCACAATTAAAAAAAAAAGGAAGACAGTAATATCTAAATGACTAAAATTTAAACCAAGTCATAGTTACTGGGACTGAGTAAGGAAGTAGACTATCCCATTTGGTGTTCTAGGCAGACTCTCCAGCTGTTGCAAGCAGATGGACAGATGAAAGCTCTGTGGTCTGCTAGTTTTTATGAGGGAGTAGATTGTTGGTCGAGAGGATGCACTGGTTAGCCTTGATTTGGTGAAGTCCGTGCCTCAGACTTCTTACATTCTATATTCTGCTTTGATAAGGTGCCTGCTGCCTAGCTAAGATGCACAGAATTTTTATAGGCACTGTTCCCACTCGCCCTTCTCCATTGATCGTAAGGCCCAGTGTTTTCAGCACCAAGGATATACTGCCTGTGTTTGTTCATTGTTGTCTTTTTTCTCCATCAGGAAATCCTGTCTTTAATATTCTTCAAATCCACAAATGAAAAAAATTATGCTTACAATTTTGTGTGTGTGATAGTGTTTTTTGGTTTGTTTTTCCTTCTGCACTCTACAATTATTGGGCATTTGTCTTGTGTTTCTGCAGGTGGTAATTCTGGATGTTCGAGTTCCCTGCACACCTGTCGCCAGGCTAAACAACCACCGAGCGTGTGTCAATGGCATTGCCTGGGCCCCACATTCATCCTGTCACATCTGCACCGCAGGTAACCATAGTGGGAAGAAGTATCAGGGTAGCGAAGTTTATTCTTGGCTCCCTAGGAGTAGAATCCTTACCATTTCCAAGGACAGTTTAGAGAGCTTTGTGAGACCGAAGCAGTCCACATTCCAGATGATCTTGTGTATTCAGTAGGTCTCAGAACACCTTTCATTGACTAATAATGGAGTGTGTCAGATATAGGCCCATATGTTTGTTTCTATAGGGAAATATGTACTGTTCCCCCAGGAATCTGGGTTCTTACAGGGGCTCAGGCACAGGGAGAAGCACCCGTCTTGGCTGTAACAGGATGCTTGGCACCAACAGCGCTCATCTCCCTTGGGCCTTGGGCCTTTCATGCTTCACATGGCCTTACCTAGTCAGTAGTTTGACTTACAAGTCTCATTTTTCTATTTTTCCCCCAGAGAGGGTGCTTCCTAAAAATGTGCTGCTTATCAAGTGTTTTTGTTCTAGAAATAATACAAGTCTGTTCTTAAAATGAAAACAGTACAGAGCTGTACTAAGTCAAAGGGTAGAAGCCATCTTTTCTCTTTGCTGTTTGTTTCTGCCTCTGTCCCACTCACTGTAGGTGATCTTTAAGGATGGCTTGGCTGTCCCCTCCAGAGCTGTCTGTATAGATGTGTGTGTGTGTGTGTGTGTGTGTGTGTGTGTGTGTGTGTGTGTGTATGTATATATATATATATGCCCCCTGAATATGAACCCAGCCCACTGTGTCACAGAGCAAGATCCACTCTATCTATGCCTGCATCTCTCACCGCGCAGTAGTTGGGGTATTCTGCTGCCTTCTTTACCCTGTGCTGTAGTCTACCACAGATACTGCTATCTTTCTTCCAACTGTGTGGATGGGGAGGAACAGAAGAAAAGAGAAGGATCAGCCATTGTTCATGGAGAGCAGTGTGACCCAACAGAAGCCCCTTGCGTTCCAGCTGTTGCCTTGGCTGGCTCACTGCTGCGGTGTGCTGCACTCACCTTGAGTCTCTTTTCTTGATGGAGCTGAGCACTGACTAACCGGACCTCAGGGCCTTGGAGATGATGAGAGCTTATAAGGCAGAGCCCCAGATCACTTGTCATAGACCATCCCTCAAAAGGGGATCATGTACCTTGCCCATGTTATGTGGACTTGGTAGGAATCTGCTGCTACTCATGATTAGCCTTGTCTACTAGGATCAATGTATTTAAATCTCATATATCCAAAACCAGCTTCCATATCAGGATAGGTGGTAGCTTCAGGATATTGTGTCTCTGAAAGTCTTTGCTTTCAGGGAGGCAGATCTCTGTGAGTTCAAGGCCAGCCTGGTCTATAGAGTGAGTTTCAGTGTAGCCAGAGCTACACAAAGAAACCCTGACTCAAAAACCCAAAAAATTACTTTATTGTCTTAAATTTTTGTTTCAAATGTAGTATGGAGCCAGGTATATTGGCGCACATCTCAGGCAGATCTCTGTGAGTTCAAGGCCAGCCTTGGTGTACGTAGCAAGTGTAAGGACAGCCAGGGCTACAAGAGACCCTGTGTCAACAAAAAAACCTTTAAGTAATACGCACCATTACTTAACCCTCAGGAACTGTGGAAAAGACAAGCAGCAACTTTGCCAACCTAGATTGCTTCTCTTCTTCTGATGTGCTTTCTTCTAGCTACTTCTCATGTGCATGTGTGTGTGTGTGCTCACCCTCCACACACACGTGCACACGCACACACATCCCAAATGTGTATGTAGACAATTGTATACATACACACATATATGTCTTCTCTCTCTTTTTTTTTGTTTTTGTTTTGTTTTTTGTTCTCTGTGTATCTCTGGCTCTCCTGGACTCATTTTGTAGATCAGGTTGGTCTTGAACTCACAGAGATCCACCTGCCTCTGCCTCCCGAGTGCTGGGATTAAAGGTGTGCACCACCACACCCAGCTTCTTCTCTTTTTTTTAAACTCATTACCTCTAGTATTTCCCATAGTTCTTTACATGAAGAAAAAAATATTATTTATTTAGTTTTTGTTTTGTTTTGTTTTTTGACACAGGGTTTCTCTCTGTAGCCCTGGTTGTCCCAGAACTCACTTTGTAGACCACGCTGACCTGGAACTCACAAGAGATCTGCCTGCCTCTGCCTCCTGGGTGCTGGGATTAAAGGCATGTACCACCAGTGCCTCGCTGAAAATATTTTTCTTTTGGTGGTTATGTATTTTTTTTTTAAAGATTTTATTTATTTGTGTATACAGTGTTCTGCCTGCATTCACTCCAGAAGAGGGCACCAGATCTCATTTTGTAGATGGTTGTGAGCCACCATGCGGTTGCTGGGAATTGAACTCAGGACCTTTGGAAGAACAGGCAGTGTTCTTAACCTCTGAGCCATCTCTCCAGCCCGGTGGTTATATATTTTATTTTCCTCTGTTTTTTGTTTTGTTTTATAGATAAAGCTATATAGCCAAAGCTAGCCTTGAACTCCTGCTCCTCCTCCTGTATCAGCCTTGTAAGTACTGGGATTGCAGGCATGTGCTGCCACAACCAACTTGTTTTTTAATTTTTCTATGTATTTATGTGTTTATTTATTTTTAAAGATTTATTTATTTTATGTATATGAATGCTCTATCTGCATGTACCTCTGCAGGCCATAAGAGGCCATCAGATCCCAGTATAGATGGTTGTGAGTCACCATGTGGTTGCTGGGAATTGAACTCAGTACTTCTGGAAGAGCAGACAATGCTCTTTAACCCCTAAGCCACCTCTCCAGCGTATTTATTTATTTATTTATTTATTTATTTTGTTTTTTTGTTTTTCGAGACAGGGTTTCTCTGAATATCTCTGGCTGTCCTGGACTCGCTTTGTAGACCAGGCCTGCCTCTGCCTCCCAAGTGCTGGGATTAAAGGCGTATTTATTTATTTTTAAATGAAGTAAAGTTGGAGTTTATTGAGAACAGGTTTTAGTAAAGATTTTAATGAGACCATTAGAAGAGGGTGAGAGGAGCCAGGTGTGGTGATGCACATCTTTAATCCCAGCACTCAGGTGGATCTCTGTGAGTTCAAGGCCAGCCTGGTCTACAAAGTGAGTCCAGGACAGCCAGTACTGTTACACACAGAAACCCTGTCTGGAAAAACCAAAAAAATTAAAAATAAAAATAAAAAGAGGGCGAGAGGAAGCTCTAAGAACAGCTATGCCTGGTCATTGTGTACTTCTTTAGAGAGAGCATTGCTTGCAGGAATTTTCTTTTTCTCTTTGAGTCAGAGTCTCTGTAGTCCGGGCTGGCCTATAACTGTGCTATATAGATCCCAGACTGGTTTCAAACTCAGGGCATTCCTGTTTCTGCCTCCAGAGTGCTGGGTATTATTGTTATTGTTGTTGTTTTATTGTTGTTATTTATTTTGTTGAGACAGGATTTCCCTGTATAATGCTGAATAGCTGTTACTTGCTGTATTGATCAGGCTGAGCTCCAACTTGCTTCCACCTGCCTCTTCCTCCCAAGTGCTAGGATTACAGTCATGTGCCCACCGCACCTAGCAAGACACATTAATTGGCAATGGTTCAATTTTTTTTGTTTGTTTATTTGTTTATTTTCTGATTGTGCTGAGGATTGGATCTAGGTCTTTGAACATGATAAGCAGGTACTCTACCACTTAGCTATGCCCCCAGTCCCTATTTCTAGGATTACAGGGATCAATGGAGTAATTTTTAATAGTGTATGTAGCACTTTCTGTCAATCATCTGTACATCTCATTGAAGTGTAAATGTACATAAAATGGAAACTGTCATCAGGGAAGCATCTTTATCCACTGAAGGTTTTCTTTTATTTTTTTTTTTGGGGGGGGGAAGGTTTCTCTGTGTAGCCCTGGGTGTCCTGGAACTCACTTTGTAGACCAGGCTGGCTTTGAACTCACAGAGATCTACCTGCCTCTGCCTCCTGAGTGCTGGGATTAAAGGTGTGCATGCGCCTCCATGTCCAGCCACTGAAGTACTTTTAGTGGCTGAAAGTGACATATTTTGGGATCATTGTATCCCATGCCTTTCCTGATTCCTGACCCTACTGTCCTGATCTAATTGTCTAACTCTGGTGCAGGGAATGGAGCTTAAGGACACCTGGATGTAGATGTGGGTCCTGACCCTACACTACCACTCACTGGTACATGGTGTAAGGGAGCAAGTCTGGTGACATTGCTAGATCTTGGTTTCCTCATCTCTAAAATAACTCTCTCACAAAGTTCTGGTGAGCAAATATCTTACAGATTGTGACCTACTCTCCAAGTACAAGGCTGTTACCCCATTGCCTGAGCTGCGACACTCTTGCTTGCTTTTTTCTAGCGGATGATCATCAGGCTCTCATCTGGGACATCCAACAGATGCCTCGGGCCATCGAGGACCCTATCCTGGCCTACACAGCTGAAGGAGAGATCAACAATGTGCAGTGGGCCTCCACTCAGCCCGACTGGATCGCCATCTGCTATAACAACTGCCTGGAGATACTCCGTGTGTAGCCTTGGTGGCACCTCGCCTACCAGGCAGGGGCTCACGGTTTCAGCCTCTGCACCTTCCTTCCCCGTGTAAGAAGAACATGCTCCAGTGGCCAGTATGTCTATTGTTGCTTTACTCCCACTGTGTCTAGAAGCTGCTGTAGGAGTCCAGGCCAGTTAGCCTTCGCTGTCTGTGCTGGACTGTGCTGTGTGGCGCCACTGCAGCCCAGGGCTGGGTTTTAAGATTTTCACTCCTTTCCTCTTCTTTGCTTCTTCAATTAAACATTTCTGTATATTTGTTTGTCAGCTGTTGTGTTCATGAACAGTACAAGCACTGGCTCTCTCTGTGTCCATTTGCCCCCATGTCTGTCTGTTTACTGCCCAAGGCAGTAGTCCATGTCTTGTCCCCATTCATGTCCATGCTAGCACTTAAGTGGGAACAAATGCCAATTTCAGAGTGTCTTTCCTTTCTGGTACCAGTGTCTTTTAACAAACCTCAACTTTGCATATTTTTTATCTATCAGGCTAATTTTTTTATGAAAAGAGTTTAACCTTCCTGGTTTCTTGGTTTCAGAGTCCTTCCTCTTTATTCCTTCCTCTCTTCCCTCAGTGCCTGCAGTGGGTACTGGACCCTAGACCCCAAGAGCAGTTTGCCTTCCTGAGTCTGCCTGTGTGGCACAACCCTGACCGGGAGTTGACAACTGCACTGGTGCTCTAAAGTCTACGGACTCACCAACCTTCTCTCAGTCTGGGTCTTCTGAAGGCCCACACAGGCCCCAGGACGTACAGGAAACTTTGTGTCCCACCGTCACGTCCCTCCCTCTGTCTTCACTAATGAGTACCTGGTAGAACTGAGATAAGCCGTTGAGTAGGGCCAGGCTGAGGGAGAATCGCTTCAGGAAAGGTGAGCTTATATTGTGTTGCCAGTTCCTGGCTTCAGAATCTATTTTTCCATTTAGAACTTGAACAATAGACAAGAATGATCTCTAAGCTAAGCTTCGGTGTTTCTGTTTGTTGAGTTTCCTCTGCCTGGTGGAATACTGGCCCATTTTTGGATTGAGTGCTCTGAATGAGAGACTTCCTGAGAGGTGCCGTCTGTGCCTGACCCTGTACAAGATCTTTACACTGAGATGTAAAGAATGGGCTATTCGCTGTGGGGATCTGAGGCCACCAAACAAAATGGCTACAAAAGAACCATAGGTCCCAGGGTCAGTCATGTATGATTCTCCGCACCTGTGGCACTTGCCCTCACCTCAGTCTAGGTTCTGAACAGTATTGGACTTTGTGGGCTGCAGTTGGCTTCGGTGTCTGTTTCCGTTACATGAAGGGGTTCCATAGAGGGGACTTATGTGTGGTGACTTTAGATGAGTCCTGCCAGAGTCCGGGGCACCGTCTGGGGAGAGTGTGCCTGGCTTGTGCTCTGTTGAGCTACCTGTTAGACTCTCTGATGGGAGGAGGGGGCAGGCCTGAAAACCGATGGTTTTCACACTCATGCTACCATTGCTGAGAGGGAATGTGGACCCATCCTTCTGGGCACATGGACTCTCACGCTGAGTCTTCACTGCTTCCTCCAGCTGATATAGTTGTATGCCAAACGGCTTAGATTGCTTCACTACCTAGGGGCTTATCCCAAAGGAAAGGCATTTCCCCTTAGCCTTCCTAATTTGTCATTCTGTTCTGGTCTCTGGCTGGCCATCTGCTTGAGGTTAATGTTCCTGCACTGACCTATGGTTTGCCCTGTATCATTTGCAGATACAGAGTACAATTTGTGATTACCTCTGCTTTTGTTGGCATTTGCTGGCTAGGTACAGGCTTCTTGAGGGTAGCAGGCTTACTGATGGTTGCTGCTGTAGTAGCCCTTGGTTGCTTTGTGGGCTGAGTCTACTGTGGAAGTCAGAGTGTCATTGGGGAACTGCTGGGATCACCTCTGTTCTAGATAGACTTAAGCTTGGGCTGATTGATGAGATTTGTCAGCTGGAACTTGAAAATGAAGTTTTAAAAGATAAGAATTAGTTATTAGGATAGATTTGATGAGGTAGCTATGTGCTTTGGAGACCAACCACTTGGGGTGGTTTTCCCTCGCTCTGTGGACGCTTGTCCTCCTTCAGTCTCCCTCTTCCGCCCTCCACCTGGTCCAGGTAAGATGCTTGCTGTCTCCTCCTTCAGGTACACATGCACCCACAGCTGCAGGGTTGCTGGCGTTTGAAGTGCCAGCTCATTCACACTCTCATTATAGCACGCACAGGTGGCCCCTGTAGTTGACCAAGAGTGTAGCCGTGAGATGCAGAAAGTCGCTTAGCCTGCCCTCCTCCCTGAAGCACAGGCCTATTAAAGTTTCAAAAGCCAATCTCTTTTTAAATTTGCTAGTCCTTAGACTTACAGCGAGCTGGGTCGGACCTCTAGACCTGTGGGCTCCAGTGGCTGTGGCTCTGGTGTGGCTGAGGTGCTATTTTGATCTGGTTTTGATGGGCTAAGCCAGAAGCTCTGGCCCACGCTTTCAGTGTCTTCTGTGTGGGAGTTTGCATGCTCAGTCAAACTAGCAGAGAGTGGGTGAGTGGTGAGTGGGTCTAAGGGATCCCTCCCCCCCCCCTCCCCAGGAGATTGGCTCTCTCTCCTGGCCTGCGAGGTTGGGGCTTGAAGAGTGATTTGAAGAGTGATGCCACGTGACAATTGGGTGGAAATTTTCTATCACAATCAGAATCAGGTCTCAGATGACTGACTACAATTCAGGAAGAACAGAAAAGAAAATCGGAATCCTATAGTGTTTTGATGACTGTTATAGCTGAAACTTGATACTTTAGGATATAGGAGGAGGAAATACTAGAGAACACAGGGACTGAGGGAGAAACATTCAGATTGTTTGTCTCATAGCTGTGGAGTGAGCCTGAGCCTCACCCTAGGTTGGCCTTCCTGCACCATTAATCAAGCTTCTGTATCACTGGTAACTAGGAGGGTGATGGCTAGGGGCAGAGAAATACCCTTCCTGCAGCAGTATAGCGACAAGTGTTCTGTTGGTTAAATTCTAAGTATTGGGTGTCACGTGACAGTGCATGATGATACTGTTTCATTTTATTTGTTTGAGGCAAGTTCTTGCATTGTAGACCAGGCTGTCCTTGAACTTAGGATCCTCTTATTTCAGTCTCCGTGAGTGCTGGGATCACAAGCATGTGCCACTGTCCCCAGCATCCATGGTTCTTCTTGTAGATCCCCTTCTTCCTTTATCTTTTCTTTCCTTCCCCTTTTTATTTTTCTGTGGGTGTGGTGATGGGGGTCAAACGCAGACCCTCACACATGCTAGGCAAGTGTTGTACCATCGAACTATACCCTCAAGCCCCTTCTCTTTCATTTTTCTTTACTTTTGTTATTACCTTTCCACTGTAGAATACTTTCCCTGGTGTATCTTGGTCCTAGATTTCTAAGCTGTAAGGACATGTAGGACTCTGGGGTTTACCAACCACAGTTGGGCAGTCCAGCCCTGCTCCCTACTTTCCCCATTTTATAAATATGGCAGTTCCTTTGATCACCTGGCTTAGGACAGAGAGTACCATTGCAGTAGTCAAAACAGAATGTTTCCTTTAGAGCCTGTACTCAGGATGAGGAGGGTGGGGCATGCTTGGCATTGAGGTTGGGTTTTCTGAGAGGAGAGCTGTCCTGAGTAAAGTCACTATGAACCCTGAGCCAGGCTTTCCCAGAGTTTGTCCTCTCTGCTCTGGAGAGGCAACAGCTGGGTGTCTCATGTCCCCGAGCTTGTTCACCTCAAGCCATCTGCATTCTGATGGTCAGGGTCAAGCATGTGGCATTATGGAATGAGCAGGTCGTTTTGGGCTGCTGTCTGGATGTCACTTTTTAAATGTGGAAACATGCAGATGCTTTCTCCAAGAGGCTTGGACTAATGCATCAGCCAGAAACAAACTAAGAGAAGCTTGAACTCCAGAAGATGTCGACAGTCTGTATGACAGCTGGAACATGTATGTACAAGCACCCACTCCAACTCTGTGAAGCCGAACTGTGCTATCTGCTGTTTGAAAGAAGTGTTCTCACCCTGGGCTGATTGTGTTGTATAACGTGTAATGAAATTGTGGAGCTGAAGCTTTGAATTGCTTTAGTCAAATATCAGCCACTTACTTTGGTTCCCTGTACTTTATGACCCCTCTGTCAGCGACTTCCCTTGCCCCACCCCGAGTGTGAATTATAGCATGATTGTATAAACCTCTATGTAGAAAATGGAGACTTCTTCTTCTACAAAATGTTAAGCTCTAACTGATCCATTTCTATGCCCTCGATAGCCTCATGTGTATGAACTTACTTTCTTATATATTTAAACTTTCCTTCTGTACTAAAGCTTTTGTGGCATCCCTTGTTCAGGTGGAGAGGAAGCCGCCCCTTACAGAACTGTACTGTAAGCATTTCTCCTTTATAAATATTATTTCCACAGGACTGATTGTACACAGGGCTTGTAATAAAGTTTTTAACACTGTGCTGTGAACAAGCTGCGCTTTCTCCACTGGAGGCCGTTGAGGGTGGAGTGTCCTTGTGTGACTTTACTTCTCCCACGTACATTAAGGCTCATGGTTTCGTTCTGTTTTGCTCTCCTGTATAAGAAGTGCCGTATTTTCTGCCCATCATACTTTGTAATAAAACTTGAACATGTATAGATTGAATTTCTTCTTGTGATGAATTCAGTTCTTCCCAGTTTGTTCCTGTGGTCGTGCTTCAGAGGTACTGGCAGGCATTAGACTCCACGCCAGCTCAACGCACTATTCTGATGGCACAGCTCGTTACCCTGTATCCCCCGTTTGTTCACTCACTTCTTAGTCAACTAAGAAAACATGGACACCTACTCCATGAAAGGGCCATGCCCCTCAGATAGCTTGTGCTTTGCTAGAGGGACATCCACATACTTGAGGTGCTCTGCAGTAATGGGACTGTGTTCAGGAACCCTGAGCGGGTTAGGAAAACATTACAAGGTGAAAGGTCTGAACTGGGGTTTGAAGCCTTGAGTAGTTGCCTGGAAATAGAGAGTGCCACTTAAGGGGAAGAGAATAGTCATATGTAAATTTATGTAAACAGGAAAGAATATGGTCAAATTTAGAGAATTACAGCTCAGTGGGTGTGTGTGAAGAATAGTAGAAGTGTGACAGAGAGGAAAGCAACAGCCAGGCTGGGAGAGTCTTGTACTTTACAAAAATTTTGGATTTTTTTTTTTTCTTTTGGTTTTCCAAGACAAGGTTTTTGTATTTATAGCTGGCTGTCCTAGACTCACTTTGTAGACCAGACTAGCCTTGAACTCACAGAGATCCACCTGCCTCTGCCACCACGCCTGGCAATTGCAGACAGCTGTGAACCGCCATGTGGGTGCTGGGATTTGAACCTGGATCCTTCAGAAGAATAACCAATGCTCTTAACCACTGACCCATCTCTCCAGCCCAGACTTTTGGATCTTAACTCCAGTAAGACTTTGGAAAACACAGAGGTTAATCAGGATCTGACTTGCTTTTTTATCTTCTTGAGACAGGTTCTCTGAAACTGGGGCTAGCCTTGAACTTACTGTGTAGCCAAGGATGACCTAGAATTTTCATACCCTCTTGCCTCTACTTCCAAGGTACTGAGATAACAGATGTGCACCATCACACCCAGTATATGGAGTGCTGGTGGTCAAGCCTAGGGACTTGTACATGGTAGGCAATATTGGAGCGCTCTAAAGAAAAAGAACTGATAGAATTAATGTGATGAAGAGAGATCGATTAAGCCGGCTCACACGATAGGGGCTGGGTAGTCCAGTAATAGCCATCTACCTACTAGAGAGGCTGAAAACCCAATACCACCTCTGTAACAGAATATTTTTACAATATTCTTATATTTATTAATACTTAACAAATCTCTATAAAATACTTAAATCCTATATCCTAAAGCCTATAATCTAAAAATCTATGAGCACCCTAATACCTAAGAACACTCTAGTACCTATCTAAAAACACTTAACTCGTTTAACTTTCTTAAAAGAATATCAATATTCTTAGCGTAGGTCCGTTCAGGATAGCTTGGTTTATGGCAGTCCCTGAAGGCAGTCCCTTTCAAAGCTTAGTGTTTGTTGGGCCTTACTTTGCAAGTTCGCAAGGCCAGTTTATTTTCACCACCAAATTGTGGCCAATTTATAAAGTCTGTCTATTCCAGCTGCCAAACTGAAGCCAGCTTTGTTCATCAGCTGAAACTCGCCTCTAACTCGTCTCCTTGGCTCAGCCAAACCTCACAGCCCAAGGCCTCTCCAAGCGGCTTCCGAACTCTGCTTGCCTCGCGCACTTTTCCGGCTCTCTGGGCCCCAAGACGCACGCCTTTAAAAAACTCTCAATAAGTTCTATTGCTTTAAGCTATAACAGTCTAAATTCTGTTAATGGCTTGCCTTACTGTGCATTTATTCAGTGTGACTTTTCAGTTGGTGAGGGCAGAAGAAAACAGAGACCACGTGGAATTCTCATATATTGCATTATCTCGCAGTACTTGGCAGTTTCAAGGGTCCATGAGATTTCTCTTGATGTCCAACAGTCCCCTTGATTCTTACGATAACTGACGTCATCTGCATGGCTTGCACAGTTTCTTCACTATGGCCCTCAACAAGGCATATCTTCCGGCCCCAACTGGCTTTTTATCCATATCAGCAAACCAAAGGGTCGCCAAGCTCCTCCTCATGCGCTGCCAGATGCTGATCTGAACTGCCAGTAATTTCACTATAAAGACTAACTTCTACCACACACCTCAGCTCACAAGGCTGCCAGCCTCAGCCGTTGTATTCTGGCACTGAAAGCCTGAAGGATTCTTGGACAGCTTCTGGTCTTCAGTGTCAGGGCAGGAGAGCAGCAGCAGCAGCAGCAGCATAGATGTACTTGTAAGCCAGGAGGGAAGGGCAGCAGGGGAAGCAGCTCTGCTCAAACCTCCAACCCACAACCCCCAGGCCTCTTTGTATCAGGGCTTCTTGGAAGAAGGTGCTTTCCACACTGGCAGAAGCTCTTTCCTCCCTCAGTTAACCTTTCCTAGAAATGCCCTCACAGAAGGATGTCTGTTAGATGATTCTAGATCAAACCAAATGGATGACCATCACAGTAGGCAAGCACTGTACCAGCTGAACTATTTGCCCAGCACCACCTCCCCTTTTCTTGAGACAGGGTCTTGCCACATTCGTGTGTTATATGTATGTCTGGGTCTGGTACTCAGTATGTATCCCAGGCTGGCCTTGAACTATCTCGGCCTCTGTGGCTACATTGTGTACCGCTGTGCTTGGCTTGCATATTAGAAAGCTAAGCAGAAAGAGAGCCTCTGGGGGGGGGGGGGAATGGGTTTTCTTTTGCTTGGTTTTGCTTTTGATACAGGGTCTCATGTAGCCCAGGTTAGTCTGGAACTCAGTATTTAATCCATACCAGCCTCAGGCTTGTGATAATCCTCCTACCTCAGGCTCCCAAGTGTTTGGATAATATGTGTGAGCTCTCACACCCCACACCCGTTTGTGAAAGAGACATGACTTCCACCTTATTTTTAAGGCTAATGCTAGGAGAGTGCTACCACTTGAAGTCTTTAGGCTGGCTACTTGTCTGTGCACAGTTGGCCATCTGCCCAGGACAACTGCTAACCTTGTTTTGGTCTCTTTGCTTACTTTTGATTGTTTTATTGATTTGTTTTTGCTACTAAAGGACATAAACTTGGGCTGGGGGTGTAACTCAGTTGGTAGAGTGCTTGTTTCTCACGCACAAAGCTCTAAATTCAGTCCCCACTACAGAAAACTGGATGTATTGACGCACTCCTGTAATCCCAGCACTTGGCAGGTGGAGGCAGGCAAGAGGATCAGAAATTCAAGACCATCCTTAACTGCATAAGGAGTTTGAGGCCAGCCTGGTGTAGACTCGCTGTCTTGGGAAATAGAAGCTGCATTTTTTTTTTTTTTTTGGTTTTTCGAGACAGGGTTTCTCTGTGTAGCCCTGGCTGTCCTGGACTCAATTTGTAGACCAGGCTGGCCTCGAACTCGCAAAGATCCGCCTGCCTCTGCCTCCCAAGTGCTGGGATTAAAGGCGTGTGCCACCACTGCCCGGCTAGAAGCTGCATTTTTAAGTTAGAAAAACCAGTGTGGAAGTGGGAAAAAAAGCAGTCAAGAGCCCTTGGAGTTCCCAGAACCCATATCATGTAGCTTCCAACTGCCTATGATTCCAGCTCCAGGGTATCCAGCACCCTCTTTTAGTTTCCATGGGTACCTGCACACAGAGACCCATAAACACACACATGCACACACATATGTACACATTTAAAAGGGGGGGAAGGTTGACTCAACAGTTAAAAGCACTTGCTGCTCTTACAGAGGACCTGGGCTTGGGTCCTAGCATCCATATGGAGGCTCACAACCACCTGTAGCTTCAGATCCAGAGGATATGATACTCTTTTGGCTTCTTCAGGCACCAGGCATGAATGTAGTGCTCATACATGGATATAGGCAAGACACTCATACACAAAAATAAAAACTTTAAAGGTGCTGGACAGGATGTAATTACATCACAGATGTACTGGAGGCTGAAGCAGGAAGCTGAGAGGTTCAAGGGCAGTCTCAGCTAGTTCAAACACTGAGTTTGAAGCCATCCTGGGCTACATGAGACTGTCCCCCCCAAAATAAATATGAATAATATAAATAAAAAGATGCTCAACTTCAGTAGTCATGAAGTACAATTAAAACCACTATGGGACACTGGGCATGGTGGCACTCACCTTTAATCCCAGCACTTTGAAGGCTAAAGCAGGCAGATTTCTGTGAGTTTGAAGTCAGCCTGGTCTTCACAGGGAGGGTGAGAATAAAAATTGATGCAACTACTCTAAGTCTAGCTGTCCCTTGAAAGTTAAGCGTGGTTATGATATGACAGAAATTCTACTCCATGGCATATATGCAAGAGAAATAAAAACAAAGTTTTTAGCTGGGCAGTGATGGCACATGCCTTTAATCCCAGCACTCAGGGGGCAGAGGCAGGCTGATCTTTGAGTTCGAGGCTGCTTGGTTTACAGAGTGATTTCCAGGACAGCCAGGGCTACAAGGAAAAACAACCCTGTCTTGAAAGGAAGGTAGGAAGGAAGGAAGGAAGGAAGGGCAAAGAAAGGTTTATGGCATTATTCATGATATAAGGTAGAAACACATAACCTCTCAACTGAGCAGTATATAAGTAAAATGTTCATTCAATGGAGTATTTTTTGGCAGAAGAGGAAAGACTGATACACGCTGCAGTCAGCTGGACCCTGAAAACTTGCTGTTCTAGTTTCCTTTCTGTTGCTCATTTGGTTTACACTTTCAGGTCATGGTAAATCAAGACAAGAGCCGACAGGAGCTTGAAACAACCTACAGGCAAATGGTTGCCTGCACTCTCCTCTCTCTTGTGCTCTCTGTCTCTGCACGTGTGACCTGGGTATGTGAGACTCATGCTTAGTGACCTGTGTCTGGTTGGGCTGGAGAGACAGCTCAGAGGTGGAGAGCACTGGCTGCTCTTCCAGAGGTCCTGAGTTCAATTCCCAGCAACCATATGGTGGCTCACAACCATCTGTAATGAGATCTGGTGCCCTCTTCTGGCTGCAGGTGTACATGCAGGCAGAACCCTGTATATACATAATAAATAATATTTTAAAAAATGTGTCTGGTTATTTTGCCTGCCTGTATGTCTGTGCACCACTTGCATGCCCCATGAAGGCCAGAAGAGGGCATCAGGACTTTTAACCACTGAGCCATCTCTCCAGCACCTTGGCTTTCTTATGTAGCGCAGGAGCAACTACCAAGGGATAGTGTAGTGAAATGTATAGTAAAGATTTTTGTCTGGCTATAAGTGAAATGTATAGTAAAGCCTTTGTGTATGGCTTTGGGTGAAATGCTTCAGCAAGGTCTTTGCTATGTGAGACCTTGCAGCTACACTAGATGCTGAGAAAGTGTGAGACTGTTTGAACCTTGAAGACATGTGGTCTCTTTAGAGAATCTGCACTTGGTGCTATGTGAGAGCTTGCAGTGGTACCAATCTTGGTCCTAAGACACTCCTGGCAAACCTGGAATTCTTACTTTTGATTATGGGTAGCCATGGTCAAAAGGGACTGAGATTCATGTAGGTTGTCTGCTCTCATGGGCAGCAAAAGCGAGATAACTTTGGTAGTTGGACCTTTCCTGGCCCCAATTAATCTTGTATGATGTTTGACTAAAGTAACTGGAGTAAGCTAGCTGGGTGTCAGTCTTTCACAAGGAGGCCGAACCCCTCAGCTCCTTCAGGAAATGAAGGCTTAGCATCTTGGCGAGCTTCTCTCTTTACTGTGGCACTCGAGACTAACATCTCTCAACAGGATAGTGCTGCTCACAGTGGTCTGGACTGTCATGTATAAATAAGATTCACACACAGAGACATGTCCACATACCAATCTCATTTGTTTATTCCTCAGTTGAGGCTGTTTTCCCACATGACTCTAGGCTATATCAGGTTAACAAAGGTAAGTAGGTAAGTTACTTTTCCTATGGAGAGACACCATAACCAAAGTAACTTGTAAAAGAAAATGTTTACTGAGTGTAGCATGGTGGCTTTTATTATTTTTGTTTTATTATTGTCTCTAGTTATTTTATTATATTTAATACCTCTACCTCCCTTCCAACCCTTGTTTCTCCCAACCACACAACACTAGGTGGGAGAGAAAGAAGGTCAAAGGGAAAAAGGACAGAGGTTTTTTTTAGCTACTTCCTGCTGATTAGGGTTATCTGGTTCTTTGGGGGCAATACTAATCTCAGTAGTCAAATATCCAGAAGTCCAGCAAACCAGGAAACAGCAGCAGGAAGAACCACCAGCAGTTTGGGGGAGCAACAGAAGTAGAGAGAGCAGCAACCCCTTTCTTCTTTGTAGCACCCCTCTTTCCCCAGGACTCTGGCTTTTTATCCTTCAGAATTCATGCTGCAGGTATCTAAGCCACACCCCTGCTAGCTCATGAAGCACATATTGATTACACCTGGGGACTAACTGAAGCAGCCCCCCACCTGGGATTAAACAAAAAAATTCTTATAACTGGTTTTCTTAATAAACAAAACTCTTAACACAACTGATGCTCATGGTTTCAGAGAGTTAGATTCCATGACCATCATGGAGGGGAGCATGGCAGCAGGCAGACAGGTACTGGAACAGTAGTTATGAGCTTATATCCATCCTGATGTGCAAGTTGGAAGCAGAGACCCTCCCAGAATGGTGTGGGCTTTTGGAACTGAAACCGCAATTTAATTATCAATTGTATTTATTAATAAGTATAAACTATAAGATTAGGCCAGTGGAGCAGCCAGTGGCTTGGCAGAGCAGCGGGTGGCCTGGCAGGACATCAGCCAACAGGCCTGGCCTACCTTAACTGGCAGCATGATTTATCCTGGGGAAAGAGCCCCAGACCAAGGGTGGCCTACACCACCTGTAACCTAAACTCTGTTAAGTAATATAAGTTGTTATATTAGGCTGGTAGAATTACCGTTGGCTTGGCGGGAGATTTGCTGGAGTTCAACAGGAGTCTGGGAGTCTGACTGCCCTGGATTGCTTGGACTGACAGCCTATAAGCTACCGCGGTCCTTTCCCCAATAATTAAATACACTAAGACCTTTTAATGTTTCAACGCTTAACCCTTAGCTGGGCAGACTCTCAATTAGCTACTCTAAGATAACCCAGATCACCTAATCCCAAACCGCCATGTGCCTGTGATTACCTTCCAGAGTTCTCAAACACGTCTATCTGCTTCCATGTCTCCTGGTGGAATGAGCTAATCCTCTGTGTAAAATGCAGGGTTCCTGTGTTAATCTCAGGAAGTCCCACTTTCCTACATTCTTTCTTCCCAGATAATTGGCTATCAGTGACTTCTATTAACCAATCAAGAGAATGCCTCAGAAGGGGCGGTAACCAGATCTCAGCATTGAAGTCAGCCTATCAAAAGTAATGTTATTATTAGACCTTCCCCAACACAGAACCTTGAGTTCCACCTTGAATGACACAGCTTTCCTAACAAACCATACCACTTAACCCTTTCCAAACAATTCCACTAACAGAGGACCAAGCATTCAAATATAGGAACCTATGAGGGCTATTCTCATTCAAACCACCACACTGGGATGCATACTAAGTGAAAGATCATTCACAAAGACCACATATTACATACTTCCATCAATATGAAACATTCAACAGAAGCATACTCATAGACACAGAAGTAAGTTGGTCGTTCAGACCTGTGACAATTGAGGGGAAGAGAGACTGCCAGTAAGTACAAAGTTTCCTTTAGAGTACGAAAAGACTAAGTTGTAGTGGTGGCTACATGGTGAATAGACTTAAAATCATTGTACACTTTACATTGGTGCCCTGTATTATATGTAGAATATGTCAATACGGCTTACTTAAGAACAAAACAATTACTGAGTACAGGGATTACAGTACGGTGATATACAAAGAAGTTAAGCACTAGGCCAGCAGATAAAGGCTCTCGCTACCGAGTCTGATAACCTGAGTTTGAACCCACTACACAGGACTCACATGATGGATGGAGAGAACTGACTGCCACAAGTTGCACACACATGTGATAATTTAAGAAACCTAGTTGGGTGGTGCATGTCTTTAATCCCAGCACTCAGGAGGCAGAGACAGGTGGATCTCTGAGTTCAAGGTCAACCTGGTCTACAGAGTGAGTTTCAGGACAGTCAGGGTGACACAAAGAAACCCTGTCTTAAAAAAACAAAACAAAAAAAGAGTTTGAAGGGCTTGCGAGATGGCTCAGAGGTTAAGAGCACTGGCTGCTCTTCCAGAGGCCCTGAGTTCAATTCCCAGCAACCACACGGTGGCTTATAACCATCTATAATGAGATCTAATGCCCTCTTCTGGCCTGCAGGCATGCATGCAGATGGAACACTGAATACATAATATAAATAAATAAAATCTTTAAAAAGAGAATAGAGTTTGAAAGAGGGCACTGGAGAAATGACTCAGCAGTTAAGAGCACTTGCAAGACATTCACACACATACAATATAATTAATTAAGGACTCAGTTCACCTGTCACCTCGGTGAAGCCTTGCAGTCCTTCAAATTCTTCATAAAGATTTTTTATGAGTTTTTGCCTGTAACATGTGTGTGCAGTGCCTGCAGAGTAGAGAAAAGGGCATCGGATTCCCCAGGACTGGAGTCACAGAAGCTGTGAGCCACCGTATTGGTGCTGGGAGTCACAATTGGGGCCCGTGCAAGAGCAACCAATGCTCTTAAATGCTGAGCCATGTCTCCAGCCCAATGAGCTGAGTCTTAAAGCATGATTTCTCTGGAAGGATCTGAAGCATGTCCTTTGCAATTAAGGACACTCAAGAGAAACAAAAGTGGTAAAGAATTTGTACTTTGGTGCTTAGTGGCTGGCTGCCAGCTCTTCTGGAACTAGAAAGACAAGAGCAGAAGGATGATGAACAGACAACATAATGCCCTCCATAGAGTTGTAGCAACAGGATATGAAAATGAAAGACAAGTAGATTAATTATGGCCATCCTTATGTAATAATATAAAATCTGTGCCCACGACCCTCCTCCTTGTTGTTCAAGGCCATTGTATGTGGAAAGAAACAGAAAGTGAAGGACTTGCCCAAAGTTGCAAGTAGCAAATGACAGAAACACAGTTTGAATCCATCCAGTCTAACTTTAGAGAGCCTTCACGTTGTCCTGCTTTTCTAATGTGTTAAACTCTTGAGACCTATTTTACTCTGGGGAGCTCGCACAGAGAGTTGCAAACAGCTACTACTTTGTATTTTCTTTATTTTTCCATAGCGTCTTTTTTTTCTGGTTTTCTCTGTCAAGGCAGCAGATGGAAGGGGCTGGAGAGACAGCTCAGCAGCTAAGGATATTGGTACCTCTTCCAGAGGACCCAGGTTCAATTCCCAGAACCCGCATGGCACCTCACAGCTGAAACCCTGAGTATGTATCAATGTATGATTACATACCTTTGTTTTCCAAATTCTGCAAAATGAAATACATCCATTTGCCAGATTTCATTCCTTTTAGTACCCCTAGGGTTACTTCCAATAGGTAATGGAGTTTGGTTATACAGAGAACACGTAGACTTTTTTAATTATTTCTTTGGCTTATTGTCAAGTGATAGAGAATTTTTTCTTTAAACCTATGCTGTTAATATGATGTTTCTCATGAAAATTTGAGGCTTCTAACACATTTCCTACTAGTAATTGGTCAATTTCCTCATTTCCTTGTGCCAATGGACCTGGAAAACCTGTATGAGACTGAATATGAGTAATATATAATGTATTATTTCTGCTTCTTTTGACCTATTACAATTGCATAAATAATGAAGTTAATTCTGAGTTATCAAGAACAAATTCAGCAATATCTATATGCAAAAAGCCTCTTTCTGCATATAGAGAATCAGTAATTATGTTAAAAGATTCAGGAAAATCTAATAATACCATAAGAATTGCATACAATTCTAATTTTTGAACTGAGGTATATGGGTTTTTGATTATCTAGCTGATTTCTCTGTCTTATAACCTGCCATTCCCATCTTGTTTGCATCAGTATAGAAGGTTGATGCCTCTGGAATTGGTGTTCCCTTTACAATATGTGGAAAAATCCAATTAGTTCTTTTTATAAATTGTATATGTTTGCTTTTTGTGTATTTGCTATTAATTTCTTCCAAATAGTTACTACAAGCTCTTTGCCAATCTTCATTGATTACCACAATGACATAATCTCAGCATTAGTAAGAACCACTACAGGTTCATTCCTCATAATTGACATAGATTTATTCTACCTTTTATAATTAATTCAGGTATCTTTTCTATGTATGCCTTCAATTTTTTACTCTATGTGGTAAGAAAATCCATTCCATAATACCATCCCCCCAGTGCATAATGATCCCAGTAGGAGAATGAGTTGAAGGTAAAAATGACCAAAATGCAGTCAAGTTTAGGATCAATGTGATCTATATATGCATCTTGCAATCTTTGTTCTACCAGTATTAACTCTTTTTCTGTTCAGCAGTTAGACATCTTGGACTGTTTAAATCCGAATCTCCTTGTAATGTTTGAAACAAATTACTTAACTCATAAGTACTTAATCCAGTTGTATGCCTCAGCCAGTTAATATATCCCATTAATTTTTGAAAATAATTAAGAGTTTGCAATTGGTCTCCACGGATCTGTACCTTTTGTGGCCAAATATTTTGTTGGCTTATTTTATAATCCAAATAGCTAATTGAATCTCCTCTTTGTATTTTTTCAGGAGCAAAATCTTTAACCCCCAGCATGGCAGAATTCTTTGTTTCCTTAAATATTTTCTCTGAAGTACCTCAGTCAGAATCAGCCAACACACAGCCATCTATAATTTCAGTTCCAGGCTATCTTTACGTTCTCTTCTGACCTCTGCAGGCACCAGGCACATTAGTACACAGACATACATGCAGGCAAAATAGCCACACACATAAAATAAAAATACTTAAAATAATTTTTTTAAAGATTTATTTATTATGTATACAGTGTTCTGTTTTGCAGGTATATCTGCAGGCCAGAAGAGGGCACCAGATTTCATTATGGATGGTTGTGAGCCACCATGTGGTTGCTGGGAATTGAACTCATGACCTCTGGAAGAGCAGCCAGTGCTCTTAACCGCTGAGCCATCTCTCCAGCCCTAAAATAATTTTTTGTTGTTTTGTTTTTTCGAGACAGAGTTTCTCTGTATAACAGCTCTGGCTGTCCTGGGCTCACTTTGTAGACCAGGCTGGCCTCGAACTCACAGTGATCTGCCTGCCTCTGCCTCCCAAGCGCTGGGATTAAAGGCCTGCACCACCAGGCCCGGCTTTAAAATAATTTTTAAACAGAAGATGGAAAATGAAGATAGCAGTCTGACTCAAAGGTTGGTCTTTTGTCTTCTCCCCCAAATCCTGCAATTCATCTGACTTGTTCCCAGTCATTACAGTTGCTACTTAATACTGATTGTATTCACACTCTAGGGGTTTGTGCTGTATTTTCAGCTCTCCAGTATAGGTTGGCAAAACAGGCAATTCCATCCTTGTTTACAGAAGGTTTTTTGTTTGTTTGTTTGTTTTGAGACAGGGTTCCACTGTACAGCCTTGACTATTCTGAAACTCCTAGTTCTGTAGACCAGGCCGGCCTCGAACTGGCCTCGATCTGCCCGCCTCTGCCTCCCAACTGCTGGGATTAAAGGTGTGTGCCACAACCGCCGCCAGGCAACCAGAAAACCCTAAATGACTGGGCAAATCACTTCTCTGGCTGGTGGCGTGCTTTTTGTTCTTGCTTTGCTTATTTGTTTGTTTTTTTTGTTTGTTTTTTGTTTTGTTTTTCGAGACAGGGTTTCTCTGTGTAGCCCTGACTGTCCTGGACTCGCTTTGTAGACCAGGCTGGCCTCGAACTCACAGAGATCCGCCCGCCTCTGCCTCCCGAGTGCTGGGACTAAAGGCGTGCGCCACTACGCCCGGCTTTGTTTTAATTAAAGTTTTTGCTGTTTGTTTTGAGACGAAGTCCTGGTGTCAGGACCCTTCGCTTCCCAAGTGCTGGAATTACAGACATGGTCTACCACGCCCGGCATTTAGGGGGTTTTTTTTTTTTTTTTTTTTTTTTTTTTTTTTGGTATGTGTTTCCTTTTTAAAATAGGCAATACTGACGGCGGTTTCTTTACCTGTAAAATGAACCGGTTAAACTATATATTTATTTTTCAATAACAAAACAATTACTATTCTGGACTTGCTCAGAGTTAGGAAGGAAAACCAGTCCCATGAATCTCTACAGTTTCACTGGAACGAAATCTGGCGTCTCCAAGCAACCGAGAACAATTGAGGATTCCTGCAGGGGTGAGGTTGGAGACAATACGGTGAGGCGTCGGAACCGACATTGAGGAGCGGGGGACGTATTTTCGCAACGGACCACGGAAAGGAAGTGTACGTCACCATTAAGATTCCCCACGACCCGCCGCTGAGGGGTCACTCACGGGTGTGCAGCTTCAGGTGGACCGGTGCCTTCGAGTTTTTGGAGACCTGCAGAAGCGGTCTGAACGTCCAGACTGGCTTGTTCCGGTACCAGATTAGACAGGCTGACTTTGGCCGCTCCTCTTTGCACCTTGCAGCCCCTTGTCGAAGCAGATGATGTCTTGGACTACCGCCAGCCTAAGAGAGACAGCTGCCCGATGCTTTCGTGTCCGATGCCTCGGGTTCCGCGTGGGTCCTTGGTGCGCCTCTCAGCACAACCCCGGCATCTGTACAGCTTCACACAGGTCGCTGAGTGTCAGCGCGGAGGTCTCCGCGGGACACAATAAATGGTCTAAAGTCCGGCACATTAAGGGCCCCAAGGACACGGAAAGGAGCCGGATCTTTACTAAACTCACTCTCAGTATCCGCCTGGCAGTTAAAGGTGAGAAGAGCCTGACAGACCCCAGTGTTGATCATCGAAGTCTTTTCGGTGGCACTTGCCTCCCTAAGCAGAACTAGGGCTGATTATTTTCTAGTTGCCATCGTTGTCCTACCCACAATCCTCAAAGCACCTACTTTCATTTATATATTTCAGTTTTCCCTTCCAAAAGCCTTTCAGAGTCCTACCCTTAGGAAGATAGAAAAGACTCCATCCAATTCTATAGTTAGATAGGTACTTCATAGAAATAAACCTTAAGAAAGTGTGGCAGAAGCCAGAGGCCTCGAACCAGACCAATGATTCATTGCAATGAACTTCTGGAAGTGAAGCTGGACAAAGAGTGTACTGTGTGACTTATCACCACATACCGCACGTCTACATGGAGATGTTTTGTGTTTTGTTTTCTTTGGGTGGGGAGGTGCAAGGGTGGAGGGTAGGTCTGGAGGGATGGGTAGACGAGTGTGATTGGGGTGCACCATGTGAAATTCACAAAGAATCAATTTTGAAAGTTTTTTTTTTTTTAATTCTCAAAATGACTGAAAGGGGAAAAAATCTTGAAGAGTTAAGTCAGGGCTTGGAAAGATAGCTCAGCAGTTAAGAGCACCTGCTGCTGTTGCAGAGGACCTGGGTTTGGTTCCCAGCACTCATATGATGGCTAACAACCGCCTGAAACTCCAGTTCCAGGGTACTCAAAGCCCTCTTCTGGCTTCCACAGGCATTGAATTCATCATGCATGCAGGCAAACCTTTTGTTTGTTTGTTTTGTTTTTCGAGACAGGGTTTCTCTGTGTATTGCTTTGTCTTTCCTGGAACTCATTTTGTATAACAGGCTGGCCTGGAACTCACAGAGATCCACCTGCCTCTGCCTCTGCCTCTGCCTCCAGAGTGCTGGGACTAAAGGTGTGCTCCACCCCCAGAGGCTGGAAGTGCCTTTCATGAAGGAACAAACCACACCCCCTGCAGCTTTTGCTACCATCGAAGTGGCAGGCAAGCTGACTCAAGTCATTTCTTGATTCCCTTTTCCCTCAGCAGGGCACTGAGATGTTTTCTTGAAAGGTTCGTTTGGATCTCTTGTATCTCTTCAGTGATTCTCATTTTAGTGTTAGGCACTGGTAGAAGTAGAGAAATAAAATCCTGTGAAAAGTGTGGATCTGGAATTAGGAAGATGTGAATTCTGTCATTGGCTAGATTAATTCAATGACCTTCAAAAATGGCTTAACTACTGACTTTTAATTTTCTGTAATGCAAGGACAGTACCTAACCTTGAGGTGGCTTACAGCATACAAAAGGCATTAAGCCGATGTTAACTTACAAGTACAACTCGTGCCTGATGATTCTCTTTGCTTCCTTTTCTAACAAGTTTTGATTTAACCAACACATTATTTTGTTCCAGGAGGGGAGACTACAAAGAACATCCAGTATAGACCCTACCCTCAGAGTCTGAGCATGAGTGTAAGATTGTGTGAGCATTTCCATGATTAAGCACTAATGCAGTAAGAGAAAGGACTTAAGATTCACCCATTTTATCTGACAAAATGGGAGTCTGCTGAAACCTAGCAACATGATGTCTATCCCTAAAGAGAGTGAATTAGGAACTTTTACAGGCTGGGTATATAGCCCAGTGATAAAGCACAGTGTTTAGCATGGATGAGGCCTTGGCTTCATCTCCTATATCCCCCACTATAAGAGAAACTTACTTTCTAAAATAGTTCTCCTTATTCCAATAGAATCACTAGATTAAATATTTTCTGTTTGTTTGTTTGAGACAGAATCTCCTCCCCCCCCCCCCCAGATGTGGTTTTTCTGTGTAGCTCTGGCTGTCCTGGAACTTGCTTTATAGATCAGGCAGTCCTCGAACTCACAGAGATCTACCTGCCTCTGCCTCCTGAGTGCTAGGCTTAAAGGCCTTCACCACCATGCCTGGCCAGAATCTTACTCTTAACTGAAACTGGCCTAGAATTAATTATGTAGTTAAGGCTCCTGCCTAAGCCTCTGGAATGCTGGAATTACAGGTGTGTTCCACTGTGCTTATGTAGATGAAATATTTTGCTTTTCTCTCTGTGTGTCTGTGTGTGTCTGTCTGTATATGCTGCAGCACACACATGGCAGTCAGAGGACAACTTTCTGGAGCTGGTTCTATCCTTCCTCCTATGTGTAGATTCCAGGGATAGACCTCAAGTTGCTGGGCTTGTACAGTAGGCACTTTTACCATCATCTCTCTGGCTTTATTTTTTATTTTCGATTCAGGGCTCTTACTGGCCTAGAGTTCACCAAATCTCACAGGCTGGTTGACCAGTGAGTTTCAAGACTGTTTTTGCCTGCCTGATTCTGGGAGTATAAACTGGTGGTGCTATTTTCTTCTATGTGGGATCTAGGGATCAAATTCAGATCTTTGTGCTTTCAAGGCAAGCATTTTACACACCAAGCTGTCTTCATTAGGTAACATTAGTAATCTTTTTTTGTTTTGTTTTGTTTTGTTTTCCAAGATAGGGTTTCCTCTGTGTAGCCTTGGCTGTCCTAGACTCACTTTGTAGACCAGGCTGTCCTTGAACTCAGAAATACGCCTGCCTCTGCCTCCCGAATGCTGGGATTAAAGGCCTGGGCCACCAGGCCCAGCCACATTAGTATTCTTAACACGTTAGTATTCTAAGAGTAATTTCCCATTGTTTTGGAGTTGGAGAGGCTGGAAATCGCATATTTCTCTCATACTACAATGAGATGTCTTTGATCATTCTTTTCTCCTTATCCAGAGGGAGGCCCCAACCCTGAGAACAACAGCAGTCTGGCCAACATCTTAGAGGTGTGTCGCAGCAAGCATATGCCCAGGTCAACCATTGAGTCAGCGCTGAAAACAGAGGTGTGTCCTCAGTTTCACATTGTTATTATTGACCAGAGCTCCCCGAGGGTCTGTGGTTGGAAAGTCACCACAAACTCCTTAAATTATCAGGGGGAAGTGTGGGAACATGGTTGACACGTTCAACCCAGAGACCTTTGTGGATTCTCTATCCTTGGCCTTTGATTATGGCAGTGGTTCTCAACCTTCCTAATGCTGCAACCCTTTAATACAGTTCATCATGTTGGGGTGACTCCCAGTCATACAATTTTTTTTTGTTGCTACTTCGTAAGTGTAATTTTTCTCCTGTTATGAATCATAATGTAAATATCTGTTTTCTGATAGGCAACCCCTGTGAAAGGGTCATTTGACCCCCCAAGTCAGTCGAGACCCCCAGGTTGAGAACTGCTGAATTAGAGGATCATGACTGAGATAGGCTGGATAGACAGTATGGAGACCCATAGAGTGCAGAGTTGCTTTGTCAAGCTTGGAGAGATAGGGTAGAAAGAACAGGTAAGACCAGGGGAAGCCCTGATGTTAGGATGGAGAAGGGCTTGTTTTTCTTTTCAAATGTTTATGTCTAAAGAAGAAAAGCCAGTAAAAAGAAAGAGATTAAGGGCAATTATAATGGTGGGAGTGGGAAGGATGTTGGGCTCCAACACTTCTTCCACTAGAACAAGTAAGGATTTAAAGAGTTAATAATTTTGCTGTTTTATTTTGAAAGAGGGTCTTTTTGTGTAGCCCAGGCTAGCATGGAACTCCTGATCCACATGCCTCAGCCCCACAAGGTGCTGAGCCTACAGAGATGTTTCATCATTCTCCAGAGTAATTGTTATGTAATAGCTGCCAGTTATTGGGTGCTTGTTCCAGGCCAAGTCTCTCTTTTTTATTTTTTATTTTATTTTATTTTATTTTATTTTTGGTTTTTCGAGACAGGGTTTCTCTGTATAACAGCTCTGGCTGTCCTAGACTCACTTTGTAGACCAGGCTGGCCTTGAACTCACAGAGATCCGCCTACCTCTGCCTCCCAAGTGCTGGGATTAAAGGCGTGCGCCACCAACGCCCGGCTTTCTTTTTTTATTTTTTAAATTTACTTTTTATTTCACATGCATTGGTATTTTGCCTGTATGTACATCTGTGTGAGGGTGTTGTCGGATCCTCTGGAACTGGAGTTACAGGCAATTGTGAGCTGCCCTGTGGGTGCTGGGAATTGAACTCAGGTCCTCAGGAAGAGCAGCCAGTGCTCTTAACCACTGAGCCATCTCTCCATCCCCAGGCCAAGTCTCTTAATTAAAAACTCTGCATGTACTATCTCAGTGACTCCTGAAAGTAACCTAAAATGGAAACTAAGGCACAGAAAGTTTTGATAACTTGCTTTAGGTCAGGCAAAAAATGACAGATCCAAATCCAAGTAGCCAGACCCCAGAGCTCATCAGGGAACCTGAATTTTATTTGTGGATGTGAAAGTCATCAGTTGAAAGCCCTTGAGAAGGTACAGGCTGAGGTACTTAGAAAGAGTAGTAGCGTGGACAGGGGATGGAGGTCTAGGGAGTCTAGAGGATGTTGGCCACTAGTTGGGAAGTGTTTGAATTTAACTACAGTGCTGAATTCAGTGACTCTCATGACAGGTTCTACATATGTGATGTTTCTGGAGCAGCACTCAGCAGCCCAGGGCTAGGGACATTGGGAATCCCTAAGTAGGTTTCGCATGGAGTGAACTCTAGGAAGATGACTGAAGGAGTGAGTGGGGAGGGTGTGGGATCTACTTAGAGAGGCAGGATAAGAGCTTTTCAGGTACCAGGGAAGCAGACTCCCTTCTAGAAGGGAAAGGTTGATACCATTGGCCTCCCCTTAGAAGACAGAGACAAAAATAAAGACTTGAGAGCCAAAGTTCAAGTCTTGAGAGGTCATATATATGGAGCCATTTTTTAGTGCCCGTGGTTTGATGCTGGCAGGAAGGGCACTGAGACATTTGGAAACAGGACAATGCATTCATTTTTTTTTTTTATTGCAGAAAAACAAGGGCATTTATTTGCTGTATGAGGGTCGAGGCCCTGGTGGCGCTTCTCTGCTCATCGAGGCGTTATCAAACAGTGGCCCCAAGTGTCATTTGGAAATTAAATATATCATGAACAAGAACGGGTACGTGTGTATATGTGGAGAAGGTTAAGAAGGGAACAGGGCCTTTAGGTTCCAATTGTATGTGACACAAATGCTGTTGGTCCTCAGCCGTATTTCAGGTTCTAAGCACACTTCTTCCTTAGTGGACTACAGGTGTAATAACTGATTTTCCCTTAATGTCTTCTGAGTGAGATAGAATCCCAAAGATATATTCACTGGATGCAGATGGGATCTTTTCCCCATTATGCCATCTGTAGCTATAAAATTTCCCCATCTTAAAACATTTCACCGGGACAGGAATTTTAATGGAAGAAGAAGCCCTGAGTAAAGTTGTACCCTTGAGGGTGGAAAACAGAAGGAGGGATGTGCTTGGATGGTCACCATACCTAGTGTTAACTGCATCTTCTTCATGAAGAGAGTTGTTGGGTGTCCCTGGGTACTCCAGGGGCCAAATGGGTAAGGGACAGTGTTAGAATGCAGCACATGTGGACACTGAGCTTCTAAAATCTTCCATGCATTCTTGCCTGTTCCCTTTCCTGCCAGAGGAATGATGGCTGAAGGAGCGCGTCATTTTTTTGACAAAAAAGGAGTAGTTGTGGTTGGAGTAGAGGACAGAGAGAAGAAAGCTGTGAACCTGGAGCGTGCCCTGGAACTGGCAATCGAAGCAGGAGCTGAGGATGTAAGGGAAGCTGAAGATGAAGAGGAAAAGAACCTTTTCAAAGTGAGTAGGGGGGCGGGTGAGATGGCTCACCAAGTAAAGGCACTTGCTCTGACAACCTGAAGCCTTTGTGTTTGATGGACTTCCAAGGGGTCCCTGATAGATACCTTAAGGGATGCTTCTCTGAGCTTCTTTCTTCCTGTGTGTCAGGATACAGGTAAAGTGAAGAATTCACAAATTGCAGTGTTATTACGTGAGTACTGGAGGACAGGGCCTATTCTTGTGAGTTGATAAGGATTCTGAACATTGGAAACTGTGAGTGTCAGGCCAATGATAATATAGTGCAGGTTGCTCCACTGAGGAGTTTGCTAAGTCCTGTCTGGCTTTATGGCATTACTTCCTGGCTCTTCACCTCCTGAATTTCTTTTATCCCTAGTTTATTTGTGATGCTTCTTCACTGCATCAAGTGAGGAAAAAGCTGGACTCTCTGGGCCTGTGTTCTGTATCCTGTTCACTGGAGTTCATCCCCCACTCAAAGGTGCAGCTGACTGAACCTGAGCTGCAGCAGGCTGCCCACCTCATACAGGCTCTCAACAACCATGAGGACGTGATCCACGTTTATGACAACATTGAATAATCAAACAAGACGTGTCTCCAGGCTCCTTTTAGGCCAGCATGTGCTTCTGCAGCCATCTCAGAGACCGAAACAGGTGGGAGCCTATTGGAGACCTGATGCAATGGCTTGCAGCCTTAAGCAAAAGGAACTCTCAGCTCTATTGGTGTCACAGGGCTGTCTGGGATACAAGGTGAGACTAGCCAGCTGTTCTGAGTTTGAGCTCAGGTGACTGGCCCTTGTGAAGATTCTCCATGCTCTGTGGTACTGTAGAGTGGAAATTGATCTTCAGTAACAATAGTAGTGACTCTTGGATGCTGCATTGCTGGTGTGACTCTTGAATTGTCCTGAGTTTGTGTCCAGTTTTTGAACTTCTGGACTAATGTTCAAGCCCACATGCTCACTTCTCTCCTTTAATCCTAAGAGGTCTTTTTTTCCTTTTCTTTATTTTTTTGAAGTAGAAACATGACTGTTCTCTGTGGTTGAATGCTGGCCTAATGACCTAGCCCTTCCACTTACTCGTGCAGCTAGTATTTCTTGAGCACCTTTCTTTAGAGAATTGTGCTTTTCTGGAGACCAGGCAGTTCAGCTGATACTTATATCTTGCTCTAAGACTTAGGATCTCAAAGGCTATCATGGGCTGCATTACTCATCTTTGTTCTCTTCATGTGGCTTCTATTCCCTTTTCTGAGAGCTTAAGGCTTTAGTGTCATAGGAAATCAGGAGTCAGGGAAAAGGGCCTCCTCAGGACCTGCTTTGACCAACCCCTGTGTGCTCTGATATCAATAACAATGGGTCTAGCAGCAGATGGGCAGCTTTCCTGAAAGGCTTATACTAACCTAGGTTTGAAATCTTGAGGACCTCAGAAAGCTCCTTTTCTAGTGATGCAAAATAATAGGAACACTGGCAACTAGAGGGAAAACAGGGACAAAAGGGAAAATGACGGGCTGAGCTGGAACCCGGCCTTTTGTACCTTTGGTTCTTGGCCACAGAAAGTTTAGAAAGTCCAGCAGTGTCAACTGCCTGTGTTGTAGCATGTCAGGCATGATGGGTCTGGAATGGCTCTGGAATTCAGGTCATCTACCAATTTGTAATTTGTTCAAGCCAGTTCTGAGCTCAGAGTAATTTTTTCTGAAGGAGCCTTAGATAAATAAGTATGGAAGACTTAAAGTTGTGAATGATAACTTCTCTGTCTGAGAAAAGACAACTGGAAAGCCAGGGTTAGGGAGAAAAACAAACAAAACAGAACAACCCAAGATCATCCCAAAGCAGATACCCTTATATCTCATACCAAAGCCATATACTAGCCAGGGCTTTTCAGGTATGCTAAGTGAGTCATCTAAGTATCTTATTAGCACATCCTCAGAATGGAGTAACTCGATGTTGATAACTTGCTTTGTAATCGATACAATACTGTCATGTTATTTGATTTTAGCAACAAACCTGTGAAGTAGAACAAGGGCTGGAAGACGGCTTGGCGAGTAAAGTGTTTGCCACACAAATGTGAGGACCTGAGTTCAAATCCACAGAAGTCATGTAAAGGCTAGATGCAGTAGTGTGTGTCTGTAATCCCACTGTTCCTGTGGGAAGATAGGAGGCTAGGACAGGATGCAGCAGTGTGTGTCTGTAATCCCACTGTTCCTATGGGAAGATAGGAGGCTAGGACAGGAGAATCCCCTGAAGCTTGTGAGCCAGCGTGCCTGACGTTCATAACAGCAAAATAAGAGAGAGACCCTATCTTAGACAAGGTGGAAGGTAAATATTCACATCTGAGATTGTCTTCTGACCACCACACACATACCATGGCACATGCATGCCCACACTTATACACACAAACATACTGGCATATCATATGCACCCACCCATGTACACACATACATGCACAAAAATCAAAATAAAATAATTATCTCACTCTGGACAGATGGTTTTATTTTCTTCTGATCTCCTAGGGGATTCACATATACAAGGTATACACCACATAGACACATGGAAACACATAAATAATAAAGAAATGAAAATGAATCTCTAACAAAAATGTTATCTCCTACCAAACAAGGAAGAATGTGTCTAATACGTTATCTTATGTTGATAGACCTTGTGTAAAATATAGTCCTGTTTTAGGGATGTTGAATATAAATTAAGTTGAATAATGTGATCATTTCTAATCTGAGAAATCTTAAGGAAACTTGGCTACTCATGTGAGCAGGCAGGCCTCTTCTAATCTAGAAGTTTGTTAATATGAATTGGTGTGGAACCTGTTTCCTTACACCAGGTCCTGCTTGCTGTAGTGACCTTTAAGGCCCCTTTGAAGATGGCTCTGCACTGACCCCTAGTGGTGCCCCGAACGCTCCTGCTGTTAACAGGGAAATGCAGAAATGGACAGGCTCGAATCTTTCCAGTTATTTCTGGATCTAGTTGAGACCATTAAATATAAATGAAGATAGTCATATCCATACAATATAATTAAGAACAAGGAGTCACCAGGGCTGTGTAGATACATATAGAAAAGGCATTTAAGAAGGAAAACATTTAGTTTAGTGATACATTCTGCCTGATTTTATCATTAGAAAAGTGAATTTTTTAACAATGGCATCTGTGTTTCAGGGAAGAAAGCCTGGGGTTTCCCTTGGTGTGTTGTCTTTGAGATTTCTCATGGAGATCATGAAGGGGGTTTTTGGGAATCTCAGAACAATAATAAAAGTTTGGGAATGGGCAGGCAAAGTATGGCCCTTCCTATTGCACAATAAAGCCCCGACATTGGCTACAAAAAAGTTATCTTAGAATTTCTTAAGTATATAAGTTGGCTGTGGTGACACACACCTGTAACCCCAGCACTTGGAAGGCAGAGGACTGCTGAGAGTTTAAGTTACATGCCTACATGTGACGTTGCAGGCTAGGCAGGGCTACACAGTAAGACCTTGCCTAAACAAAACAATATTTTATGTCACAAAATGTTTACAATATAGTATTATATAAAGATTCAAAATTACATGTATACTGGGCTAGGGAATAGTTCACTGGTGGCCCAGTGGTAGAGCATGTGCTTAGCGTGTGTGCGATCCCTGAGTTCAATCTCTGGCACTAAAAAAATGGTATATGTACTAGAGATGGTACAACTCAAGATTTGAAGTCTTTCTTCAACAATACTATGTTTGTTAGTTCTTCTCTTTCTTTTTTGCCCCTTTTGAAACAAGGTCTCATGTAATCCTGGTTAGCCTCAAGTCTGCTACGTGGCTTCCTCCTTCTACCTCTCAAGAACTTATATAAAATTTGGGTTTTTTCTTTTTGGTTGTTTGTTTGTTTAATGACTAGGAAGAAATATATCAGAATTTCAGAAAGGGTTTATTTTATTTTAATTAGTGAGACAGTCTTACTCTGTAGCCCAGGCTGGCCCTATGCTCACTGTGTAGGCCTTGAACTAACTTTTAGCCACTCTCCTGCTTTACTCTCCCCTGCAGTGAGACTAGTACAGATGTGGCTCACCACACCTGCTGTTACTAAAGAGTTCTTCTTTCTAGGATCATATTATTTCTTTTTATCAGGAGAAAAAAATTTTTTAAACATTTATTTATTATGTATACAGTATTTGTTCTACATATATGCCCGGGCAGATCTCAATGTAGATGGCTGTGAGCCACCATGTGGTTGCTGGGAATTGAACTCAGGACCTTGGGAAGAACAGCCAGTGCTCTTAACCTCTGAGCCACCTCTCCAGCCCAAGAAAAAAATTTTTTGTTTTTTTGAGGCAGGGTTTCTCTGTGTAGCCCTGGCTGTCCTGGACTCGCTCTGTAGATCAGGCTGGCCTTGAACTCATAGAGATCCGCCTGCCTCTGTCTCCTGAGTGCTGGGATTAACTGCACCCGGCAGGAGAGTTTGTTTTCAGGGCTAGAGATCCAGCCCAGGCCTCACTGGGCTCTACTGCTGAACGACATCCTGGCCCACGGGGAAATAGATGAACAAGCAAACAAACAGGTGCTGGACATGGCCCTGTGTACCAGTTATTCCGATTCAAGGAGCCTAGCCAAAAGGATCTTCAGTTTGTGGTTAGAAAGCAGAACCATAAACCAAAGCTGAAACCAAAATCCTCAGATTATTCCCCAACTAGGAAACAGACAACATTTGGAAGTCTGGGCACAAGGAGTGTGTGTGTGTGTGTGTGTGTGTGTGTGTGTGTGTGTGTGTGTGTG
>CAJQZJ010033585.1:512185-595040 GCA_907164525.1 Lophiomys imhausi | reverse complement strand
GTGTGTGTGTGTGTGTGTGTGTGTGTGTGTGTGTGTGTGTGTTAGGGTCAAACCTAACCTAAGATCTTGCTAAGCAAAGGCTATAGATACCACCAAGCTATATCTTCAGCCCCATTTTTATTTTTTGAGACAGGGTATCACTAAGTTGCCCACACTGACCTTGAATTTATGATCTTTGTTATCTCTGCCACCTACATGGATAGGATTATAGGCCTGTGCTAGGAAGCCCAGATTATATTGACTCTTACTAGAAGTGCTGCTGTGGGGCTGTGGATGTAGTTCAGATGGTAGAGTATTTGTCTAGCATGCACAAAGCCCCAGACATGATCCCTAGCATCATGTAACCTGGGTATGGGAGAGCATATCTATAATCTTAGCACTTGGGAGGGGGAAAAAGAAAAGCAGTGTTCTTGTGTACAACTACTTTTCTTTTGCAAGAGGCCGTGGTGTACTCAAAGACACAGTGAACGTTCTGGTTCTAATCAACCATGGAAATACTACAACGCTGTTGAGCTACTCTTTGTGTGTATGTGTGTATGTGCTAGCCAGAAAACAACTTTCTATGTCACCTTCAGGAGTGCCATCCACCTTTGAAACTGGATCTCTCATTTGCTTGGAGGTGAACAGTTAGTTTAGACTGGCTGGTGGGTGAGCTCCGGGGATTCTTTTTGTCTCTGCCTCCCCAGTGCTGAGGTTATAAGGTTATACTCTGCCTGGCATTTTTGCATGGGTTCTGGCGATTAAACACAGGTCCTTGTGCTTGTAAGGCAAGCACTTACGGAATGACCCTTCTCCCCAGCCCAAGTTATTTTTCTTTTGAATTTTATAGCAAAGCAGACAATAAAGCTTCAAAGTCCAAAAGTTTCTAACTCCTAGGCATTCTTTTGAATTCTTTTGTTTTGTTTTTCCTAGACAGGGTTTCTCTCTGTAGCCCTGGATATCCTAGAACTCACTGTAGACTAGGCTGGCCTTGAACTCACAAAGATCCGCCTGCCTCTGCCTTCCCCCAATCCCCAGTGGTGGGATTAAAGGCATGCACCACCATGCCCGGCCATTATAGACAGTTGTGAACTGCCATTTGCGTGCTGGGGTTTGAACCCGGCTCCTTTGGAAGAACAGCCAGTGCTCTTAACTGCTGAGCCATCTCTCCAGCCCCTCTTTTGAATTCTTATGGACTCCTCTGGAGATGTTCTAGGTAAAGAATCAGTGGGCCTGGCAGAAGTGATAAATACCACTGGTATTATCACAACATGTGATAATACCAAACTAGTCTTGACTTCATTCTGTGTTCAGCCACTGGATGGTAGCACTTTTAACTTTATTATTTCTTGTATGTTTTGTTTATGAGAAAAAGATTATTTTTATTTATTTTTAAATTTTATTTTACTTTACATGTATGTGTGTATATGTCTGTACAATGTGTGTGAGTGCCCATGGAGACCAGAAGAGGGTATCATAGTCCCCTGGAGAAGGAGTTACAGGTAGTTGTAAGCCATGCCCAATGTGGGTGCAGGGAATCAAATTCTGGTCCTCTATAAGAGCAGCAAATACTCTTAACTGTGAAAACATCTCTTTATCCCCCCCTACTTTTTTTTTAAAGTTATTAACTGGCAATGGTGGTATATGCCTATAATCTGAGCACTAGGAAGATTGAGGCAGGAGGATCCCCTGAATTTGAAGCCAGCCTGAGGCAGAGAGAACAAATTCTGGCCCTGCCTATCTTGAACAAGAATTTAACTTCTTTATACATGACTCTTCCTCTGTAAAGTGGAGGTGTTATTAGTACCTAACTTATAGGGCACTTAAACTACTGTTGGCAATAGGGAGTGTTCAGTGCAGGATTGATGGCTCACTGGGTGCAATGCAGATGCAAGGAGTTTGAATCTCCAGAGCCCAGGTGAAACCCTAAGTGGTAGTGCCCACATCTGTAATACCAGCGCTCCTTTGAGGAGGTGCGAGACAGACAGGAGAATCTCTAGAAGCTTGAGGCCAGCTAGACTGGAGTCCACAGCAACAAAAAAATCCTGCCTCAGTCAATGTGAAAGCCAAGGTGGTGTTCTAATCTCAACATAAATGCTATGTACACATAAATTGCCCCCCCCCCAGCACCACACAAGGTAAACACCCCTGGCTTCCTCAGGGTCTTGAATCCAAACACATATTCCCCTCACCCCTACATACATACAAATAATTAAAAAGAATAAAAATAGGGCTGAAGAGATGGCTCAGTGGTTAAGAGCACTGGCTGCTTTTCCAAAGGAAAATCCAGCACTCATATGGCAGTTCACAGTCTGTAATTGCTGGGTGTGATGCACACGCCTTTAATCCCAGCACTCGGGATGCAGAGGCAGGTGGATCTTACAGTCACTCTTTATACTTTATAATGTGGCTTCACCATCATCACCACTGCTATCACCACCAAACACACACACACACACACACACATGCCCCAAAGGGTATTTTGGGCCTTTTTGGTATTTGTAGAGGAAAGCTCTTTATTCTTGTTGTGGGCACAAACTATTTTATTATATTACTATATCATAATTTGTTCAACCATTCTCTCTATCAGTGGCTTATTTGGATGTCTACTTAGAGAAACAAATTTTGTTTATTTACAAAGTACACTTTGGGATAAATTTATACCAGTGTGTTTTTAAAATGAATACTATTTTTATTTAGAAGAAAATACCAATAATTTTTAAGAAGCCATGGTTGAAAGACTCTTCTATGAGATTCGTATATTGTTCCTTGATGACTCAGTAAACTAACTTATTCAACAGGTAATGGACTGCACCCTGCTTTATATCTGAATTAAAAGAATTTTCATAAAATCAGGTGATAGGTTTACTGGTATTTTTCTTTTGTAAAGCAAATCTATTGATCTTTCCCCTAAGAGAATCTACCCATTGTTTTATTGTTCCTTCTGTGTCCCATTGGCACCATGTTCTTGAAAGAAAAGAATGAAAGTATGTAGCTACTATGTAATCGGGCTGCAGGAGAGAACCAGCACTTCCTTAGGCCCTGGCACTGGGGGTAGGTGTGGCTCAGATACCCAGATGCATCCAGTCAGTATAAAACTAAGAGACAGCCTTTAGAAGGCATGTCCCAGTTAGGAAGCTTCACACAGTGATAATGAAGAGAGGAGAGAAAGCAAACCCACAGAGGGAAATTACATTCAATTTACTACTGTCCCCATCTGACATTCAACACACACACACACACACACACACACACTTTGTTATTTGGAGACAGAGTCACGCTATGTTATATGGTCCTGAGGAGTGGGTCTCGCTATATAGACTATGGGCTGCCCTTTAACCTGAGGCAGTCTTCCCGCCTTTGCCTCCTGAGTTCTAGGACTATGGGTGTGTATGCATGATCCAACCCAGCAGGTATTTTGAATGTACTATTAAAGATGGTTGGCATGCCAATTTGAATGACAGCTTTTCTTTTCTTCTTTTTTTTTTTTTTTTTTTTTGGTTTTTACAGACAGGGTTTCTCTGTGTAGCCCTGGCTATCCTGGAACTTACTCTGTAGACCAGGCTGACCTTGAACTGAGAGATCCACCTCTCTGCTTCCCAAGTGCTGGGATTAATGGCGTGTGCCACCACGCTCGGCTGCATATAATTTTTTGATGAGCAACTTGGGGATGGGACCAAGTCTGAGTGTGGAGCGCGTTTGTCTTTTATATACATCTTATATACACGTTGCCTGAAGGTAATTGGAAGGGGGACTCAGAGTTGGGCACAGTGGCACACGCCTTTTAATCCCAGCACTTAGAAGGCAGAGGCAGGCAGATCTCGTATGAGTTTCAGACCAGACAGACTACATAGCATTTCCAGGACAGCCTACATTACATAGAGAGACCCTGTCTCAAAAACCAGAAACAAAAAAGGAGAAAGAGAAAAACAAGCCAAGAAAGTTAGTTAAATATCATGGGGTTGAGAGTGGGGATGAAGAAAAAGAGGGTTGTCCAACACACTACTTAAGAGATTTGACACTCAAGGCAAAGCCACCTCCTAAGGGTTTCTGGTGACAACTGAAAATGGCATCTGAAGAGTTTTCTGGAATCTAAAATATGTCACTGGAACAGTGTCCAGAGATAGAGAGCCCACATTAATTGTGGTAGAGTTGGAATCTAAAGACTGGGTGTATAAATTCTTGAAACAATGGAGGTTGGAGAAGTTAATCACAATGCTCTTTTGAAATACCACACAATTGCCAGTACAATTGTTTTGAGACAATATTTAGTGGCACAGGAAACGCTTATAAAAGAGTAAGCACATACCACAAAACAATATGAAGTTCTTTGTCAAACGTTGTATATCTAGGTTAGGAAATAGATAAAACTATCTTCAGGGTACGAATTTTCTATTTTCCTGTACTTTTCAGTTTTCTTTTAAAAACGTGTTTCGCTTTTATAATTCTAAGAGCAAAATTGTTGTCCAAAAGCAACTCTAGCAGAACTCAGAATATTGGGACCCACATTCCAGTACTACCCTAGCCTTTGGGGACGGAGGAATCAGGACCCGTGGGTGTGGCCTCGGAGGTCTGAGACCCAGGGAAACGAGAGAAGTAGCGAGAACGCCCTCCCTCCACCCCCCACCCCCCCATCGCCTGCAAAAGCCGCTTCTAGAACCGTGGGCTGCACAGCGGACCGCGCAGCACAAGTGGCCTGGAAGCAGAGTCAAATCTTCCCCGCCCATTCCAAAGCCAGACGCTTCGCATCAGTAGGGGCAGGACACCTCAGGACCACGAGGTCGTCGACAACCGACAACCATAGGGCCGAAGGCTGTCGTTTTCTGAGGGCCTCTGCAGAAAACGCCTTTGCTAGAACCTGGACCAGAGTGGCCGCCAGGAGAACAGCGCCAGCCCGCGCGCCCGCCAAGGGTTCCGCGACCAGGGAGTGGAGGGGCTGTGGGCGGAGCCTCAGGCCGGAGCTGTGATTGGAGCAGTCAGGAGAGGCCGAGAGCGCCTGATAGCGATGCAGCCAGGCGGGTGCTCGGCGCTCTCTCCGTGATTGGCTAGGCGCGAGAGGACGGGCGCTGCCTTGGTGATTGGCAGGCTCCAGACAGCCCTCGGAAATCGCCTAGACTTCGCCCATTGGCATCCTGTGAGAGTAGGCGGGATTGGTTCGTCGTGATTAGCTGGCGGCTGAGAGTGAGGGCGTTGGGAGAGAGCGGGAGGAGGGGCGGGAGTATCTGGCTTCCTCCTGGGTACTGGCTGGTAATGAGGGTGGGGGCGGTGCCACGGCCCAGAGGCTGCAGGCGATTGGAGGATGCCGGCCTGAGTGACAGACAGCGAGGCTAGCTGCGCGCCCAGCGGTTTGTTTTTCGGAGCGTTCCTGAGGTGAAGAACAGTGGCCGGACGGTGCGACTTCGGGACTTCGGGACTGGCAGGCGGGCGGGCCGAGTGGCGCCGCCGAGGCCGGGGAGGGCCGAGCCTGGGAGCGCCGGGGATGTAGCGGGCCGCCCTGCTCATGCCACTGCGCCCGGCCGCGGCCGGAGCCGGAGCCTGGGGAGGCGGCGGGGGCCCCGAGCGCAGCCAGCGCAGCCCGCGGCCCCCGCGCGGAGCCAGGCCCGCTGCCGTCCCCGCCGCCTGCTCCCCCGGCATGCAGCCCCGGCTGCGGAGGTGACATTTCTGGGCTCTAGCCGCCGCCGCCATCGCCACCATGGGTGAGTATCGCCACCGCCCCGGCCTGTGCCCGCGCTGTTTCGCGACGCCCCGCCCCGGGCTGAGGGGGAGGAGGACCCTGGGCCGCCGCCTGACAGGCATGGACATCCCGCGGGGCCAGGGGGCCGAGGGCGGCGGACCGCTCGCCTCTTCGCGGCGCCCGGATTCGGGCGGCGGTTCTGGCTACTAGGATCCTCGGGGGATGCCCTAGCGGCCAAACCCACTCGGCCGTTCTCTCTCCGGGCATGCGGCCGGCGCATCCCGGGCGGGGGGGGGGGGGGGGTGGGGGGGCCCGGGCCGGGGGCCGGGGGGGGCCCCCCCCCCGGGCCCCCGGGGGGCCGGCCCCGCGGGCTTAGGGGGGGGGGGGCCGGAGCTCAGTGCGGGGCCGGGGCTGGAGCCTGCTGCAGGCCCAGCTGCTGTTGTGTCTTTTCCTTGATTTGCTTTTTTTTTTTTTTTCCTGCCTGTGTCATTTCCTTCCCTTTGCTCACACAGGCTGCCCTGTGAGTTCCCGGGGCTTTGCTCTCCAGCTCCGCGCTCCCCTGCGCAGGGGGGAGGGTATGCCGGGGATCCCCCGCGAGACGATTGGACGCGGATCGCTGTTAGCCACAGCGGGCTTGAGAAATGAGAGCTGCGCTCCTCGCAGATTACTGGAAGTTAGGAATGGTTAAGCGCTGTGAGTTCTAACTCAGGCCGTGCTTTTGGAACAATCCGGCTATTATTTTTATCCTGTGCTGTCCCTAAAACTATGTAACTTTTGAAAGGGGCATTCGCGACACAAAAGAATCACTATGCAATCATTTCCTTTGCGTCGGAATTTGTAATTCTGCTGTGAAGATGCAACCTAAGAAAAATTTTTAGTGTCTTCCACGCAACATTTGAACTGAATTATATTTCGCATAATTTTGGTACTTTACCAAAAGTCTTGGACTCAGTTAAGTAATGTGTGACATTTTAAGTATACTGTGTTTCCGCAGTTGGGGCAGGTATTGTGAGTCTCTTGTTTCTGGTCTCAGTGAGGTTTTGCAAAATATTTAGTATTGTCCTAAGTCAGAAAGGGATAAAATTTAGTGAAAGTCTCCTTTGCAGAAGTACTCATTGTTTGTCCGAGTGTTCCATATAAAAATGGAATGTTGATGTTTGCTTTATCCTATAGCAAGGTCAAGTCATTTTTGTAGGTTAAGTGGGTGCAATAGTACATTGGCCGATACTAGTTTGTGGTTATCTCCTTTCTCTGGCTTTAAATAAATTTCTTGGTTGTTATTCACGATGCCCCTCATTCAGTATGGGTTTTCTGTTTCCTTTCCATGCTGTGTTTCAGGGTTTTTTTCTACAGAGGTCTCACCTGAGAGACACAGAAAGAACCCAGTGTAAAGCCTCACATTTAAATAGATATTTATGTTTATAATGCATATATTCCAAAGAATATTTATGGAATGCTTATTATATGGGGCATATATTTCTTTATATAATAATGGGGAACAGAGTTCTTTTTTTCCTCCCAGGCTTCCCACATTTATCTTCTACACAATTTAAGCTAATCTTTGAATTATGGACCTATATTGTGATAGTTTGAGTTTTCCTTCTTGTCCTGTGGATGAATCTTAAGTTCCAAAGGAGAGTGTGAGATCCTTGAGGGTGTACAGACTTCACATGCAACACTTGGATTACAAAACCAGTGTCCAGATACTGAGGGCCACATCTCATCATCCAACATGAAAATAGATGAGAGCCTGTTTCACATTTGAAGATGTTTTCAACAAGTGAATGAATATGTGGAAAGACATGGTGGAAGGAAAGAAGCTATGTGGGTAAAGACCCAAAGAAAAAACAATAGGGAACTTAGTATCTTCTCATTTGACCCCATGTCACTTTTTAAAATGTATTTTTTGTTTCCATTGCTGGGCATCAAACTCAAGCCTTGTGAATGCTAGGCAAACACTTTATCATTGAGCTATATCCCTAGCACTCTCTCTTGAATACCTTTTCTTTCTCTCTCATTTAAAATATTTATTTTTATCTCATGTGCATGTATGTCTAAAAGAGGGTGTGAGTTACAGACAATTTTAAGCTGCCATGTAGGTGTTGAGAATTGAACCCAGGTCCTTTGGAAGAGCAGCCAGTGGCTCCTAACTGCTGAGCCACTGAATCCAGTGCTCTCTCTCTCTCTCACACTCTATCTCTGTTCTGAGACAGGGTCTCACAATGTAGCCCTAGCTACCCTGGCATTTGCTATGTAGACGGGGCTGTCCTTGAATTTGTAGTAATCATTTTGCCTCTGCTTCCCCAGAACCTAATAAACAAACTCAAACATTTAATAAAAGAGAAACAGATCCTTAGTGTTTTCATTACTTAAACTCCAGGTCAGTGACTAAAGTGCTAAAACTAATTTATGTCTCTATCCTGCAGGTACTTTGATTTATAGTCATATTTTCCTGAGTGGTTCTGTGCTCCAGACTAAAGCCTGTTTGACAACTTGACTTGTTAATGAAAACAGGTCAGATTTTATATTGTCTGTTAGCACCAGCAAATATCTAGTGGAAACTATAATTTATCCTTGTAAATAATAGGAAATCTCTGGTTGGTTGGTTGTTTTTTTTTTGGCTTTGATACTATGTGACTGTTGAAATTGGGATTGACTTTTTTTTTTCCTTCATGGGTATAGTAGAATTTCTTCCAATAGTTTTAGTAATGCAGTTAATTAATTCCTGGGACTTATTTGTTCTTTTTCTAAACGTAGTTTGAAGCTTAGTGGGTGGGATATAATAAAAATGGATAAGAGCCTGGAAATCTTACCGGAATCTAGGGAACTGAATACAGGATTAAATAAAGATGGTTGATTCTGGGCTGACAACTTAATTTAGAGTTGTAATCATTATAACTTACAGAACTAGGTCTGTGTTTCTAGGGTTCTAAGGCTTTTGGAAGCACCTAAGAATAGTCTCAGTTTGGCTAAACCACGCCTGTGGTAGACTTAGCATGGTTAACAACTGTTTTGAGAGAATCTTGAATCATAGTTTAATAAATTAACATACCTATATCATGCATAGTTTTTTTTAAAGATTTCTCTTTATGTATGTTTATGTGTTTATGTGAATGTGGAAGGAGAGTGTTAGATCCACTGAAGCTGGAGTTTCAGAAGGTTGTGAGCGCCCTGATAAGGAGCTGAGCTCAGGTCCTCTAGAAGAGAAGGAAGAGCTCTTAACCACTGAATCATCTCTCCAGCCCCTGATGCTTGGTTTCTGAGACAGAGTCTCAGGAGCTGAGGCCATTCCTGGGTGGAATTTTGTGTTTTAAATTTTTTAAATTATTTTTTTAATGTGTGATATGTTTTGCCTACAAGTAAGTGTGTGTGTGTGTGTGTACACCTCATGTGTGCCTGGTGCCCACAAAGGCTGGAAAGGGGTGTCAGATCCCATGGAACTGGAGTACAGACAGTTGTGAGTTGCCATGGGGGTGCTTAGAATTGAGCCTCAGTCCTCTGGAAGAACAGCTAGAGCTCTTATCTGCTGAGCCATCTCTCTAGCCTTGATTTTAATATATATTTTTAAAATGACAGTTGGGGGCAGGAAAGATAGCTTAGTGGGTAAAAGTGCTTGCCCTACAAGCATGAAGACTTGAGTTTGAATCCCTAGCATTCACATAAAGAGCCAGCAGTGGCTTTAACTTGTAACCCCAGCATTGGGAGAGGAGGCAGGTGGATCTTAAGAGCTCTGCCTAGCCAAAATAGTATGTACTTCCAGTTCAGTGAGAGACCCCCATTTTAAGGTAGAAAGGTGAAGAGCATAGAAAACACATGAAGTCTTGTTCTGCTGGCCACACGCATATACACAGGTGTACAACCCCTCCCCCACATACGTGCATATGTACAAACATACATACAAAGTTAAGGAAATAAAAAATGATAGTGCTAGGCATGACGGTACATGTCTCCATTCTCAGTACTGTGGAAGTGGGAGAATCAGGAGTTCAAGACCATCCTTACTGCATAGCACATTTAAAGCCTGTTTGGGCTGCTTGAGACTGTGACTCAAAACAAAAACAATTGAAATGGGATTTTAGACATTTGTAAGATGAAAATATGCATTCAAATAAACATTACTTAGGGAAGTACAGAGAGTGAAAGTTTTCCTGGTTCTTTATAAGTTGTTCACTTATTTTTTGCCCATTTGCCAAGTGCATCCTATGTTCAGGTGCAGTGTTAAGCCTGGGCCTGCATTATCCTGTTCAAAGAGCTTACAAGGAGGTAAGATGAAGCAGAAATATGCAAACAAATTCAGATTGAGTATTCTTTATCTAAAGTGCTTAGGACCTGGGCTAGGGATATAGCTCATTGTTAGAGTGCCCTGCCTGGCATGTGTGAGACCCTTAAGGTTCAATTCTTACTATCAAAGTACTGGGAACCAGAAAGTATAAGAATTTTTAGTTAAACATTTTTTATTAGACTTAGTTGTTTATGTGTGAGTATTTTGGTTGTATGTCTGCATGTGTACCACATGCATGCTTGGTACTGTCAGAGCTCAGAAGAAGGGATCAGATCCCCTGGAACTAGAGTTACAGATGGTTGCTAACCAACATGTGGCTGCTGGGAATTGAACCCAGGTCCTCTATAGTAGCAACAAGTGTTCCTACTTCTTAGCCATCTCACCAGCCCCTCACACCCCCACTTGATTTGGGAATACTTGACACACACACACACATACACGCATGCACATATGTAATGTAATATAGTCTCTAGTCCTTTAAATTCACCAAGTCTTAAAATATAATGAAGAGGAGCTGACAGCTTGGTAAGGTGCTTGCTGTGCAAGTGTGAAGAATAGAGTTCAAATCCCTAGTACCTATGTGAAAAACCAATTGGGGAGGCCTACAAGAGGATTCCTGGTGCCTGCTGCCCAGCTAACCTAGTTGGGTTCCAGGGTCAATGAGAGATCATGCCCCTCAAAATGTGATGGAGAGATGTACAGGAAGATACCTGATGTCAAACTTTGTCCTCCACAGGCACACGAATAAGACCTACTGATGCACACGCACACAATGGTGTAAAATGATGATTCTGTTGAATCTTATAAGGAAGCAGTGCTTTACTTTGTAATATGTATTTAAAATTTTTGAGCCATAGTTAATTTTGGTAGACTGTTATGCCTCCTAGTAACAGAATAAATATCAGTGTTTAACTTTTAGTAAAAATCAAATACTGTCTTAAAATTTTTTTTCATTACCTTTAAATTTTTGAGGAGGGGGTGAAACAGGGTTTCAACCTGTACTTCTGGCTGACCTGCAACTATGTAGACTAACCTGGCCTGGAATCCACAGAGATCTGCTTGCCTCTGCATCCTAGTCAGTGGGATTACAGATGTCAGTCACTACTTATGGCTTCAACCATTTTCTGTGTTTGTTTTTGTTTTTTTGTGTGTGTTTGTTTGTTTGGTTGGTTAGTTTGGTTTTTTGAGTCAGGATTTTTTTGTGTAGCCCTGACTGTCCTGGACTCACTCTATAGACCAGGCTAGCCTTGAACTTACAGAGATCTGCCTGCCTCTACTTCCCAAGTGCCACCACGCCCAGCTATTACAGACAGCTGAGAACTGCCATGTGGATGCTGGGATTTGAACCCAGGTCCTTTGGAAGCGCAGCCAGTGCTCTTAACTGCTGAGCCATTTCTCCAGATCCTGTGTTTTTCGAAACTGGGTCATATCCCATGCTGGACTCAAACTAAACTTGCCCATGAACTCTTGATGCTCCTGCCTCCATTTTTTTGAGTGCTGAGATCAACAAGTGTGCAACACTGTGCCTTGCTGAACAATGTTCTTTAATTTTTTTTAAGTTTGTGTGTGTGTGTGTACAGATGTGCATACATGTGTGGAGGTCAAAGGACAACTTTTGGGAGTCAGTTCTTTCTTTTCACTGTGAATCTGACCATCAGGCTTGCATGACAGGAGCCTTTACAGGCTGAGCCATCTCGCTAGTCCTCACCCTTGTTCTTGAAGGAGCAAATTTTCTTGTGAATTGAAGATGGGGTCTGGTTGTGCATACTTACTGTCAAATATTTTTGCAGGTGAAGAGGCCAGACCTGGATGGACTGGGAGGTGTGAGCAGGCTTTATGATGTGAAATTCCCAAATAATCAATGATTTTTGCCTGGATATATATGGTCAGGGTAGAGGCAGTGGAAATACATGAAATGTCATGAAGAGAGAGTAAAGTCTGACTCAGGGACTCTGAGCACAGACTCTAAAGTTGAGCAGTACGATCAGATGACCTGGCAGAGCTAAGGCAGAGCCTTGGCAAGATGAACAAGTAACATCATTAGTTAAGTGAAAACAGAGATTAAAATATTACTTTAGGCTGGGTGTGGTGGAGCACTCCCTTTAACCCCAGCACTTGGGAAAAGACAGGTGGAACTCTTGAGTTTGAGGCAAGCCTGGTCTACATAGCGAGTTCCATGACAGCCAGGACTACATATAGAGAGATTTTGTCTCAAAAAACCACCGCGAGTGTATGGTATAGTAAATAGATGTCTTGTCGGATGACAGTGTTTATTACAAAACATGGTGCTTCCTGTAACTTTTCTGGGTTAACCAAGAGAACTCATAAAAGGGAAGTACTTAAAGAACTTTCAGATAGAAATTCAATGTGGAAAAGTAACTTCCTACTATAGCTGGAAAGAGGGTATATTGCTCTACACCTTAAGTCAGAAATAAGAGAAGAAAAAGTATAAGCTACTGAGAATTACAGGTATCTGCTTGCTTATGATTTCTTAGGAGCCTGTTTTCCTCTCCTCCCCTTGGCTTCCTTTCCCTCTACTCCTCCCCCTCCCTTCTTGTTTGTGCACCAGGTACATGCTCGTGTGTGCCACACTGACATGTGGGGAGGTCAGAGGATAATTTGTGTGGGGATCACCTCTTGCCTACCACAATATGGGTTCCAGGAATCAAACTCAGTTTGTCAGGCTTGATGGCCAAGTGCTCTTCCCTGGTGAGCCCTCTTGCCAACTATTTTAAAGCCTGAGTTCTGATCCTTGTGTCATAGATTTCTTGTTTTCTGTGAATTTGTACCACACTCTTCCTAGATTACTAACTTTCTTTACAGATAGCTGTGTGTTTCTTTGTTTGTTTTGTGTATACATTTTTATAGGGGGCAGGACACATGTGCCATGGTGGCATGTGTGTAGAGGTTTAGAGAACAGCTTCTGGCAGTGGGCTCTCACCTTCCTGTGTGTGGTTCCCAGAGATCCAACTGTGTGATCTTCACCCAGTGAGCCATCTCCACACCCATGCTTGTCTGTTTGAAGCAGATTCTCACTTTGTAACTGGCCTGAATCTCACCATATAGCTAAGAATAACCAAGTGCTAAGATTGTATAGACATGCCATAACAAATGACCCTAATTTCTTAATTTAGTATTTTCTATAGTATAATCTAGTATTTTCTTTCTTTCTGTGTTTTTTTTTTTTTCCTGGTAGCCTGTTGATCAAAGTCAGATTCTCTTTACTCTTTTACCTTATTTGATAATTCTTTCTTATTTTTTTTTCTTCAGCTCACTTTGTGAGCTTTCTGACATAGCTGAAATAGCTTGCTGTTCTGAATCTTTATTCTGTTAATGATTATTTAGTCTGTTAATGATTATGTAAAACCATCTATATACAAATTCTTGCTACTCACCTTTTAAAAATATTTTCATACATTTGTATTTATGTATGTATGCTGGTTTGTATATTGCCAAAATTAGTTTACGTTGTTTTTGTGAGACCAGGTCTTGCTGTATAAGCCAACCTGGCCTTGAACTTGCTGTGAGCCTCCTGCTTCAGACTCCTTAGGGATTAATTTGGAGGCATGTGCCATCATACCTGGTTTACCCTTTGTGTGTGTGTGTGTGTGTGTGTGTGTGTGTGTGTGTGTTTGTGTTTTGTTTTTATTTTTTGAGACAGAGTCTCACTGTATAGCCCAGGCTGGCTTCATACTTGTGATATTACTGCTTTAAGCCACCTGAGTGCTGGGTTACAGGTGTGTGTCATCATGCCTGTTTCTTCAATCTACTTTTTAAAATGACATTGTGTTTCTGTGTTTATTCTTTTTAAAATTTAACTTATTTGTTTTTGAGACAGGGTCTCACTGTGTATCCCTGGCTGGCCTGGAACTGTTCATGGAGACCAGACTGGCCTCACAAACTCAAGAGGTCTACCTGCCCCTGCTCCATTACAGGGATTAAAGGCATGTGCCACCACTCCCAGCTTGTTTATGCTTTTATTGCAAGAGTTTATACCCTAAAGTAGCTTTTAAAACTTTCCTTTTTTTTTCTTTTCCTTTTTTGTTTTTTTGAGACAGGGTTTACTCTGTGTAGCCCTGTCTCTCCTGGACTCACTTTGTAGACCAGGCTGGCCTTGAACTCACAGAGATCCATCTGCCTCTGCCTCACGAGTTCTGGGATTAAAGGCGTGCACAACTACGCCCGGCAATTACAGACAGCTGTGAACTGGCATGTGGGTGCTGGGATTTGAACCCAGGTTCTTTGGAAGAACAGCTAATGCTATTAACCACTGAGCAATCTCTCCAGCCTCTTTTTTACTTTTCTTTTTTTTTAAATAATTTATTTTTATTTTTGGCTCATTGGTGTTTTGCCTGCATGTGTGTCTGTGTGAGGGTGTCAGATCTTGGAGTTAGAGACAATTGTGAGCTGCCATGTGGGTGCTGGGAATAGAACCCGGTCCTCTGGAAGAACAGTCAGCACCCTTAACCACTGAGCCATCTCTCCAGCCCCTTTTTTGCTTTTCTTGAGGTAAGAGTCTCACTGTGTTTTTTTAAGCTGCCCTAGAGCTCACTATGTAGATCTGGCTAGCCTCAAACTCAGAGATTTGCCTGCCTCTGCCTTCCAATGGCCAGGGTAAAGTCCTGCTTCACCACTCCTGCTGCTTTTAAAATGTTCTAAAGTGATGACTCAGCGGTTAAGAAAACTGGCTGCTCTTGCAAAGGACCTCAGTTCAGTTTCTAGGTACCCATATGTCAGCATAAAACCATCTATAACTCCAGTTCCAGGGGATCCACTGCCTCCTTCTTGCCTCTGTGGGCACCAGGCATGCATGCATGCATGTGGTTGCATATACATGCATGCAGGCCAAACACTCAAATATATAAAATAGATATATTTTTAAAAGCTCTCTAATGTATAATGCATGATAAATTTTGAACAAATGGTTATTGTTAATGATTAATAAGAATTTAGGAATAAATTAATTCTAGGGTAGATTAGCCCTTCCAGTCTTTTTCCACTGACCTTTTCATATTGATGACAATAACAGCCAGCATTTTTAAAGCATTACTAAGTACCATGAGAAATAATTTGTAAGTTTTCTTTTTTCTTCATCTCTCTCTCTCTGTCTTAGCAATTCTGTAAAATGATGCTTTATTGCCTCCATTTTGCAAATGAGGAAATTGAGGGTTAGGGAAAATATGTGATTTGTGTAAGGACTTCTTAGACTCAGGTGTTTCTGAGTCAAAGTTCATATTCCTGACTGCTGCTTTCTAAGAAAGGTCTTATTTTTTTTTTTTTGGTTTTTCGAGACAGGGTTTCTCTGTTTAACAGCTCTGGCTGTCCTGGACTCGCTTTGTAGACCAGGCTGGCCTCGAACTCGCAAAGATCCGCCTGCCTCTGCCTCCCAAGTGCTGGGATTAAAGGCGTGCGCCACCACCGCCCGGCTGAAAGGTCTTATTTTTAAGAGTTTCTCTTACAGGATTCCATGCTGAGGGAATGCTGATAATAGAGATAAAATCTCAATCCAGGAAAGAATTCCTAAAAGAGCCACTCAGTTCACTTCTTGTATTCATCTATCTTTGTAGTTGGAGTATCATTGAAAAATGTCATTGCTTTTAGCTTTATGTTTGTCCTCCTAAAATTCAATTCATAACCCTGCCTCACATCAGCTGATCTTGATTTCAAGCAGTAATGCCAAACCATTCTCTTAGTATCTTGTTAGCACTAGGAACACTAAATAACACTGAGAATTGGTTAGCTTTGTCAGCTTGATAAGCCAACGCTTATAATAACAAATTCTAATATTCCTTTCCCCCTTACCCTTAGAGATTGAAAGAAGGGCCTTATATATGCTGGGCAAGTATTGAAATACTTTCTACCATTCCTTCCTATACTTCATACTATCACCTTTCCTCGAAATTCTTAATACTTCTGATGGAAACATTGTTACTAAAACCTTCATGCATGCTAGACATGGAATGTAAGACAAGTGGACCTCTTTGAGCCAGCCTGATAGTCTACATAGCTAGTTCCAGGCCAGTCAGGGCTGCAGAGGGTTACACTCTCTCTAAACTGAACCAAGACCAAAACAAAAACCCCGCAAAAAACAAACAAACTCCAAGCCAAAACAACAACAAAAAATGCCCAACCCCCCAAATCTCCATATATATATTAAGCTCTTAATATTTTTACTGGATACTTCTCAGTCAACATTTATCTAGTACTATCATACTTATTGACCCTGATTAATTGTTATGGTTGGTACAATTATTTATATATATTATATTTAATAATATAAGTCAATTTATATGTCTGTCACATTTAAGCCTGCTTCATATTATGCTTCAGTGTGTGTGTGTGTGTGTGTGTGTGTGTGTGTGTGTGTGTGTGTGTGTTGCTAGGGATTGAATTCAGGGCCTTGCACATGTATACCTCAGCCTCTGTTCTTGTTTTTTGTTTTTATTTTTTATGTGTATTGGTGTGAGGATGTCAGATCCTCTGGAATTGGAGTTACAGACAGTTGTGAACTTCCATGTGGGTGCTGAGAATTGAACCCAGGTCCTCTGGAAGAGGTACACTCAACCAGTGCTCCTAACCGCTGAACCATCTCTCTCCAGCCCTTGTTTTATTTTTAATTTAGTTTATTTTACATGGGCATGTATGGGTGTTTTGCTTTCATGTATGTCTGTGCACCACTTGCTTGCCTTCCTTGTGGTGGAGGCCAGAAGAGGCTCCCCTGGATGGTTGTAAGCTATATGTGAGTGCTGGGAATGAGACCCAGGTCCTTTGCAAGAACAGCCAGTGTTCTTAACACTGCACCATCTCTCCAACCCATAAACAAATTGTTTTTGAGACTGGGTCTCACTATGTAGCCCTGGATGGCCTAGAACTATATAGGCTAGGCTGGCCTTGAAGTCACAAAGATCCACCTCCCTCTGCTCCTGAGTGCTGGGATTAAAGGTATGGGCGTGCCACTTTGCCTGGCTTGGGTTTTCTTTCTTTTTCTTTTTTTTTTTTAAATTTTACTTTAGAATTAAAAACAATAAAAGGAACAAATTCTCTTTAGCTGCCTCAACTGAGCTAAATTTTCTATACCACATTCTCTTTCTTTAAAGAGCCAATAGATAAATTGCTAGAAAAATATAAAATAGTTGATTTTATGTTTGTCTTTCTCAAGAACCCACATCCTCATTTGTTGTTTCCTAAACTGAATTATCTCTACTGAATTATTTTATTTAAGGTTTCTAATCTTTGAGTATTAGAACTACATGTACAATACATCTCTCTCTCTCTCTCTTTCTTTCTCTTTGAGACAGGATCTTGCTGTGTTGTCCAGGTTGGTGTCCAAGTCAAGAACCTCCTACTTCAGCCTTTCAGTGCTTGAGTTTAAGGGCATGGGTCACTAGCCTGTACTAATAATTTTTGTATGTATTTTAAAGTGGAATTATATAGAAAACTACTCTTATTTTTTTCCTGCAAGTTTTAAATTTGATTTTACTTTTCTGAACAGTCAAAAGTATCTTTATAGATATGTTTGTACATCTTTTCTATGTCTTTTCAGGGGTGTTCTAGGAAGAGGGGAGAGGCAAGTACTGTTGGAGAAGAGACCAGATTCATGCTGTGTTTTCCTTCCTATGGAGTATTAATATTCCTAAGGGACAAGAATAAAGGGCAGAAGATGGGCACTCTTTTTGGGTGGAGTCTTTTTTACTTGCTTTTTATCTTAAAAGGTGTGCCCTAAGTTCCCAAGTGAGTCATTTGGGGAGTGTGACAGCTCACCCTCATGTTTTCTTCCAGATCAACAGATATACTTATTTTCAACCTTTAAATGTTAATTGAATGGGCAAAGATTTCTGGGAGAATTTATTTGTTAAGCTTGAGATTGGGCTGGTGTGTGTTCTGGGTTTTGAATAGTTTGTGTACAGAGGGTGAGAAATCTAGTATTCCACAATGTTTCAAGAAAAATTGTTCTGGCCAGGAGGACTATCCTTTGATCTCCCTATCACAAGCTGACTGGCCTGTTCATTTTGTAGTTAGAAGCAGTATTTAAAGGTTAGGCATATAAAACAGCTGTGTTCAAAGAAGCTACCTGAGGTCCTTTAAAATGTTCTCTTTTACACACACATAGTGCTTTAAGAGTAAGTTTGACTGGGTGTTGTTGCCAAAGCTGTAAAAAATCCAACTTAAGCTGTTAAAACAGGAGGATGTCATGTTTTGGGCTAGCCTGAGCTACATACATATGTAGCCCCTACCTTAAAAAAAAAAAAAAAGAATGAAGACTAGGTCTAGAACCAATCCTGTCCCTGAATGAACTTGCTGAATTTATATTTTCATTCTATAGCCAACTATGGTGTGCTATGTTGTTCCTCACTCCAACTTTTCAGGTTTTTCATGGTTGAATTCTTCTGCCATTGAATAAACTACTCCCTCAGTCCCAATCAGTGCATTACCAAAAATCTGAGGGACTATTAAGAAAACATTAACATTCAGATTACTACAGATAATTACTTGACCTTAATTATCTTAACCATGTGACTGTAGTTGCTGGGTCTGTCTTGTTGTTTTGAAATGGTCTTGCTATATTACTCTGGCGGGCTGCATACTTGCAGTGGTCCTTTTGCAAGGCTCTCTCAAGTATGGAGATTATAGGCATGTGCCACTATATCTAGCTCAGGGTCTAAATGCTAAATGATAGCATTTTACTCCTTGGAATATTAGTCGTATAATTTGTGGAAATGGTGCTTTGTTGGTCTGTATTGAAGAATCTTGGCCCACATGCTCTCTTTCATTGCAGATGAACAGGAGGCATTAGACTCGATCATGAAGGACCTGGTGGCCCTCCAGATGAGCCGACGTCCCCGGGTGTCTGGGTATGAGACCATGAAGAACAAGGACACAGGTCACCCAAACAGGCAGGTATGTGTGGCTCTGATAGAGCTTACCTGAATTTATTGGGGTTTTCAAATGAATATATGAGAAGTTCAGGCTACTCTGATACTAAGCTTGAATGCTGTTGGTCCCCTTCACAATTGTGTTAAATAGTGAATGATATGTAGCAGCCAGTTAGGTATGCGTCCATGAGCTGGAGTTGTTGGCATAGCATTTCATCTGTGGAGAATAAGAATTTTTCCCTTGTTATGAAGTCTGTATTCATGTAGTTCTTTTGCTTTTATTGATTATTTGGCAGATCAGATTCATGATCTGTAACTTGAAAGGTCTTCAACTACCTTAGAGTACATACTCAGGAAAAATTAATTTTCATATTAACTTATGCAAAATATAATTAGGAAAGGGTAATTCATTTATTAGGTATCACATAACATATTTATGAACAATGGTGAATGATTTTATTCTTGTTGTTCCCCATTGTTGGCTTAGGTATTTGAGAGTCTTTTTATTGAGAGTCATGTGCTACTTTATGAAAACATTTCCTATTTTTGTTAACATTTAAATTTATGTGCTGTTAAAATTGTCTCATGTCTGGTATCCCTTATCATCCTGTTTCCTGGGTAAGTTGGCCTTCAGGGAAGAGTGGATGGATGGAGTCCCACATAGTCTGGTGGTGTCTAGTGCTCTGTGTGATGGCTATGGTACCTAAGTATATATGCTTTATGAGACTTTGTCCAGGACATTCTCCCTGTGGGCCTTCTTATCAGCTAACCTCTTCTCATTTAATCCTGGCTATCAGTTGTTCAGAGTTACAAAGAAATTGTAAGGCTTTAGAACGTTCTTCTATCTGTGGTCTGTTAGATACACTCTCCCAGAGTATTCCCTACCTTTAGGAATTCGAGGTTCCCTGGCAGGGGTAGGGTAGTGTTTTTTGCTCTATGTTTTAATAGATTAGCTTCAAAAGCTGCCTCCATTCTTGTAGTTATCTTACAGAACTGGGTGGAAATAACAAACCAGGTCTCATCCTTACACTTTTCATACATTAATGTTTCTAATTGCAATGCTTTCCCTTTGCTGTAATTTACTTGTATTCAAAGCCATGTTGGGAAGGAACATTTTTACCAGAAGTACATCCCCTCCCCCATGGCTTGAGTCAATGACCTCACTTTCCTTCCTGTCTTCCTATGTGGAGTGTGCTTGGTAACATAGCTACAGTTAGCTGATTCTTTCATAACTGGACTCTTGGCTTGGATAGCAGTCTGTGGGGTGAAAAGAAGGTCCTAAGGGATTACTCCAGGAAAAAGAAGCAGAGATAGTCTCGGGTAGTTTCATAGGAATCCTGCTCAATGCTTAAAAGCTGTTACCAAAAAGTCTTGCTTTAAAAAAAAAAAAAAACTAGCCGGGCGGTGGTGGCGCACGCCTTTAATCCCAGCACTTGGGAGGCAGAGGCAGGCGGATCTTTGCGAGTTCGAGGCCAGCCTGGTCTACAAAGCGAGTCCAGGACAACCAGAACTGTTAAACAGAGAAACCCTGTCTCGAAAAACCAAAAAAAAAAAAAGAAAACTGTGCCTGCTGCTATAAAGTTGGTGGTTATGAAGATTATGGAATGGATTAATTATTTGTTAGAAAGTAATAGCTATAAGAACTGGTGAGCCACAACCAAGGCACCAAAGGGAACAGGAACATAGACTTTGTTTCCTGTCAGTGAGACACTTTGCTCTAGTGGTGCTGCCTTGTAGGCCCCCAGTGTATGAGGAAGCTCTTGGCCCTCATATGACTGCTGAACTGGGGCGGGGACTGTTATGTAGGGACACTCCACTACAAAGAAGTGGGTTGGAAGGGTTAGGGGGTAGAGGGTGGGAGGGCGGGACTGGGAGGGGTGGAAAGAGGGCACTGTGATGAAGATGTAGCCTGAAGTAATAAATAAATAAATATTAAAAAAAAAGAACTGGTGAGCCAGGTGTGGTGGCACATGCCTTTAATCCCAGCACTCCAGAGGCAGAAGCAGGCAGATCTCTGTGAGTTCAAGGCTAGCTTGGTCTACAAAGTCAGTCCAGGAGAGCCAGGAGAGAAACCCTGTCTCGAAACAAACAAACCCACAAAACAAAGCAAAAAGGGTGGGGCATGGTGGCCCACAACTTTAATCTCAGCACTCAGGAGGCATAGACAGGTGGATCTCTGTGAGTTTGAGACCAGCCTGGTCTACAAAGCAAGTTCAGGACAGTAAATACACAAGAGAAACCCTGTCTCAAAAAAAAAAAAAAAAAAAAAAAAAAGCTGTTGCATCTTTGGCTCCACAATTTACCTGAATAATATGAAACATTTTTCTGTTGTGTGGAGGATACAAGTCATTAACTTCAGATTATTTATTTATTTATTAAATTTTATGTACATTGGTGTTTTGACTGCACATATGTCTGTGTGAGGGTGGTAGATACTCTGGAACAGAGGCTACAGACAATTGTGAGCTGCCATGTGGATGCTGGGAATTGAACCCTGATCCTCTAGAAGAGCAGCTAGTGCTCCCAGTAGCTGAGCCATCTCCCCCCACCCAGATTTTTTATTTTTAAAACAAAAAACCAACAGCAGCAACTCAGCCCTTCTGAATAGCCCCACAGTAACAACAAGCTCATATGAAGGGGCCAATGAGAAAAAGAAAGTTTTGGTAAGGACCCAAATTAGGATCCTGTGAAAGCTAAAATGTATTTTTAAACTTGCCACTAGTGCTGGAAGAGTGGACTTAATTTCCTGGACAAAGTTTGTAGTGGATTGTAGAGGTCATTGGTTAGTGTGTCCCAAAATTCTGTCTTGTAGGGACCATTTCTCACAATAGTATTACTCATCACCAGCCTCTGTTAGTGCTGCCCAATAAAGGTTCTGTGTGGTCAGTAATGTTCCGGTATCTGTGTTATTCAGTATGGTAGCCACTGACCACATGCAGCTGTTGAGCAACTGATTTTCTATTTTCTTTAATTTTAATTAAATTAAATAGCTATATGTGGCTTGTGGCTATTGTATTGGACAAAATGACTTTATAAACAATATAAAGGCCTTTTTCTAAGGTGGGGGGACAACAAGATGTTACATGCTTAGAAATGTATAGATTCATTGTCGAATTCATTCCTTTACATAGGTCATTAGTTTGTATGCTCTGTGACAAGCTTACTAATGAGAGTCATCTTTAAGACTGTATTTGTGGGGGTTGTGAATCTGAAAACTAGCATGGCTATTTAAAAATTTAAGCTCAGGGATCAGAGATAGCTCAGTTGGTAGAGTGCATGAGGCTCAGTTCCCAGCACAAATGTAGGGTGTGTGTTTTTTGTTTTTGTTTTTGTTTTTTTTTTTTTTTTGGTTTTTTCGAGACAGGGTTTCTCTGTGTAGCCCTGGCTGTCCTGGACTCACTTTGTAGACCAGGCTGGCCTCAAACTCACAAAGATCTGCCTGCCTCTGCCTCCCAAGTGCTGGGATTAAAGGCATGCGCCACCACCGCCCGGCTTGGGTGTGTGTTTTTGATGGAAGCTCAAGGTTTTATGCTAATATTGTATAAAATGGCAATAAAAATATCAAGATACCTTTTTTTTGGTTTTTCGAGACAGGGTTTCTCTGTATAGCTCTGGCTGTCCTGGACTCACTTTGTAGATCAGGGTGGCCTCGAACTCACAGTGATCTGCCTGCCTCTGCCTCCCAAGTGCTAGGATTAAAGGCGAGTGCCACCACACCCAGCTAAGATACCTTTTTAAAAATGAAGTCAAGGCTGTAGAATGGTTTCTTCTGGGAAATGTAGAAGTTTCTGGAAAGTATTCTTTAGCAAAATCTTGAAGACAAAAAGTACATTTCTAAGAAATTGAGTGAAATAGGGTACAGAAGATACATGGGAAGCTGTGTTTATAGGTTAATGTAATGGAACCCTGACAATGTGCATAACCTGTTAATACAGATCCTTGTAATTTATGGAGGGAATCATCATTTGTTAATATTCTTTTTTGTTGTAATAAATAAGGTTCGAGATAGTACAAAATAGTGTTTAGGGGTTTTGTTTTTTTGCTTTTATTATGTATATCTGTGTATCACATGCATACCTAGTGCACATGGATGTCCCTGGAAGTGGAGGTACAGATGGTTGTGAGTCACTATGTCAGTACTGGGAACTGAACCCAGGTCCTCTGGAAGAGTATCCAGTTCTCTTAACAGCTGAGCCATCTCTTCAGACTATAAAATAGTTTTTTTGTTAACTATTTTTTTTTCCTGCCAGAGGTCTGTGTTTAGGAAGAGAGGGGGATTTAAACAAAACAAAAAAACCCTCCTAATTTAAATAGCTGAGATGCCAAATTGGACTAAGAAATGTTCAATTAGGATAAAGATTCACAGGGTTGAAACAAAGGTAACCAAGTATTTTGGCTGGTGGGAATAATTATTTATTCAAGGGTGGGATGGTGTTGGCAGAGGCAAATAACCTTTCAGTGAGAGGATGGCAATACCAAGTTGAGATTGGCACAACAAGAGAAGCCAAAAGAGCTGGGTTCATTGACAGAATTGTTTGGGTTTGAGGCCTAGAAGAACTAGAAAACCCAATTGAAATAATCTGCTTGGCAGGATTTTGAATATCCACTTCCCTAAGTAAACAAGCTTGGTATCCAATTGAAAGAGAAAATACATTTGAGTATAAATAAGTATTCTAGGTAGTTATGGGAGTCCACGAGCAATAGGGTCTCAACTGTAAACTATTTGTCAGAAGATAGGTTTGTGGTTTTTGTACTTTCTCTTCTGTACATTAGTTCCCTGGAAGCCACGAGCATAGTTATAGCTGGCTGAACATCTTGGATGTATGACACATCCTGGGTATAACTGGGACTTGTGCATGGCTTTACAGTCCCTGCCATGTAGCATCTCTTTAGTTCTCATGAGTTCACAGTTCACTATTAATGGGTTCTAGTTCTTCATGGAGCTGACAGCTTAGGGTAGTAAAAAGTACATAGTAGTCACAAGGCTGTTTGTTAATCACCTGTTGACACAGAGTTCTATGATAGCAGTTAACAATGTCAGCAGCTATAAACACATATATAAGCAACACTTCACAGTTTGCAGAGCTTTCACACAAAGATTTGGAACAGAGCCAGAAAACAAACAGACCTATTGATTTCTAGTCACAACAATTGTACTGAATGTAATTCAGATAACTTTTGTGAACCTCAATTTTTCCATTTGAAATAGAGACATATTTAATACTCATTGTTTCTACTTAAGAGTTTTGCAAGATCAGAGAATGTATTTTGCACATTATAAAAATTCACAAATATATCCGGGGCATGATGGTGGCGCACATCTTTAATCCCAGCATCTGGGAGGCAGAGGTAAGCGGATCTCTGTGACTTCAAGGCCAATCTGGTCTACAAAGTGAGTCCAGGGTAGTAGCCAGGGCTCTATTACACTGAGATATCCTGTCTCAAAACCCCCTTCCCAAAAAAGTACAAATATAAAGATGTAGTAATTATATAATTTCTTCTATGTTCTAGCACTATGGATTTGAGCTCTAGGGGAACTCAACTTTTAATAAGAACTGCGCATGTTGGTGTGGAACTAAAAATGTTAAGGTTTTGCTGCCTTTTTTGACTTGTTGTCACTATCTAATTAATGGTCTTTTTCAAACTTCTGAATCTAGCCCAATTTCTGAAGATCGAATTGGAGGAAGAAGCATAATCCTTATTTCCATGAATTCTGTTTCTTAAATGTTACTAATCTTCTCTATGCTTGCATAATTCCAAAGTCAGAATCTGACTCTTCAGGTGTTTACTAGAGGGTGCGCCCAGGTGGGAAAGCTGCTTTTTTCATGGCAGGTACAAGCAGGGCAGGGCCTTGGTTATCAGCTCCAGACCAGAAATTCTAGGAGAGGTTAATCCTTAAACAGCCAGAGACTGAACAAGCTGTTCCTGTAGTAGACCCATTCTTAACTTTTCAGCACCCCTTTTCTTTTTCAGAAGTTGTTGATAAGGAGACCTGAGTAGCTTGAAAATAGGGCACATGAAAGCCTAGAATTGCTTTCATTAATTTCTTATGACTTCCCTGAGTCACATTTATAAATAAAAAATTTACTTTTGTTTCCCTTTTCATATAACTTATTTACAATCTTTGGCAAAAGGACTCCAGTTCGAAATGTGTAAGGAACCACCCAAAATACGCAGTAAATAGCCTCCTGTGATGGCATATGACTTCAATTCTAGAACCTGAGAGGTGGAGGCAGTTTCAGGACAGACAGGGATAAGACCCTGCTTAAAAAAAAAAAAAAAGATCAAATATAGGGAGAAGGAGCAGTGTAGAATTAGAGAGAGCACAAGGGAGGATGACTGAGGGAAGCTTTTGCCAAGTCAAATTAGTTGACAACATTTACTTAATAAACACTGAGTTTTTTGATTCATAGAGCCTTTTTAGATTACATGTACAGACTTGAAATTATTGCCGGCTATTCATATTGTCTTTGCTGGGTTTGAATTAACCTGAGGCTTGCTTGTCTTGCCAACTCTCCCGACTATAACTTTTACCAGCTAACTTTCTCACTTTGGTGGACCCAGGACTTGATTTGCCTAAACCTGAACTGAATGGTATTTTGTTGTTTGTTGGTTTTGTGGGGTTTTTTGTTTTCTTGTAGCTTAGTTAGGGTTCTATTGCTGTGAAGAGACACCATTTAATTGGGGCTGGCTTATATATAGTGCACAGGTTTAGTCAATTATCATCATGGTAGGAAGCATGGTAGCATGCAGGAAGACATATTGCTGGAGAGGTAGCTGAAATTTCTACATCTGGGACTGTAGGTAGCTGAAGGAGACAGTGAGCCACTAGGTCTGGCTTGAGCTTTTGAAATCTCAAAGCCCACCCCCCAGTGACACTCTTCTTCCAACAAGGCCACACATCCAGTAATGCCACTCCATGTGAGTCAATGGGGGCATTTCATTCAGACCATCAGTTAGTTTGCTTTGTTTTGAAACAGGGCCTCCTATAACCCAGGGTTGAACTAGTATGTAGCAAAGGACAACCTTGAACTTTTTTTTTCCCCCAAGACAGAGTTTCTCTGTGTAATAGCTCTGTCTGACCTAGAAATCACACTGTAGACCAGGCTGGCCTCGAACTCACAGATCCACCTGCCTCTGCCTCCCAAGTTCTGGGATTAAATGCATGTGCCACCATGCCTGACTTGACAAACTTGAACTTCTAATCTTCCTGCCTCCATCTCTCAAGTGGTAGGATTACAGGCATGTGCCACCACACTTAGTTTTATGGTACTGGAGATGGCATTCTACCAACTGAGCTATACCCCAAGCCTGAATATTTGTGCTGGAATTTTTTTCTCAGCATCTTGGCACCTCACTGACTAGTTTAATACATGTTTACAGTCAAGCTTCTTAAAGAACACCACCTCAAAATGTGCCATCTTCTGTGTACTTCAGAAATCATGTAATCTTACTTGGAAATGAGAAATATCTGGGAAGGAAAGAGGGAAGGAAGGAAAGAAAGGTGGGCATAATAACATGTGCTTGTAACCCCAGCATTCATTCAGGAGAGGCAGGAGGATCACTATTTCTGGCCAGCCTGATCCATATAGTGAGACCTTGTCTTGGGAAAAAAAATGAGGGTTGGGAATGAGAAAAATGAGAGGAAAGAGGGGAGTGAGAAAAATGTGAGGGAGGAGTTGAGAGAGACATGATAGCTGAATGTGGCTGTGTATGATGATATGGTGTGGGGTATGAGTACTGGCAGAAGCCAGGAAAGTGAAAGGCATGAGCTTAGGTATGAGCTTGGTTCGTAGCCTTTATGAAGTGATTTCAAGTGGAAGTGGCACTTGAACCAGTTGGGAAGGATATATAAAAGTTTAGTTAGATGAAGTAAGGGGTGACAATTAGGAAAGTGGTGATTGAAGACTTAATGGGGAAAGAATGCGGCATATTTGAGGAAGCAGGATGTACATTGAGCTGGCTGGAAAACAGTTCTTAGGGGAAGAACTTATATAATAAAATATAGCTAGGTAAACTGGAGGAGCTTCAGATGATAGCAGAGAACTTAGAATTTCTTCTAAGGTCAGGGGCATCACTGATAATTTTTTGAATAAGGAGGGAGCATGATGAAAAATAATTAAGATGATTGGATCTGTAAACTAGAATGAGCGGGATAAATAATAGGAAATAAAAGAATAGAGTGAGTGGAAGAGAGGAACTGAGAAGTGCAGAAATGGCTTTAAGTATCTACAATTAGCAGTGTGTAGTGGCTCACATATTTAATGCAACACTCAGGAGGCAGAGGCAGGTGATTCTCTATGAGTTCAAGGTCAGCCTGGTCTATGTAGTGTATTCCAGGACTGGCAGGGCTATGTAGGGACCCTGTTTCAAAAAACAAACAAAAGAATCCAGGACCAAGGGGAAATACATGTATGTAGATGAGTGTATAGATGTTCACTTTTTATTTCTTTCTTTTTAAGTCTTTTGTTTTGTTTTTTTGATTTTTTGAGACAGAGTTTTTTCTGTAGCCCTGGCTATCCTGGAACTCACAGAGATCCACCTGCCTCTGCCTCCCGAGTGCTGGGATTAAAGGTGTGCACCCCCACACCTGGCTATTACAGTTTCAAATTGCCATGTGGATGTTGGAATTTGAACCCGGGTCCTTTGGAAGACCAGCCAGAACTCTTAACCACTGAGCCATTTCTCCACCCCTTTTATTTCTTGAATTAGTTTAGTTTTATTTTATGTGTGTGGTGGTTTTGCTTGCATTTATGTATGTGTGCCACGTGTATGCCTAGTGCCAGAAGATATCAGGAAAGATCATCAGGTATCCAAGAATTGGAGTTATGGAAGGTTGTGAGCTGTCATGTGGGTCCTGGGAACTGACCCTGAGTCCTGGAGGAGCAGCTAGTACTCTTAACCACTGAACCATCTCTCCAGACTCTAAACTTTTTTTTTTTTTTTTTAATGTGCGGAAGAGACTGTCAGATCCCCTGGGTCTGGAGTTAAATGCAGTTGTGAGCTGTCCAGCATGGGTGCTGGGAACTGAACTCTATGCTTCTTGAGGAGCAAAACATGCTCTTAACCCCTAAACCATTTCTCTAGCCCTCAGATTTTGACACAATGACAGAAAAGCAATATGGCTAGAGGTAGCATGTGTGAAGCCTTGGGTTTGACCCTTAGAGGAGAAGCAAAAAGAAATACTGACATTGAGAGGAGAGACTAGTTTAAGAGAATAGTTGATAGAGACACACAGGCTAGGTTAAGACATTACAGTGGGGGAAGAACTGAGAATGTGCGGATGTGTATGTGTGTGTTGATTTTTGCAGGTTTCCACTTCCCCATCTGCAGTTTTGAACATCCTAAAAATTCTGCAAAACTAAAAGATTTTAGGGTGTTTTGTTGTTGTTGTTTAAATTTTATTTATTTTTATGTTTTTGGGTGTTTTGCCTTCATGTCTGTGTACCATGTATGTGATTGGTGCCTGATATAACTAGAGTTACTGATGGCTGAGATCCACCATGTGGGTGCTGGAAATTAAACCTAGGACCTCTGGAAGAGCAGGTAGTGCTCTTAACCACTGAGCCATCTCTTCAGCTCCAGTTTTTTGTTTGTATTTTTGTGGAAACTCATTTGACAATTCAATTCTGTCCCCAGCTGTTGATCAGAACTATACACAATTAACTTCAGGAAATAACTTGTGAGTATTCTGCCTTGGCTGTAGGTTGCTTCCCCAGCTACCAGTGATATACAGAATACACACCATACCACCTTTCTAAGTCCTAAGTTTACAGTCTACACAACGATAGTGGAGTTTTTGTACTCATTTGTTGATTAGAATGGCAGATACCATTCTAAATCTCATTACTTGATTATATAATTTAATTTTTTTGAAGAATCTGTCCAGTAAAGTCCTACCATCAGTTTCACTCACAAATGAGAAAATGGAGTCAGAGAGGTTTAAATGACAAGTACAAGGTTACACAGCCAGGAAACCGTAGAATCAGAACTTACAGAAGGTATTTTGACTCCAGTGCAGACATTTTTTAAAAAAGGTTTCTTATGAGTATGAGTATTTTGCCTAAATGTGTCTGTGTAAAACATGTGCATACCTGGTGCCCAAGGAGATCAGAAAAGGGCATCAGATCCTCTGGAACTGGAGTTACAGATAGTTTTGAGCCACTATGTGAGTGCTAGGAACCAAACCCCAATCTTCTGCAAAAGCAACGAGTGTTCTTAAACTCCAAGCTATCTCTCCAGTGCCCAACATTATCTCTCTCTTTTTTAAAAAAAAATTTAATTGTATTTTTTAAAAACAGGGTCTCAATATGTAACCCTGGCTGGTCTGGTACTCACTGTGTATATCAGGCTAGCTTGAACTCCACCTGCCTCTGCCTCTGCTTCCTGAGTGCTGGAACTAAAAGTGGCTACTGTTGCTACTTCTAATTAATTGAGAGAGAGAGAAAAAAAATCAGTCTGTGTGTCTGTCTGTTTCTGTACTGCTGTGGGGGTCAGAGGGAGTTGGTTCTCTCCTACCATGTGAGTCCAAGGGATTGAACTGGGATCTTCAGACTTGGCAACAAATGCCTCTATACTCTGGGTTCTCTCTTTGGTCCCCAGCGCTACATTCTTAACAAGATTCTATTTCAGATGAAGCTTTGCTTCATCTTAGATTGGGATCGACCTAGAGATATAAAAACCCTATGTTTAGAGCTTGACTGAGGAGAAGGACTAGGAGAGGAGCAGAAAACCAAAAATCCAAAGCCTGGGTAAACACGTGTTGGGGGAGAGGTGCAAAAGAGGAACCTAGGAAGAAGCAGAAGTGGCTAAAATGCTGTTAAGTCTTTAGGCTGGAACCAGGTTACACGAGTCAGGACACTAGGCTACATGGAGACGCCTTAGCTGAGTCAAGGAGAGAGTAGTGAAGCACTTGAGCACGGTTGCCTTTTTTTCTTTTTGTTTTTTGAGATAGGGTTTCTCTGCGTACCAAGCTCTGAGTAGCTTTGTAGACCTTGAACTCAGAGATCCACCTGCCTCTGCCTCTCAACTGCTGGGATTAAAGGCAGGTGCCACCACACCCGACAAGCATAGTTGTCTTTATCTGAACTTTCCTTATTTGTGGCTTGTTATTACCAACCTGATAGGAGAAACTAGGTTTGGGAACTTGGTTGATCTGGACATATGATGATGTACATTGAGGTCTGCATCCTGTTTTAGAATGGCTATCATAGCATCAGGAAAAGCCTCTTTTTATATGCAGTTTTACTAGTCATGGTTTACTTAGAATTCTATAGGAGTAATTTGGGGTTTGGAGTAAAAGTTTGGTTCTCTTTCATTAACATAGAACAGTGCTTAAATTATAGCCCACGCTGGAATAGATTGGTTCCTTCAGTTCTGTAAAGGGTCTGAGGAAGGTTCTTTTTTTTTTTTTTTTTTTTTTTTTGGTTTTTCGAGACAGGGTTTCTCCGTGTAACAGCTCTGGCTGTCATGGACTCACTTTGTAGACCAGGCTGGCCTCGAACTCACAGTGATCCGCCTGCCTCTGCCTCCCAAGTGCTGGGATTAAAGGCGTGCGCTACCACGCCTGGCTCTGAGGAAGGTTCTTATAGGTGTATCTAAATACAGTGTTGTCCTAGTTGAAGAATGAGTATTTTTACTATGCTTTAAGCCATAATTTTAAGGAATGTTAAAAGACAGGCAACAGGTAGAGAAATTCAGAGTTGGCTGTAGAAATAGAGAATGTGTAAAAGTAGAAAGCTATTATGTCAGCAACAACCAGGAGTAGCCACTTAGGAATTTTGTTTTTTTTTCCAAGACAAAGTTTCTCTGTGTAGCCCTGGCTGTCCTGGACTCACTTTGTAGACCAGGCTGGCCTTGAACTCACAAAGATCTGTCTGCCTCTGTCTCCCAAGTGCTGGGAATAAAGGCGTGGGCCACCAGGGCTTTTGTTTTTTGGGGGATTTTTTTAGTAGGAATCTTTTCTTCTTGGAGCAGTGTTTGTTGGAAGCAGGAGAGATGGTTCAGCAGTTGAGAGCATGTGTTGTTATTTCAGAGGACCTGACTTTGATTTTCAGCACCCACATCAGGCAGCTCACAACCATCTGTAATTCCAGCTCCAGGAAGATCTAATGCCCCTGACCTCCAAACACACCCACACTCATATGCATATACCACATACAGATATATACACAAAGTCAAAAATAGTCATAAAGATAGGTTTTATTGTCTCTGAATTGAATTATTGTAACACATTAGAATTGAAAGAATGTAACACATTATAAAATAATGGTCTTTAGCCTTGAGAGGAGAAATGGACATGGGTCCCACCCCCTAACCAAGAAGTTATTTGCAATTGATACCTATTAAAAATCAAATTTTTTTTCTAATGAAGTGTCACTGGGTATATCAACCTCACTCCAGGGCAGGCCCCATGCCCAGGAGTACTTGGCCAGCACAAAATGAACTCTCTTGTTTTTTGTTGTTGTTTTTCTGATTTTTTTTTTGTTTTGATTTTTAGTTTTGTGTTTTTGTAGATGTTTTGGTTAGTGTTCTATTGCTCTGAAGAGATACGGTATGTGACCAAGGCATCTCTCTTTCTCTACCTTTTTTTTTTTTTTTGGTTTTTCAAGACAGGGTTTCTCTGTGTATCCTTGGCTGTCCTAGACTCACTTTGAAGACCAGGCTGGCCTCAAACTCACAGATATCCACTTGCCTCTGCCTTCCGAGTGCTGGGATTAAATGTGTGTGCCAGCATGCCCAACAAAAGTAACTCTTAATAAAGAAGCATTTGCTGGGTGATCATGGTGCATGTCTTTAATCCCAGCACTTGAGAGGCCTAGGAGGGCAGATCTCTAAGAGGCCAGCCTGATTTACAGAGTTCCTGGACAGCCAGGGCTACTCAGAGAAACCCTGTCTCAAAAAGAAGAGGAGGCAATAACAACAACAAAGACAGGCATGCTGGAGCAGTAGCTGAGAGCTGTATCCTTATCCTTAGGCAGTAGTCAGAGAGGGGCCTGGCATGGCCATTTCAAACCTCAAAGCCCACCCCCTTCAACAGGGCCACACCTCCTAATCCTCCCCAAGTAGTTCTACTAACTAGAGACCAAGTGTTCAAACATATGAGTCTGTGGGGATCACTCCTGTTTAAACTACCACAGTGGTTCTATTTGTTTATTTATTTTTGAAAGACTGAGAGGACACAAAGTTGGTGGGTGGGGAGGTTCTAAGAGGAGTTAGGAGTTGTGGGAGGTGAAACGTAATTAAAATATATTGTATGAAAAATTTTTGAACAAAAAAAGGGGGAAAGATTAAAGCATAATTTTCAAGTTTGAAAAAAAAATGGCTGTTATATTTTTGGTTGTGAGCCTAGCCTTTAATGGCTGAGCCATCTCTCCAGCCCTCTTTCTGAGTGAAGAAACTGGATCAGAAGCCATTAGGTGTTTAATTAATGGTAATGTTTGCCCAATGGCTAAAGGACTATCCATGGCTTACTGGAAACTTCAGAGAACTTTCTAACCTATCTGTTATTTCTTTTGGCAGAGTGATGTCAGAATCAAGTTTGAACACAATGGGGAGAGACGGTAAGTTGTTTTCTGCTAAGTAGTTGTATTAATGTAAGCTGTTTCCTGGGAAAGCACTAAGCTCAGAAAACTACATCTAGTAATATTATAAGACTTTCTTTCTCCTTTTAATTCATTTTTCTTGTTAATGTTTTAGCTATAATTATTTTGTAAAAAGCCAAGGTGAAAATTCTCAGTGGAGAATAATGTGGTTTCACTTAATTCTCTGTCATTGTGGATAGTAGGACCCTGTGCTGTGGATGTGGTCTATGCGTCTAAATGTGCCGTCAGTGCCATCACACACCCCTTTTGCATCTCTCTCCCATACATTTTCTCCTTTCTCCTTCCATTTGTGTGTTACTTTTCTTTTTTAAAATTTTATTTATTTAACATTAATGTCTTGCCTGCATGTATGTCTGTGTGAGGGTACCGGATTCCCTAGAACAGGAGCCATAGCTTCTGTGAGCCGCCATCTAGGTGCTGGGAATTGAACCCAGGTCTTCTGGAAAAGCAGTCAGTGCTCTCAACTGTTGAGCCATCTCTCCAGCCCCTTAAGTTACTTTTCTATTGCTGTGATAAAACACCATGATGGAGGAAACTTATAAAAGAAAGTATAATTGGGCTCACAATTTCAGGTTAGAGTCCATGCTAGGGAGCAAAGGCAAGACGAAAGCAGTAGCTGAGAGCTCACATCTTGAATTAGAAGTAGGAGGTAGAGCGGCAGCTCCAAAGGAGATGGATGTTGCTGTTCTCCCTCGAAAAGACCTGTTTTCAGAGAAGCATACAAGGTTGGAGGAGCTTCTTGGTGAAAGCACTGTGGATATAAGTCTGCAGAGAGAGCCAGGGTCCTGTTGTCACTCTGGGTTCTAGGGCTACTCTAACACTGGAGGAGGGCGAGCTGAGCTCTGCCCACCAATTGCATATCCTGTATCCTGAGAAGCAAGGAAGTTAAGCTGCCCCTTCATCTTTGGCACTTTGGAGTTTCTGGCCTGACTAACTTGGAGCACCAGAGACTTTTCAGAAGTAGATATGGAAACAAAAGCTCAATTGTGTTGGAGCTTAATTATGCAGTTATGGTCTCCTGAATTCCTTGTTCCCAAAGTGGTATGCAGTTTCAGTGAGTAGACTTAAACTGTGAAAGTGTATGTGTTTGATTTCAGAGAAGCTGCCAGATGGAAACCACAAGTATTTAAGGTAGTCAGGCAGGAATGGCTTTCTGAAGCCCTGAGCCACAGAATGCTGCTATCAAGGTTTTGAAAATCTACCTTCTCATATTTAGGGACTTGTTTTCAAGAACCATGGCATTTTGCTGTTTGTGTACTATGTGTAGAATTGAGGCCTTGAGAGAGTTAAAGAGCCAAGCTTAAGCTGTTCTGTGCCAGACATCTCTAGTTTCATGCATTTCATCTCTTAGGATTTTGTACAGACGGTCATTGTGGATTTTCTTTAGTTTTTACAGGGAAGTAGTATCTTTCCTTCTTTTATTTTATTTTTGGTTTTTTGAGACAGGGTTGGTTTCTGTGTGTATCCATGGCTGTCCTGAACTCACTTTGTAGACCAGGCTGGCCTCAAACTCACAGAGATCCGCCTGCCTCTGCCTCCCAAGTGCTGGGATTAAAGGCGTGCGCCATTATGCCCAGCTTCTTTTATTTTATTTATTTGTTTGTTTGTTTGTTTGTTTGTTTGTTTGTTTGTTTATTTAATCTTACGTGTGTCGGTGTTTTGCCTTCATGTATGTCTGTACCTCACCTGTTTGCCTGGTGTCTGAGGAAGGCAGAAGAGAGCATTGGCTCCCCTGGAACTGGAGATAGGATGTTAGCTACTATGTGAGTCCTAGGAATCAAATTCTAGTCCTCTGGAAGAACAGCCAGTGCTCTTTTTTTTTTTTTTTTTTTTGTTTTTCGAGACAGGGTTTCTCTGAATATCTCTGGCTGTCCTGGACTCGCTTTGTAGACCAGGCTGGCTTCGAACTCACAAAGATCCGCCTGCCTCTGCCTCCCAAGTGCTGGGATTAAAGGCGTGCGCCACCACCGCCCGGCAAGCCAGTGCTCTTAGCTATTGAACCATCTCTCCAGCCCCAGTGTCTATAAATATAGGCTTTTGTGGAACTGGAATTTATAGAAAAGGGGAAAGAAGTAATGACTTGTCCCATTACCAGGTATCTACTTTCATAGGTAGACTTCGATTTTAGACTATCATTGACTATCCAGGAGTAAGGCACAATTAAGCAATGGGATAAGATCTGTTTATTACTGTGGTGGCAGCAGCTTGGGTCTTGTTGGCTCTGATCAAGACCAGACTTTCAAGCAGTTTAGGGTGACTGAGTGTCTCATAGCCAGGCTGATGCAGAAGAACTGATCTCTTAACTTGGTTGCTTTTCAGAACTGTGGAAGGGACATTCCTTCATACTGACGCTGGAGAGATGGTCTTTTCCTCACTGATGTCTTCCTTTCTCCCTCTATTTCTCATTCTTTTCCCCCCCCAAGGGAGTGGGAGTAGACATAACATCTCATTGTATAACTCAGGCAGGCATTGAACAAACTTTGTATCCCAGGCTAACCTGCCTTAGCCTCTGGTTTTTTTTTTTTGTTTTTGTTTTTGTTTTTTTCCCCCCCAAGACGGTCTCTGTGTAACCTTGGCTGTGCTAAAACTCACTCTGTAGACCAGGTTGGCCTTGAACTTGCAGAAATCTGCCTGCCTCTGCCTCCTGAGTACTGGGATTAAAGGCGTTTGCCACCACACCTGGCTCTTCCTGTTTTTTAATTTATTATTTTATGTGCATTGCTATTTATTTTATGTGCATTGCTGTTTTGCCTGCATGTATGTCTCTGAGCGTGTCAGAACCCCTGGAACTGGAGTTACACAGTTTTGAGCTGCCATATGCTCTTAACTGCTGAGCTATCTCTCCATCCACTGCCTCAGTCTCTTAAACGCTGATAGGCATATGCCACCAATCCCAGCTTTAATTTTTTCAATTAAATTATATTTTGTTTTATTTATTTGTATGGGTATTTTGCCTGCATGTATGTCTATACACACTTGTGTACCTAGTGCCTGTAGAGGCCAGAAGATCCCCTGGATCTGAAGTTAGAGACCTTTGTGAGCCATCATGTGGGTATTAGAAATCAAACCTGGTTCCTCTGGAAGAGTAGATAGTGCTCTTAACTACAGAGCCATCTCTCTAGCCCTACACCTTCTACATTTTTAAAAATTCAACTTTGGCCGGGCATGGTGGCACACGCCTTTAATCCCAGCACTTGGGAGGCAGAGGCAGGTGGATCACTGTGAGTTCGAGGCCAGCCTGGTCTACAAAGTGAGTCTAGGACAGCCAGGGCTGTTACACAGAGAAACCCTGTCTCGAAAAAAAAAAAAAAAAAACCAAAAACAACAAAAAAAAATTCAACTTTGTTTTTTTATTTTTATTTTTTTTTACCAATTCAAGATTTTATTGATTTTTCTTCACTTTTGTGGTTTAATTTCATTGAAGATTTATTTTGTCATTAGAGGGTTTGTTTGTTTGTTTTGAGATAAGGTCTCACCATTCAGTCTGGCTGGCCTCTGTAGACCAGGCTGCCCTCAGATTTACAGGGATCTGTCTTCCAAGTGCTGTGATTAAAGGCATATACCACCACTTTGGGCAGGAGTTTAAATTTTTGTTGTTAGGGCAAGTGCTCTATCACTTAGTTTTATCCCCAGTCCAAGAAGATAAATTCAACACCAAAATTATTTTCTGTGGTTATTTGAATATGTATGCTCCCCATAGGCTTATGTACTTTAATGTTTGATTTCTGGTTGGACTGTTTAGGAAAGATTAGGAGGTGTGGGTTGGAAGAAGTGTGCCACTGGGAGTGGGCTTTGAGGTTTCAAAAACCCATGACAGACCCAGTATTTTTGCTGCTTCTGGATAAGATATATTGTTCCAGCACTGTGCCTGCCTGCCCCACCACCATGATGGTCATATACTCATCCTCTGAAACTGTAAGCAAGCCCCCAATTAAATGCTTTCTTTTGTAAGTTGCTTGGCTATGGTGTCTCTTCACAGCAACAGAACAGTAACTGACACACTTTCTAAAATTTAAATATATGGCTAACCAGCATTCTTGCTCTCTTTTAGAATTATAGCATTCAGTCGGCCTGTGAAATATGAAGATGTTGAGCACAAGGTGACAACAGTATTCGGGCAGCCTCTTGATTTACATTATATGAATAACGAGGTAAGAAAGATAGATGGGGGAGGGCCAAAAGGACAGCCATGTTTTCTCATATCTTACCTAAAATTTTTTTAGTTTGCTTCTGTAATATCATGTGCAGGTTTTCTATTTCTGGAGCCTCTTAATAATTGCAACAACTGGGATTTTTACTTTCTACATGAGAGATTTTGTCACTACTTGCATCTTCCTTATTTAAGTAACAAGTAAATCAGGTATTCTGTGGTGGGATAAAATACAGTACCAGAGCCAAGATTTCTTTTGTTAATTAAAAAAAAAATTGTAATAGATTTTTGCTCTTGTTGTTTCCTCAACACAGCCTTAACAAAAGTGGAAATTTTAGCAGGGGCTGGGAAGGTGTAAAGAACTGTGGGATAGATCATCTATTACATTCATAAAGGCTAGGTTCTTTCAGAGTTTAATCGCAATTGTAGCTTGTTTCAAAAATTAGCATCTGATACATTGATTAACTATTTATTCCATTCCTTTCTTCAACAGTCCTTATTTATTCCTGCTCCAAATTTCACCTAGGAAGGAATTATTTTGAATATTACTTTATTTTTCCAGTTCTTGAGAAAGGCTATAATTGTTTTAGGCTAGTGGTTTCTGTTAGTCTGAAAGGCAATGTATTTATGCTTATGTAATAGAAAACATGTATCTTAAGGTAAATGTGTTGGGGACAATTGACTTGAGTCTGCTATGGAAATGCTTTACCACTGAACCACATCCTTTTTTTTTTATTTTCAGTTTATTCACTACTTCAAGCCACATCTCCATCACAGTGCCCCCCCTCCACCCCTCCCAGTCTCACCTTCCCATTCTATTCCTCCAGAGTAGGGTGTCCCCACACATCAGTCCCCCGCCCTAGTTCAGCAGTCACATGAGGGCCAAGAGCCTCCTCATATATTGGGGGCCTACATGGCAGCACCATTATGGTAAAGTGTCTCATCAGCAAAATCTATATTCCAGTTCCTCTTGGTGTGTTTGTTGTACAGTAGTTATCCTGTACTATATAGCTAAAATCTAATTAGTGAATAGATGCCATGTGCATCCTTCTGAATCTGGGTTAGTTAACTCAGGATAAGCTTCTCTAGTTCCATCCATTTGGCTGCAAATTGCATGATTTCGTTGTTTCTGATGGCTGAGTAGTATTCCATTGTGTAGATGTACCACAGTTTTTTTAATCCATTCATCGGTGAGGGACATCTGGGTTGTTTCCAGTTTCTAGCTATTGCAAATAAGGCTACTATGAACATAGATGAGAACACGTCCTTGTGGTTTGGTGAGGAATCATTTGGATGTATACACAGAAGTGGTATCGCTGGGTCCTGAGGTAGAGCTATTCCAAGTTTTCTAAGATATTGCCAGACTGATTTCCATAGTGGTTGTACAAATTTGCACTCTCACCAGCAATGGAGGAGTGTTCCCCTTTCTCCACACCCTCGCCAGCATGTACTGTCATTAGAATTTTTGATCTTAACCATTCTGACAGGAGTGAGATGGAATCTCAGAGTCATCTTGAGTTGCACTTCTCTGATGATTAAGGATGCTGAGCATTTCTTCAAGTGTCTCTTGGCCATTAGGGATTTCTCTTTTGTGGATTCTTGGTTTAGCTCTGTACCCCATTTTTTAATTGGATTATTTGGTTTCTTGGTGTTTGATTTCATTTTTTTTTTTTTTTTGTAAATTTTGGATGTTAGCCCTGGGTTGGATGTGGGGTTGGTAAAGATCTTTTCCCCAATCTGAAGGTTGCCGTATTGTTCTAATGATAGTGTCCTTTGCCTTACAGAAGCTTTTCAGTTTCATGAGGTCCCATTTATTGATTGGGACCTCTTAGAGCCTGAGCTATTGGTGTTCTGTTCAGGAAGTTGTCACCTGTGCCGATGAGTTCGAGACTTTTCCCCACTTTCTCTTCTATTAGACTTAGTGTGTCTGGTTTTATGTTAAGGTCTTTGGTCCACTTGGATTTAAGTTTTGTACAAGGTAGGGGTCTAATTTCAATCTTTTACATGTCGGCATCCAGTTAGACCAGCACCATTTGTTGAAGATGCTGTCCTTTTTCCATTATAAGGTTTTGGCTTCTTTGTTGAAGATTAAGTGACCATAGGTGTGTGGGTTCATTTCTGGGTCTTCAATTTGATTCCATTGATCCACTGGTCTGTCTCTATACTAGTACCATGCTGTTTTTATTACTATTGCTCTGTAGTATAGCTTTAAATCTGGGATTGTGATACCTCCAGATGTTTTTTTATTGTACTGGATTGATTTGGCTATCCTGGGTTTTTTTGTTATTCTATATGAAGTTAAGAATTATTTTTTCCAGGTTTGTAAAGAATTGTGTTGGTATTTTGATGGGAATTGCATTAAATCTGTATATTGCTTTTGGCAGGATGGCCATTTTTTTTTTTTAAAGAATAGCACGATAGCTGCACAGAGGTTTATTTTCATTTATTTTTTTTTTAAGATTTATTTATTATGTATACAATGTTCTGTCTGCAGGTATACCTGCAGGCCAGAAGAGGGCACCAGATCTCATTATAGATGGTGAGCCACCATGTGGTTGCTGGGAATTGAACTCAGGACCTCTGGAAGAGCAGACAGTGCTCTTAACCTCTGAGCCATCTCTCCAGCCCAGGATGGCCATTTTTATTATGTTGATCCTACCTATCCATGAGCATGGGAGATCTTTCCATCTTCTGATGTCCTCTTTGATACCGTCCTTTTTAATTATTAAACGCTTATTTATTAACAAATACACTTACTTATGACAAATATACTTACTACTATTCCTATAAATTCCTACAACCCCTATGAATGCCTACAACTCCTATAAATGCCTATGACCCCTAAGACCTAACCACTAAACCTATTGATAACTATTACAACTATTTTCATAACCTTTGAGAAGGATACAGTCTCTGGGGCAGGTCCTCAGTTGTCAGGAACACAGTCTGTGGGGTAGACTCTTTAATGCACTTAGCAGTCCTTTTTCTGGAATATCTCAAACGCAGGTTCGTCAGGGTAAATTGGCTATGGCAGTCTCACCTTAAATAAGGCTTGAGGCTTTCTTCTCTCTGGGAGACCTCAGCGTCTGTAGGCCACCTTACTTCCTTCGTATCAGCAACTCTGCCGCTCTGCCTCAGTCTTTAAAGCTGGCCACAGTTCCGTTCAGGCCGCTGTTCGGACAGGTCAAACCCCTCTAGGCAAAAGCTGAGCCACAGGGTTTAGTCCTTGGCCTTTTGCTGTCTTGCTGAGGCTTTATCTGCTCACCAGCTTCCTTCTGCCTCAAGGAGATCTGGCCATTGGTCTACCAGCACTTTCTCCAGCAGGACTCTCGGAGCTCTCTCGTATCGGGGGCCCTTAGCACGCAACTCTCTGGGCTCATCCACTTGTCCTTAAATAGGATCGCTCCTTGTTCCACCTGCTTCAGCTTAATTTGGGCTCTGCCCCTTTAGCAGTTGAAAACAATACCAGGTCATAAAGTCTTTCCTTGTTTCACCTGGCTTCAACCTTGTTTTTCAGCCCAAAGAGACTCCCCTCGTTTCACCTGACTTCATCCATAAACTGATAATCTAGTTGCTCACAGCCAAGTTGATCTTCATGCCCCGAATTAAGAGACTGTATCAGAAACCTAGATATTCACTAAATCTAACTTATATTAATCTATCAACCCCTAATCCTCTTCAGTTTCTTTCTTCAAGGACTTGAAGTTCTTGTCATACAGGTCTTTCACTTGCTTGGTTAGAGTTACCCCCAGGTATTTTATATTGTTTGTGACTATTATGAAGGGTGTTGTTTCCCTAATTTCTTTCTCAGCCCATTTATCTTTTGTATAAAGAAGGGCTTCAGATTTTTTTTTGCATTAATTTTGTATCCAGCCACCTTGCTGAAGGTGTTTATCAGTTGTAAGGAGTTCTCTGGTAGAGTTTTTGGGGTCACTTATGTATACTATCATTTCATCTGCAATTAGGGATAATTTGACTTCTTCCTTTCCAATTTGTATCCCCTTGATCTCCTTTAGTTGTCTATTCTAGCAAGAACTTCAAGTACTATATTAAAGAGATATGGCGAAAGTCCTTGCTTTGTCCCTGAATTTAGATGAAATTGAGCCACATCCTCAACCTTAACTTTTTACTGTGTAGTTTCATATTCGATAACATATTAGAAAAATTCTCTGTAGTTTAGTCCCTGAATTAATGGTTGCTGAGATGTGTGTGCACATATGTATTAAAGTTTTGTTTTTTTTGTTTTTTTTTTTTTTTTTGGTTTTTTCGAGACAGGGTTTCTCTGTGTAACCCTGGCTGTCCTGGACTCACTTTGTAGACCAGGCTGGCCTCGAACTCACAAAGATCCGCCTGCCTCTGCCTCCCAAGTGCTGGGATTAAAGGCGTGCGCCACCACCGCCCGGCTGTTTTTTTTTTTTTTAAGAGTCTCAGTATGAGCCCAAGACTGTCTTTGAACCCATGATCTTCCTGCTTCAGACTCCTGTGTGCTGGGATTACAGGTGTGCACCCACACCTGGCCTTAGTTGTTGAAGGTTTTGTTTTATTTTTTAGACAAGATCTTATTAAGTAGCCCTTGGTGGCCTTAAAATTGTGACCTTTTTCTTTTGCCCCTCCAGTGCGGGGATTACAGTTGACTTGTGCCATCACATCTGGTGATCTTTAGTTTTTTTTGTTTGTTTGTTTTGTTTTTAAATAAATGTTTAAACATGGCAAATTTGGTAAATAAATCACTAACTAAAGTTTATAAAAATATAGATATGGTCAGGTGGTGGTGGTGGCGCATGCCTTTTAATCCCAGCACTCGGGAGGCAAAGGCAGGTAACTCTCTGGTTCGAGGCCAGCCTGGTCTACAGAGTGAGTTCCAGGACAGCCAGGGGGCTACACAGAGACACCCTGTCTCAACCGTCCTCCTAAATATGTAAATACATATATACATACAATTTTTTTTTCGAGACAGCGTTTCTCTTGTGTAGCCTTGGCTGTCCTGCACTCTCTTTGTAGACCAGGCTGGCCTTGAACTCATAGAGATCTGCCTGCCTCTGCCTCCTGAGTGCTAGGATTGAAGGCATGTGCCACCACGCCAGGCAATTACATAAAACTGGGAACTGCCATGTGGGTTCCGGGATTTGAACTTGAGTCCTTTGGAAGAGCAGCCAGTGCTCTTAACCACTGAGCCATCTCTCCAGTCCCCTATATGTACAGATATTTTAAGGCACATTATCTGACATTTTCCATCTAGGATATGAATCTCCTTAAAAATATATAATGCCAACTGAGTGATCAGAGGCTCAAGTTGCTGAGCTCAGCAGCACCAAAGAAACAAAGGATTTTGTAGTACTTTTTTTCCCTTTCAGTTATTTTTCCAGTAAGAATTCCAGATGTCAAGGACTGTGGGGATGGCCCTTGTTGGCTATCAGTTGGCAAAGTTCTTGCTCCCCAAGTATGAGGCTCTGAGTTCAGATTTCCCAATACCCACATACAAGACCAGGTGCTGGGGAGGCAGAAACAGGAGAGTCCCTGAGGCTTGGCAGCTTGCCAGTCTAGCCAAATCAGTGAACTCAGGTTTAGTGAGAGACTGTCTTAACAATAATGTGGAGAGCAACTGAGGAAAACCTTTGATATCCACTTACATCTCCCACATATGTACAGCATACTGAACCTCAGTGTACACATGTACACAGTATTATGGCAGGTGTAACAATTTTTTTTTTTTGTTTTCTTTTTGGTTTTTCGAGACAGGGTTTCTCTGTTTAACAGCTCTGGCTGTCCTGGACTCGCTTTGTAGACCAGGCTGGCCTCGAACTCGCAAAGATCCGCCTGCCTCTGCCTCCCAAGTGCTGGGATTAAAGGCGTGCGCCACCACCGCCCGGCTAGGTGTAACAATTTGATGCTTTGGAGTGACAGAGGTGGGGTGGGGGAGGAATTGGTTTATTATATTCTTTACAATGGAGCTTGGTGAAACCCAGGCTTCCCCTTGAACTCACTGTGTAGTGCGGGCTTGCCTGGAACTTTCAGATTCTCTTCTGCTTCAGCTGTCTTAATGCTGTGATTACAAGTGTGTGCTGTCACACCAACCTAAAAGGACTTTCAAAAAAGAAACTCTTCTCAGGCAATATGTCAGAACAAAGGCTAAGATAAGAGCCAGGCATGGTGCACACACATGTAATTCTAGCACTCAGATGTTGAGTTTGAAACCACTTTGAGCTATATCGCCAAACCCTATCTCACAAACAACCAAAAACTCATCTTCCCCAAACAAAAACAAAATATATGACATGCTACATCATGTCTTTGTGATACACATCTGTAATCTAGAACCCAGGAAACTGAGACAGGAGATCATAAGTGTAAGGTTAGTCTTGGATACATGGTGAGATCTTCGCTCAAGAACAGAAAAAAAATCAGTCAAAGTGAACATCTTTTTTGTTTTGTTTTGTTATTGTTGTTGCTTTTTTATTGGGACAAGGTCTTTATAGCCCAGGATGGCCCAAAACACAATATGTAGCCCAGGCCTTAAATGTGTGTAATTCTCATACCTCAGCCTTCTTAGTGCTGGCATAATGGGTGTGTACCACTGTCTCTGACCTAAGACTAAAGCTTTAAAAATTGAACCAAGGGGCTGGAGAGGTTGCTCAGTGGTTAGGAGCACTTGTTACTTCTTCTGCAGAAGATGCAGATATTGTTTCCACCACCACATGGTGACTCACAACAGTCCATGATCCTAGTTTCAGGGGCTTGAACTCCCTCTTCTGACCAGGCAAAGCATACATACACAAAAAATAAATACACTCTTTAAAAAAAAATAAAGAATCAAGGAACTATAGAGATAGCTCAGCAGTTAAGAGAACTTACTTTTGCAGAAGACTCAGGTTCCGTTCCCAACACCCATATCAAGCAGCTCATAACAACCTTACTCTAGTTCCAGAGGATCCAGTGCATGCATATGGTGCATATACACACACACACTCAGACCCACACACATATGCATAAAATAAACTTTTAAAACAAAGAGGTCTGGCATGGTGGTGCACATCTTTAATCCCAGCACTTGGGAAGCAGAGGCAGAAGGAGCTCTGTGAGCTCAAGGCCAACCTGGTCTACAAAGTGAATTCCAAGACAGCCAGCGCTACATAGACCCTGTCTCAAAAAAAATTTTTTTCGATACATGAATGTATATTATATATATATGTAAACATGTGTGTGTGTGCATATATACATATACATATATGAACTGTATGATTCCACTTATATTAAAAGTTCAGATAATAGGACTGGAGAGATGGCTCAGAGGTTTAGAGCACTGGCTGCTCTTCCAGAGGTCCTGAGTTCGATTCCCAGCAACCGTATGGTGGCTCATAACCATCTGTAATGAGATCTGATGCCCTCTTCTGGCCTCCAGGCATATAGGCAGACAGAATACAGATACATAATAAATAAATAAATAAATCTTTTTTAAAAAAAAAGTTCAGAAAATACAAATCTGTAAAGATAGAAAATACTGGCTTTGGTAGCACGAAGGGGCAGACTGGAAATGGGTATAAAAAAATATCTCTGAAGTGTTGGCATTTTTTTTTTAAGGTTTTTCGAGGCAGGGTTTCTCTGTGTATCCTTGACTGTCCTGGACTCATTTTTTAGACCAGGATGGCCTTGAACTCACAGAGATCCATCTGCCTCTGCCTCCCAAGTGCTGGGATTAAAGACATGCACCACCACACCTGGCTTGATGGCCCTTTTTAAGATTGAGACGAACTGATGGATGCATACTCTGTAAATCTCTAAGAATTATTGCATATGGAGAGGAAACAAAACCTTATAATTTCAGCCAGATTGCTTAAGACCCCATAGTAGCCAACGAAATTGTTTTTCTCTAAACATATTTTTAGTTTTTGTTTTTGAAAATTAAAGCATTGAGATAGATTTGTATTTTGTATGATTTTCTTTTTCTGTGTCCTGTTGTTGTAGCTCTCCATCCTGTTGAAAAACCAAGATGATCTTGATAAAGCAATTGACATTTTGGATAGAAGCGCAAGCATGAAAAGCCTTAGGATACTACTGTTATCCCAAGACAGAAACCATGTAAGTAGCCCCTGTCATGGTCCAGCACCTGAAGACAAAGCTTACATTCCTTCAGTCTTGCCTTGCTTACTTGACAGAATTTTGTGTTTCTTAGCCCAAAAAAGAGTACGACATTCAGTCCAGCTCCATCAGTGACCATCAAGTTTTCTACAGTTGATTTCACAGGGAGCCAGATTCTTAGGGTCAGTTACAACAAAGATTATTTAGCTATTAGTGTCTCCAGGGTGGAGGTGGGGGTTGGATGGACAAACAGATGGGACAGATGGATGGATATTTATATTTCATGATTTGGAAGAAAATATATACATACACAAAATCTAGTCCTTCAGTTAGGTTTTGACCTAAATAAGATATATTTGTGTAACATAGGAGTTAGCAAAGGCTGTCAATGATTTGAGACTCACATGCCCTTTTTTTTTTGTTTTGTTTTTTTGAGACAGGGTTTCTCTGTGTACCAAACCCTGGCTGTCCTGGTCTTGCTCTGTAGACCAGGCTGGCCTCAAAATCACAGAGATCCACCTGCCTCTGCCTCCTGAGTACTGGTATTAAAGGCGTGCACCACCACTCCCGACTTTCATATGCTTTTGAACCCAACTTCCACAACTCAGTAGCCTTTCTTTGCCTTTGAGACCCATGAGAAATAATACTTTTACTTTTGTTCACTGGAGAAAATGGCCATTGAGTTTACCAGTTTACAGTGGCTGCTTTACCAAATGTCTGGGAATTCTCTCTTACGTAATTTCCTCTACTAAATGGTTCCTCTGGGTGTACATTTTGTGAACATGCTTGCAATCTTGCCTGTCTGCCATCACTGCAGATGTATGTTCCTGAAGGTTTCTTGTCATTCTTTCCTTTCTTAAACTTGAAGACAACCAACTGAGGACAGGTAGTATGGTTATATGAGAACTATGGACATAGAATACCAGAATAGTTTAGGTAGACAAGCTCTTATACTTCTATTATTTTATTTGTTTTGTTTTTTGAGTAGAGGGAGAACAGGACAGAGACAGATAGAGAAACAGAGAGACAGACAAATGGACAGACTGACACTGGGCCTAACATGGGCTTTTTTTTTTTTTTTTTGGTTTTTCGAGACAGGGTTTCTCTGAATATCTCTGGCTGTCCTGGACTCGCTTTGTAGACCAGGCTGGCCTCGAACTCACAAAGATCCGCCTGCCTCTGCCTCCCAAGTGCTGGGATTAAAGGCATGAGCCACCACCGCCCGGCTTAACATGGGCTTTTGAAACCTCAGCATCCACACCTAGTGACACATTTTCTCTAACAAGGCCACATTTCCTAATCTTAATCCTCAAACAGTCCCACTTCTTGCTGACTAAGCATTCAAAGATATGAGCCTCATGAGGCCATTTTCATTCAAACTACCACAACTACCAACTGCCCTCCCCCCCTTTTAGCTTCCCAATCTCATCCTTTTCACATTATTCACCTTATTCTCACCTTGTCTGCAGTCAGTCCATCTTATCTTCTAGGTTTTATTTTTTGTTTTTTTTTTAGGAGCCTGTTTGATTTTGCTATTACAGTGTATCAGCAGTCTTGGTTGTGACTTTTTATTATTTTATTCTTTCAGTTTGGATGTAGTTTTCATACTAGTTCATATTTTGTTTAGTGATTGCCTTCTTGTTGCATATTTGTGAGTTATATCACAAAAAATTATAAACTCCCTAAGAACAGGAGCTGTATCATTGTTTTGTTTTGAGACACTTTCCCATTCTTTTTCTAAATAATACATGAAGAGTGCTTTTTAAACTCAGTCTTAGGATTTCCAATTCTGCAACGAAACACCATGACCAAAACACAAGTTGAAGAGGAAAGGCTTGGCTTACACTTCCATTTTGCTGCTCATCATCAAAGAAAGTCAAGACAGGAACTCAAATGGGGCAGGAATCTGGAGGCAAAAGCTGATGGAGAGGCCATGGAGGGTTGCTGCTTACTGGCTTGCTCCTCATGACTTGCTCAGCTTGCTTTACTATAGAACCCAGGACCACCAGCTCAGCAATAAATAGCACCACCCACAATAGCCCCCCTCAATCAATCACTGTTAAGAAAATGCCTTACAGATGGATATTATGGAGGTATTTTCCTAATTGAGGGTCCCTCTATTCAGATAACTCTTCTGTTGACATAAGGCCAGCCAGCACAAACTCTTAGCAAAAGTTGATCATTTTTAAAAACTCCCTTCCTTAAAAGAGGCTGCATAAGCTATTTAGTCAAATTTTTGCCTGACTGAGAACTATCATGTCTGACTCATTGTGATTCCTATACTCCTGATCCACTGATGAGAAGTTAAAAGACAGCTACTTACTTATATCCACATCCCAGTTATCAAGATGTGCATAAGATGACAGACACAGCTGTGGCACAGAGTTACTTAAAAGATGATTGACCTTGCAGGGCAGTGGTGGCGCACGCCTTTAATCCCAGCACTTGGGAGGCAGAGGCAGGCGGATCTTTGCGAGTTCGAGGCCAGCCTGGTCTACAAAGTGAGTCCAGGATAGCCAGGGCTACACAGAGAAACCTTGTCTCGAAAAACCAAAAAAAAAAAAAGATGATTGACCTTCTGAGCTCTTCCATAGGACAAATGCTACATAAATGTCTCAGGTCCTATGATGTTTTGTTTTGTTTTTGAAACAGGGTTTCTTGTGAGGCATTGGCTGTCCTGGAACTTATTCTGTAGACTGGCCTCAAACTCACAGAGATCTGCCTGCTTCTGCTTCCCAAATGTTGGGATTAAACGTATGCACCACCATGCCCGGCCATTACAGATAGTTCAAATCCCATGAGGGTGCTGGGATTTGTATGCAGGTCCTTTGGAAGAGCAGTGATTGCTCTAAATCACTGAGTGGTTTCTCCAGTGCAGGTCCTGTAATTTAAAGCAGTGGTTCTCAACTGATGGGTCACAACCCCCTTTAGGGTCAAATGACCTTTTCCCAAGGGTCACCTAAGACAATTGGAATACACAGATATTTACATTAAGATTCATACCATTAGCAAAATTACAGTTACGAAGTAGTAATGAAAATAATTTTATGGTTGGGAGTTACCCCAACATGATGAACTATATTAAGGGTTAACTATATTAAAGGGTTGCAGCATCAGGAAGGTTGAGAACCACAATTTATCTACATTTTAAAAAGCAAAGCTGTTGTACATGGTCCTCTCACCATACACATTGGGTTTTTTCTGTATATACTTCTTGAATTTATAATTTATGTGTATATACTTTATATAAATATTCTCAGTTATATTCCTGCAAGTCTCTTTTTTAAAATATATTTTTTTATTTTATGTACATTGGTTTTGTTTTGGGGGGTTGTTTTTGTTGTTTTTTCAAGACAGGGTTTCTCTGTATATTACTGGCTCCTGGACTCACATAGATCAGGCTGACCTTGAACTCACAGAGATCCGCCTGCCTCTGCCTTCCAAGTGCTGGGTGGGATTAAAGGCCTGCACCACCGCACCCAGCTACATTGGTGTTTTGACTTCATGTATATCTGCATGGGGGTGGTGGATCACCTGGAACTGGAGTTACAGACAGTTGTGAGCTGCCATGTGGGTGCTGGGAATTGAACTCGGGTCCTCTGGAAGAGCAGATATTGCTCTTAACCACTGAGCCATCTCTCCAGCTCTTCCTGCACATCTCTTAATTTATGCTTTTGCTTAATATTGTCACAAACATTGTTCCAGTATCTAATCTTCATAATTATAATTTATAATGATACATAAGTTTCTTGACAAGATATACCATAATTACATAACACCTTTTTTTGGGGGGGGCTACTACTGGGAAACTTAAGATGCTTCTATTTTTAGAACTAACATATTTACATTTAAGAATAACAGTGGAGGCCAGGTGTGGTGGTGTATACCTTTAATCATAACACTTGGGAGGTGATTTCTGTGATTTGGAGGCCACCAGCAGTGAGAACTTGTCTCAAAAAGCAATAACAACAACAATAATAATGAGAAGAAATAAAGATGGAGTAATAAGATACTTAGTGGATAAAGGCTCTCACCACAAAGCCTCACAACCTGAGTTCTATCCTGAGGACCCACATGTGGAAAGAGAACCAGCTCCCAAAAGTTCACATACATGTCATGGCATACATGGAGCCTCACATGTGAACATACACACAGAATAAAATTTAAAAATAAAAAAGGTCAGCCAGGGCAACATGATGAGACTCTGCACCCAGTACGTAAATAAGTTAATTAAATAAAATATTTGTTTAAAAGAAAAGAAAGAAGCCGGACGTGGTGGTACACACCTATAATCCCAGCACTCCGGAGGCAGAGGCAGGTAGATCTCTGTGAGTTCAAGGTCAGCCTGGTCTACAGAGTGAGTCCAGGACAGCCATGGATACATAGAGAAACCCTGTCTTGAAAAACCTAAAAAAAGAAAAAAGAAAAGTAGAGGACAGTGAGATGGTTCAGAAAGTAAAGGCACTTATTGCCAATGCTCATGACCTGAGTTTGATCCCTGGAACCTACATAGTGGAAAGAGAGAACAGACTCATATAAGCTGTCCTCTGACCCCCATATGTACACACAGAATAAGTAAACACATAAGTAAATAGTTATTTTTAAGTAAATAGGGCTTTTAAAGATAGAGAGCAACCATGGAAAGATACCCATCATTAATTCATGTCATCTACATATGCACATGAAATACTAGTGTTGTGCTTTTAATTTCCAATTTTTCATTAACCATGGTTTTTTGGTTTTTGGTTTTGGGCTTTTTTTTGGATTTTCGAGTCAGAGTTTCTCTGTGTAACAGCTCTGGCTGTCCTGGACTTGGGTTGTAGACCAGGCCGGCCTCCAACTCACAGAGATCTACCTGCTGCCACTGTCTCCTGAGTGCTGGGATTAAAGGCGTGTACCACCATGCCTGGCTTTTATTATTTTTTTTTTTAATTTGAAAAATGGACTGGGGTTGGTGGTGGTGCACACCTTTAATCACTCAGGAGGCAGAAGCATTTGAGACCAACCTGGTCTACATATTGAGTTTCAGAATAGCCAGAGCTACATAATAGAGAGACCCTGTCTCAAAGAAAAGAAAAGTGAAATATAAAATATTAAGTAGACAGACTGGGGTTTGTAGCCAGGTCAGTGGTGGAGTGCTTGCCTAGTAAGTACAAGGCCCTGACCCTAGATATAACCCCCATCCATGAAAACAAACAAGAAAAAAATGGACATTTATAACCTATAAGCCCATAGCTTTTAGTTGTTATATTCAGTCCATGTAAAGTTACTCTGGCAAATTGCTTTGAAGTGTTTCCAGGATTACTGTGCATTACTGGTTACCTGAGAGAGGACCAGTGTACTACTAGTTGATAGACTGACATCTGAGATCACATTGAAGTACACTGCTCCAGCATACTGTATTTTTGGTCTTCAGTTCTTTCACTGATAAATTGGCCCTTTTGTTTCTTTCACTGATAAATTGGCCCTTTTGTTTCTCTTCTGTGAATCTTCAGTTTTTGTAGTTGCCTCATCCAGCCATTGTTACAATTTATTTTGAGACATTCTCTAGCCCAAGATTATTTTGAACTCACTATGTAGCTAAGGATGACCTTGTACTTCTTGATCTTCCTGCCTCCAGCTCCAGGGTGCTGGGGTTACAGGTGTGCATCACCAAGTCTAGTTTTACTCAGTTCTGGAGATTGAACCCAGTTGTTGGCATTTTACCTGCACTATATCTGTGCCTAGGGCCCATGGGGGCCAGAAAAGGGTGTTGGATCCCCTGGAACTGGAGTTACAGACAGTTGTGAGCTGCCATGTGGGTGCTGGGAATCAAACCTGGGCCCTCTGGAAGAGCAGCTAGTGCTCTTATCTTCTGAACTCTCTCTCCAGTCCTCCCTCCTCCCCCTAGTTTATAGATTTTTTTTAAACTGAAGGTTAGAGTATGTGTTCTTTGGTACATTTCAAATCCATGCTGTCAAGATTCAGTCAGTCCCCACTATCTGAAATGCCTTGCATCTAAGCAGAGGACCTTGGACACTCATCGTGTAGCTCTTTCCCTAACTGCAGGGCTAAGGGACCCCTCCTTGCCTTTTTCCCCCAGTATGTGGTTTTGGCTGTTTTTTCCTTTCTGACTCTCAGCAGAGAGCTATTGCACATCAGAGACTTCAGCAAGAACATTCACTTCCCCTTGGTTCTGACTTCCTGTTAGAGCAAGACAGTTTGTCAAGACAGCCCTACATGTGATAAAGTCTGGCATGGGAAGGCTGGAGAAGGCCAGTTGGCAGCCGAACTTGCCCCTGGAAACAGGAAGCCTTTTTCCTGAAGGACAGGATATAGAGATTGTTTATGTGGTATTTTTTTTTCCCTTGTTGGGAGGTAGAAGAGATACATAGAAGCAACTAAAAAACTTTAGCCCAAATTGTAGCTCCTATTTTTACTCTTGGTAGTGCTCTCTTATTTAGTTTTATTTTTTATGTCCTGGTATCACTTGCTCATCCTCATTATTCAGTTTTAAGCTTTCTCAATGTAATGCCTCCCCCATTGTTTTGATTTCTCACCTGGTGGCTTGACTGGGCTAGCACAAAATAAGGGTGATATGGGAAGGCTGCTGACCTTGTTCTGAGGTCCTTGACCTCCCAATTTGACAGCTTTTCTATTTGAACATGATCTCAAGATGATTTGCATATAAACCTTTGTGGTTTGAAGCAGCTGAGGTCTTCCTGTAATTTGAGGGAGTAATTATAGTTGTGGAAGAAGCAGCAGATTGAGTTACCTGTGTGTGTGGTTTATGTGCACATAAATGTGCAAATGGATAGACAGGCCAGAGTAAAACATCAGGTATTCTACTCTTATCACACTCCTTATTTCCTTAAGTTAGGGTCTCTTTACTGAACCTGGAGGTAGGGTAGTGGCCAGCAAGCTCCAGTGACCCTCTTGATTCCAGCACTTCACTCACCTCCTGTAACCTTGGGCTTATAGGAACAGACAGCCATGCCTGACTTTTTCCATAGGTTCTGGAATCCAAACTCAGGACCTCATGCCTATGAAGTGAGCACTCTTACTGAGCTGCTCAACCCCCCTGAGTGACTTAGTGAAGTACGTATTTAGTCTAGCATGGTAATAGATGTCTGTATTCTCAGCTCTCAGGCACCTGAGACAAAGAGATCACAAGTTCAAGGCCAGTTGGACTACCAATAAGACCTTGCCTCAAAAAGAAAAAAAATACATATTTAGTAACTAGGATTTTCTAGGGCAGAGAAATGCCATCATTCTCTATTCCATACCCTCACAGGATGTGACTTTGTTGCTGAAATAGTTTCCTGCTGTTCTTTCTAAGTTGCTACATAATTTTTTAAGACTTATTTTTATTTTATGTGTATGGGTGTTTTGCTTATATATTTGTATGTGCACATGTGTGCTAGTCCCTGAGGAGGCCTGTAGAAAAAAATGGCTAATTAAACTATTTAACCAGTATTTAGGTTATATTTAATTGGTTGGCAGCCATTAATCCTTAACCAGCCATTATAAATGAGTACACAGATACACCACATGGATTTTAACAAGCCTTGGCCTGAATTGAGCAATCTTGGCCCATCTAAGCTAGCTCTTAATTCTATTACCCAAATATGACCCCATATATACATACATCCCCTTGGACTGCTATTCTCCACATTATACCGATGTTCCTGGCCATGTGGAATGAGGTTCTTTTTTCTAACCCATGATGTGTGTCCTCCGTCCTTCCTGCTCCTGGCTGGAATGCTTTAATCCTCTGTGTAAAGTGCGAGGTTCCTGTTCTAATCTCAGGAAGCCCCACCTTCTCTGTCTTTGCCCAATCTTAGGCCTCAGCATTTTATTTAACCAATCAGAGACAATGTAAGTAACAGACAGCAAGCAAGACCAATTAATTAACATTTAGAATGCTTAACACCACCCATGAGAGGCCAGAGAGTGTGTTGGATCCCCTGGAACTGGAGCTAGATAGATTGGAGCTACAATGTAGGTACTAGGACCTGAACCTGGGTCGTCTGTAAGAACAGCAAGTACTTTTAACTGATGAGCCACCTCTTCAGGCTCTTGATAGAGAATTTATGAGAGGGTATTTACACTTCTTTCCTCTTTGGAAGATTGTTTCACGGATGCCTGTTAGTCTTCTCTATCTGTACCATCACCCATTGAATTGGAGTACCAGATTTTAGTGCTTTTGTATCATTGAAGCTGTGAAAGTACATGAAGGATAGTGATTTGCCAAGACAGATTGAGGATTGAGATTTGGTGAAAGCCTGGTGGCTCCTGTATTAAAATGTGCCTGAGGAGCATGAGGAATCCTAAGGAAAGACAAAGATTCTTCATAGACCTGATTACTAAAAATCTAGCTCACGAGCCGGGCGTGGTGGCTCACGCCTTTAATCCCAGCACTTGGGAGGCAGAGGCAGGTGGATCATTGTGAGTTCGAGGCTAGCCTGGTCTACAAAGCGAGTCCAGGACAGCCAGAGCTGTTACACAGAGAAACCCTGTCTCGAAAAAAACAAACAAACAAACAAAAAAAAAATCTAGCTCACACTTTGCCTTTTCTCTTACAGACCAGTTCCTCTCCCCACTCTGGAGTGTGCAGGCAGGTTCGAATCAAGCCTTCCCAGTCTGCAGGAGATATAAATACCATCTACCAAGCTCCAGAGCCCAGAAGCAGGCACCTCTCTGTCAGTGAGTATTTCCCTCTTTTCTTTCCTGTCCCAGTATGTTTGATGTGTTCACATTTAAAGTGTTCAACTATTAAACAGTCATCAAATGCTCATGGACTGTCCCTATGCAAAGTGGTATTCTGTGTTTTTATTTGGGGAGGAGGAGACATGAAATGACCCTCGAGGATCTTAGAATATAATAATATGATGGCATGATTAAATTTCTTTTAAACATTCCCGAGAAAGTGATCTCAGACATTTGTTTAAAGACTTACAAGGAACCTGGCAAATTAGGGATCAGGTCTACATTTTAGTTTGAACATGGCCTATTGCTTATTCCTAAGAAATCCTGTGTGGCACAGAAGATGCTGGCCAGTGAGTGAAACTCTTGCAAAGTCAACTGAGTTACCCTGGAAGCTCAGAGCATTAACACAGTATGTACAATTGAGTAGCAAAGAAGTTATGTCGTTGCTACTAGGTCTCCCCAGGAAAGAACTCTACATCAGGCTTGTGCTTTTTTTTTTTGTTTGTTTTTGTTTTTCGAGACAGGGTTTCTCTGTGTAACAGCTCTGGCTGTCCTGGACTCACGTTGTAGACCAGGCTGGTCTCGAACTCACAGAGATCCGCCTGCCTCTGCCTCCCAAGTGCTGGGATTAAAGGCGTGCGCCACCACCGCCCGGCGGCTTGTGCATTATATAACAACACAGTGTTCCTCTGGATACTTCTCAGACTCTCTTAGTTAGGGTTACTACTGCTGTGATGAAACATCATGACCAGAAGTTGATGAGGAAAAGGGCTTATTTTACTTACTTCTTCATATCACAGTTCATCATTGAAGGCAATGTAAACAAAGTTTATTAATAATTCTAAACAGCTACCACCCAACCAACCCTCACCCTTTAGAAGGATGCCAATCCAGACTGGCGTCAGGTGTAAGTCCTTTGAGGGCAACTGTTCAGCAGTCTGTATGCAGGAACACCTCAATCAGAAGTCACTTGGCTCTGGCGTTGCTATTGTAGCCTCACTCCAGCTTCTGCTCAAGGCCTCCTCCTCAGTCAGTGGAAGCTGTCAGACTTACACAGGGCAGATGCTGTGCCAGGTGTCCTAGTTTTTGACGTCACTACTGGCAGTTGGTGCATGCCCACCTGGCATTGAGGCCTCTGGCCAGTCCCTCTATTCCTCAGTCACGCCCTTTGGGAGGGCTCTGTCTCTTCAGTCTCTTGGAAACTCGGCTGTGTCTCTATGGTCTCCTTCACAGGTTCATTGGCCATAGCCTCAAAGTGGGTGTGTCTCATGCCTCTCTCACTCTCTTGGAGGCTGCAGGCCTATGGGCACACGTAACCTCAGGCTGCTTTACTTGTGGCACCGGCAGTTCATGACTCTCTTCAGTGTCTGCAGGCTCAGGGCCTAGCGCCACCACTGTCTGCTGGCTTATGAAGCCAGACTGCCTCAGCTGCTCAGCTTGTGGTTGGCTTCCAGTGTCCGATTCTTACCACCTCAGGGCTGGTACGGCCTAAGGGCTGGTTAACACATCTCTGCTTAAAGTCCCACCACCTTTTCTGCCAGTTGCTTCGCACCTCCGTCTCTCATGAACACTTTCTCCTGCCTTCCTGGGCTGTTTCATGCCCTTAAATAGAATGCTGCTCTTGTTCTAACTCAAGGCCTCTCAAGGTCCCTGGCCATGCCCTTCCACTGGCTACTTTTCTCGAGGTTTCTGGGGCTTTGCAGCCAAGCCCCTCAGCAGGGAGCTTTCTGCTAGTCTCTCACAGGGCATCAACCCTCCAACTGGTCTCTACCCATCTTTGGCAAGCTGAGCAATGTTCAGTAGCTGAAAGCAATGCCAAGCCAAAAGCTCTTTTTAGTTTCCCGGGCTTTCCTTCTTATTCCCAGGATCATGTGTGCTACCAGGTGCCAGGATGATCTGCATGCCCCTTAAGAGACTGTCCTTCAGAAGCCCCTATATATTCACTAAAGAAATCTAACTCCCATTAAAAGACAGTCATGACAAGAACTCAAACAGAGCAGGAACCTGGAGGCAGGAGCTGATGCAGAAGCCATGGAAGAGTGCTGCTTTCTTGTGGTTCTCAGGACCACCATCCCAGAGGTAGTACTACCCACAATGGACTGGGCCCTCCCACATTACTGATCAAGTAAATGCCCCACAAGCTTGCCTACAGCCCTGTCTTAATGGAGGTATTTTCTCAATTAAGATTTCCTTCTCCTAGAAGACTCTAACTTGTGTCAAGTTAACATGGGTTTGAGGAGAAAGCCCATTTCTTGAATTGTGGGATTTTTATCAAGATAGAAATATGGAGGCTGGAGAGATGGGCTCAGTGGTTTAGAGGTACTACTCTTCCAGAGGACCAGAGTTCAGGTCCCAGCACCTATGTCAAGTGGCTAAAAACTGCCTGTCACTTCATCACCTGCACTCATATGCACACACACCCATGTGTAAATATATATATATTTTTTTGTTTTTTTGAGACAGGGTTTCTCTGTGTACTCCTAGCTGTCCTGTATAGACCAGGCTGGCCTTGAACTCAGAGATCTGCCTGCCTCTGCCTCCCGAGTGATGCACCACACCCAGCCAGAATCTTTTTTGTTGTTGTTGTTCTTGTTTAAGGACAAGGTCTCACTCCAGCCTGAGCTTCTCTGAAACTCAATATGTGGCTCTGGAATTTGCAGTCCTCTTGCCTTGTCCCTCAATGCTGGAATTACAGGCATGGCCTGCCACATCCAACATTTTAGAAAGTTTAATGAAGCTCAAAAATCCAATTGTTAATTGTTATAGTTTTTAAATATATATGTTAGTATATATTTAAATATATCGATGAGACCAGCCTCATCTACATAGAATTCCAGGCCAGCCAGGGCTACACAGTGAGACCCTGTCTCAAAACAAATTAACAAAAAGCCACGCATACTAAATATATATTTAAAAACTATAGAGAAGGACAATTTTTTTCAAGAAAATATATACCTTTTCTAAACATAGCCCTTGTAGTAGGATATTAAAAGAAAGCCCCCAAACATGGGTATGATAGTGTGCCTATGAACTCAGCACTCAGGAGGCAGAAGCAAAAGGAATGCCCAGAGTGTAAAGTCAGCCTGCTTTATTTTGTGAGTTTCAGACCAGCCAAGTCACATAGTTAGACACTGTCTCAAAAAACAAACAGCTGGATATGATGATGTACACCCCAGCACTTGGGAGCAGAGGCAGGCAGATTCCTGTGAGTTTGAGGCCAGCCTCATCTACATAGAATTCCAGACCATCCAGGGCTACACAGTGAGACCCTGTCTCAAAATAAATTAACAAAAAGCCACACATACTAACAAAAAAGAAGAAAACTTCCATAATTCCACAGCAAAAATACTGTTTTGACTATAATCTAGTGAAATTAGAAACCCTATGGAAAATGGGTATCGTGACATCCATGGAATGACATGGAACCCTGACTGGAAAAACAAAAAAACCCAAAAGCAAAACCCAGTTTGGGTATCAAAGCACCATCTGTAGTACCAGCACATGGGTGACTGAGGTGGGCAAAGCAAAAGTTGAAGGTCATCCTCAGCCACATTACATCTGAAGCCAGCCTAGACGTTCGAGACCCTGTCTCAAAGCAAAAAATAAACAGTCATAAGGAAATCTCATGTGTGTTTTGATACAAAATGGTTTCTGTGTGTGTGTGGATTTTGTGTATATGTGTTTGGGTTTTGGGGTGGTGTTTGTTTGTTTTAGCAGTGATGTGACTTGAACCTAGAACCTTGGGCATGCTAGGCAAATGTTCTGCACACAGAGCCATACCCCAGCCACAATATTATTGTATAATATTTTCTCAATAATACATTATAAAGTGAATTAATAAATATGTGGATTTAAGTGGTAGTTGCATTCAGATTTCTATTTTCTTTCTTGGTTTTGTTTTTTTAAAGACAGGGTTTTTCTATGGATCCCTGACTGTCCCAGAACTCCCTCTGTAGACCAGGGATCCTCCTGCCTGTCCTTTCTCAGTGTGGGGATTAAAACATGTACCATCTCACCTAGCTTAAATTTCAGCTTTTATATTAGAACAGTACTTTAAATGGAAATATAACACAGCTTTCAGTATATTTGCAAAGACATTTTATCAATAAAATAAAAGCAATACTTAAACACAAACCAACTTACTGGAGAAGAAACTGGATGCTGGAGTGTATGCTTGTAATTCTAGAGGCTAGGTATCAGGAGTTCAAAGCCACCCTTGGCTACATAGTAAGTTTGAAGCCAACCTGTGCTACATAAGACCCCCCCCCAAAAAAAAAATTACTGGAGAAAGTAATAAGACAGGCAGACAAAGAGAATGTTCTAATAGCAAAATAGGAATGAAGACTGAAAGATAATTACAAAATGATGGATATTTGAAAAGAAATATATAGCAACAACAAACTTGTTATTAAATAAATTTTAGACCATGGGTGAATAAATTCTCACAAAGTTAATAAAATTCCAAATCTAAATAAGTGTAAAAAGATCTGAGGATTGGGGATTTTACATCATCAGGAAACTGGAATGGTGTTTGCACACTTTGCCCAAGGTGATCCCACCTTCAGTCATGGTGGCATATATCAGCCACTCACAAGGTTGAAACAGGAGAATTGTGACTTTGTAGCCAACTTTGGCAAACTACTCAACAGGAAATATCTATGTCTCTTCTTCCTTCACATAGAACCACAGAGCTAATACGTGGTGGGTTGGTTTCAGACATAATCAGTTCATTATAGTGGGAGAAAGTGGAGAAGCAGGGGAAAAAACTTTTCCAAAGTCTTTGTAGCAAATGAAGGGGAAGGATGGGCAACATCATTATTTGTAATTGATGAAGACTGACACAGGGAAGTAATTGGGATCTCTACCCCTAAGCATGAGCCTGTGATTCCTGTATGGAGGGAGGCTGGGACACTGAGGTCCTTTTCCATGTTCTAGGAAACCATATGTGAAAATCATTTCCTTGACTAGACATGTTAAATATGACTTTTGTATAGTTTCTGTTTATCTGGAAAATGGACTTTTGTATAGTTTCTGTTTATCTGGAAAATGGGCAACCATATCTCAGCATACCTAGAACCTGGCTGCTTTTATTCAGAGATCACAATGTTGGACTGGAATAAATGGGCAGTGGAGCCTGTGGGAAGTCAAGTATGGTAGGAACATAGATTCTGCCTAGAACAAACTTTAACAGCAATGGGAACATCAGAACTGATGCACAAAGAAAGATTTAAGACTAGCATTCCAGGCATGGGAAAGAACACCTACTAGGCATCGTCACGAAAGAGCATGGTGGGCTCCAAAATAAACCGTGTGTGTTTGAGGCACTATGGACTTGGATTTAAACAAAAACAAAAAAACAAAGTTGGGCAGTTATGGCACATGCCTTTAATCCCAGCACTTGGGAGGCAGAGAGAGGCGGATCTCTGAGTTCAAGGCCAGCCTGGTCTACAAATTGAGTTTTAGGACAGCCAGGGCTACACAGAAAAACCCTGTCTCAAAAAACCAAAAACAACAACAACAGAAAACCCAAAGTCATCATGCCCAAGTTGCTGTTATACTTGTGGAAGCTAGCCTTGAACAACTGATCCTCCTGTCTGTACCTCCCAAGTGGTGGGGTTATAGAAATGCACTACCATACCAAACCCAGCTTCTTCCACACCTGGCCTAATGGGAATTGATTTCTACTAGAGTAACATGGAAAGTGCATTCTGTGGAGGAGCTGGACTTACAAGCTTCTGGGAGATATCCATAGGCAACATTGAAGAGAGCAGACTTTATAATGAACTACGGAGAATGCTCTTTCAGGTGTAGGTAGACTGGTACATTTATTTAGAAGAGCCTTAGAGCCAGGCAGTGGTGGCGCACGCCTTTAATCCCAGCACTCGGGAGGCAGAGGCAGGCGGATCTCTGTGAGTTCAAGGCCAGCCTGGTCTACAAAGTGAGTCCAGAACAGACAGAGATATACACAGAGAAACCCTGTCTCTGAAAACCAAAAAAAAAAAGGAAGAAGAAGAAGAAGAAGAGCCATAGAGAAGGCCAAGAAAGGATCCCAAGGCCACTTTCTAAGAACCCTTGACTGTCCCTGGGACTTTGGGAAGTTGGTGAGAAGTTACAGATAATTGTTGCACCATATACTCACTCCATTAGAATGCTAGTCATGTTATCTTTCCCACCAAACTGTGTCTTTGTTCATTCATTACCAAAAAGTCCATTATGGGCCAGAAACTTGGATACCAAAAAGATATAGGCTTTGTGCTATGGACCTTGTAGACCATGGAAAAAAATGTTTGTCATAATGTGATCAGTATGTACTTGCAACCTATGACTGTAAGGTTGTGTGGTATTTCGTGATATGTGAGTGAAAAATAGGACATGACCTTGGGATCAGGAAAACCTTAGGCTACCACCTAAAGCACATATGGAAACTGTGCAAAGATTTGGGGTAAGGGCGGGCTTTGGACTGGAGGTGTTATATTGTGTTGAAATGTAAGGGCTGGAGAGAATGTGGGCTTTGGAGAACAGAAGGACTAATGTCTAGAGTGCTAAGTACCAGGAGCAAAGAGAGCAGGCCTCAGCTAGAAACAAGGCAGGGCCCTGTGGACAGCAATGAAGATTTGTTTTAATCTTTGTTGAAAGCAGTGAAAAGTCATTAGGTTTTTAAGTAATGATGAAAAGGTAGGATGACATATTGAGATTTGCATTGTCAAAGACTGTTTTGGCTGAAATGTGAAGGACAGACTGGAAGGGCAAGATTGGGTCCAGGGAACCATGTATTCCAATGTGAGTGGTCTAGGTGAAAGAAGACCTGTGCTTGGATTAGTCTGGTGGCAGAGATGAAAACAGGGAACAGATGGATCTGAAACATCTAGAGATAACACTGACCGAACGCGGTTTTCAGTGGTTTTCGCAATATGGTATGGGGAACCAAGGGAGTTCTTAAGATCCTTTTAGGGGGTCTGTGAGGGCAAGACTATTTTTATAATCATTCCAAAACTTAGCACTCATCCTATCACAAGTATACAGTGGAGTTTTCCAGAGGTTATATGTGCGAAGCAGTCTCTCTCTCTCTCTCTCTCTCTCACACACACACACACACACACACACACACACACACACACACACGGGGGCGGGGGAGATAGGGAGAGAGACAGAGAGAAAAACAGATAGACACAAGGTCTCATGTATCCCAGGTTAGCCTCAATCTCATTATGTAGTAGAGGATGATCTTGAACTTCTGATCATTCTGCCTTCACCTTCTTAGTTCTGGATTATGGAACTACAGGCATGCACCACCATGCCTTCTTTATTTGGAGCTAGGAATAGAACCCAGGGCTTTATGCATGCTTGGCAATTACTCTACCAACTGAACTACATCTCCAGCTTTATATCTGAAAACACCTGAGCTTGGCTACAGAGATGGTTCAGCAGTTAAGAGCTCTGGCTGCTCTTCCAGAAAACCTGGGTTCTTTTTTTTTTTTTTTTGGTTTTGGTTTTTCGAGTTAGGGTTTCTCTGTGTATCCTTGGCTGTCCTAGACTCACTTTGTAGATCAGGCTAACCTTGAAATCAGTGATCCACCTGCCTCTGTCTCCCGAGAGCTGGGTGTGGGCCACCACGGCTGGCTGGTTCAATTTTTTTTTTTTTAAGGTTTTTTGAGACAGGGTTTCTCTTTGTAACACCTCTGGCTGTCCTGGAATTCACTCTGTAAACCAGGCTGGCCTTGAACCCACAGAGATCTATCTACCTGCCTCTGCTCCTGACTACTGGAATTAAAGGTATGCACCACCATGCCATTACAGACAGTTTCAAACTGCCATGTGGGAGCTGGGATTTGAACCGAGGTCCTTCAGAGGAACAGCCAATGTTCTTAATCGCTAAGCCATCTCTCCAGCTCCTGGGTCCAATTCTAATTACCCAATGCTCAGTACCCACATGGCAGCTCACAGCTACCTAAAACTCCAATCCCAGAGGGATCCAATGTCCTTTTCTAATCTCCATGGGCACTACATGTACATGGTGCACAAATGTACATTCAAACAAACACTCATATACATTAGAAAAAAAATTTTAGGAAAGGAGTAGGGGACTGGAAAGATGCCTTTGAGACAGTGGAGCAGTTAAATGCATGGGTCTTGAGGCTGGAGATACAGCTTAATTGGTAAGTGCATGCCATGTAAACACAAAGCACTGGTTTTAATTCGTAGCACTGCAGAAATACACAGTCTGTAGCTCAGAGAGGAGAAAGTCAAATCTAGAAGGAGCATAGGGAGGCGAGGAGGTTGGGACATTGTCAAGTTGAAACCATGGGCCCCAAAGGAGACCATAGAAGGAGAGGAGTTAAGGGGATAGAAAAGCTTTAGGAACTCGACCCTTATCAGACAGAAGAAGGAAGGGGGGACAACCTGCCAAAGGACACAAGAAAGAAGTGACCAGAGAAGTAGAAAGGAAATTAGAGTATAGGGAAGAAACCTGAAATGCAATCAGACAGGTTGAAAAAGACAAGAAGGTAAGAGTTACAATTGTCATTTTTGTCTGCAAATGCTTATGCTTATTGTAAGCTGGTCCAGTGTAAAGCTTTCTAGAGATAAAGGGAAACAGGAAGAGACAGAGTCAAAAGCATGAAGGACTAAGAAAAAAACCTAGTAGTAGAACTGGAGATAAAGGAGAAGTTGAAGTTAGTACCCTTTAGCAATTCAGCCTTCTGCCTGGTTCTCCCTTAGTCAGACCTGTGAGTAGTTGAAAACTAACATGAAGGAAATTCAGCTCCCATCGTGGCTCTCGTCCATATGGAGAAGTGCAAGGCACCCCAGTGCAATTATAAAAATCTTTCCTTGAAAATTTTCTTCACATGAGTTGAAAATCTGCCTTTTCTCAGTTTACCAATTTATTTTTTTAAGGCTTCATTCAGCAACTCAGATAACACAGATTAAATATTTTATATGACAGTTCTTGAAATATTTGAAATAGCTACTATGTTAACCTTTGTTTTTTTCCATCATAATAAACATACCTTGAATTCCTTCATTTTCAAGCCAATTAATTTGTTAAACTAGTTCATGCTAAAAACAACAAAAAAACCCAGATAGGTATAGTGACTCGTGCCTATGTATTCCCAGCATTCAAGACATTGAAGTAGGATTGTCATTAGTTCTAGTCAAAAGCTACAGTGCAAGGAGACTCTGTCTCAAAAAAACAAAACAAAAACAAAATTCCTTGATAATGAATTCACCTCAAAGAATTAATAGCCTCTTAGCAGAGAGACAAATGGAATTTCCCTGTATGAAGGCATCCTTTCTACTTTTGTTGTTGTTGTTTTGTTTTTTGAGACAGGGTTTCTCTGTGTATCCTTGGCTGTCCTGGACTCACTTTGTATACCAGGCTGGCCTCGAACTCACGGAGATCCGCCTGCCTCTGCCTCCTGAGTGCTGGGATTAAAGGCGGCGCTACCATCCCCAGCAATTACAGACAGCTGTGAACTGCCAAGTGGTTGCTGGGATTTGAACCCTGGTCCTTTGGAAGAGCAGCCAGTGCTCTTAAACACTAAGATATTTCTCCAACCTACATGCTTTTTCTCTTTGCCTATGGAAATTTTAACACTGTTGAGTCTGAATTCAAGCACCATTCCTCCATAACTTGCTGAGTGGTACCCTGAAACTATGTAGCCAGCTTCAACTAATGTATTTATAGAAGGCACATTCTAATTCCTTTGTCTCTATGCATCTTAAGTACCTTTGCCTCTGTTACATAATTTTTCTCCCAGTATAGGGAGTTGAACTCAAGACTCCAAGCATACTAATCAAGTCTTTTACCTGAGCTGCACCATCTTTCTTGTCTTTTCACTCTAATCCCATGGTGATCAGGACAGGCTGCAATCCTGCAGGTGAGTGGAGCCAATCAGTCTTTTTTAAGGTGTTTGGTAAAAGGTAGTGGCTTAAGTGGGAGGGGGAAATATATATGGTCAGAATATCTTTAGAAATCTCAGCAAGTAATAAGGAGAAGAATACGCTGAAAAGGAGAGGGAGGGCATTAGACCACAGAGGAGTGGGCTTCAGCAGGGTGCTTCATGCAGTCTAGGACTGCAGTGCTGTGAAAAGGACAGAAGCTTCTACCTCCAAGTGGAGGATGAATTCAGATGAAGGGAAAAGGGGAAAGATGATTGCTGCTAGTAGGAAGCCAAACACCATGTATAGTATAAACCTCTCGTCCTGGGACAAGTTTGAGTGATAGAAACCATGATAGTAGAGGTGGTTTGTGCTAATACACATGAGAAAATAAAGCAGTCACCTTCCTTCACACCAGAGGTTCTTTTCTTCTCACAGTAAATTATTCGGTGGGGCTGGGCATGGTGGCACACACCTTTAATCGCAGCACTTGGGAAGCAGAGGCAGGCAGATCTCTGTGAGGTCAAGGCCAGCCTGGTCTACAAAAAACGAGTCCAGAGCAGCCAGGGCTCTGTCACAGAGAAACCCCGTCTCAAAAAAACAAAAATAAGAGCTAGTGAGATGGCTCAGCAGTTAAGAGCACTGGCTGTTCTTCCAAAGGATCCGGGTTCAAATCCCAGTACCCACATGACAGTTCACAGCTGTGTAATTGCTGGACGTGGTGGCGCATGCCTTTAATCCCAGCACTGGGGAGGCAGAGGCAGGTGGATCTCTGTGAGTTCAGGGCCAGCCTTGTCTACAACGTGAGTCCAGAACAGCCTAGGATACACAGAGAAACCCTGTCGAAAAACCAAAACAAAACAAAACAAAAAAGTTCTTGTGTGGTTCTAGATAAGATTATAATGTGTGGTGATGGGAGCTGCTTCAAAATTGAAACCTAGGTTGTTGTCAGTGTCTGTGGGATGAAAAGGTTGCACAGCCTTGTCCTATGTGAGCAGTTCAGGAAATGTTGCTTACAATTTTCTATTGAAGAAGAAAAAAAGATTTGATTACTCCTATCTCATATGTCCCCAAAAGAGAAAAGGAGTTAGAAATATCTCTTTGTACTCTCAGTGACCTACACATTAACACTGACCCAGAGCCCTAGAACTCCCTGCTGAGGCAACTTCCTGACTGCATCAGCTTTCTGATGGGCTTTCTGAGCAGAGCGACAGACTGCATTTCAGCCTCGTCAGATGCAAGCAGAAGAATCACCATGGTCTAGGGACACAGTTTATCTCCGCTAGGCTTCTCTGGGTTGAAGCTAGCAGGGTAAATAATCTGGGGAGAATGTTAACCATTGATACTTAAACCCTGGACTTCTCATCAGAGGAAGCTGCAGATAGTCTCTTCTGTGATGCTGCTGGCCTGCACCCCTTGATGTGGCTAGAGCAGCACAATGAGCCTGGAGTATCAGGAAAGGATGTCCCATGGGAAACCTCTCCCCTCCTCCAGTGAGTGCCCTCTAAGACTGGAATCAGATGTGCTTTGTGCCTTCTGGCTCACTCCTGGTCATTGCTAGTAAATATGTGACTGTCAAGTCTTATGGTTGAGTATCACCATGGCCTGTTCAGTTTCTTACCTCGCTTGTTCTCCACTCACTGTTGGTGTGCCTACCATTGGCCTTAGTTTTAGAAATGAAGATTAAAAACAAAACTGAAAATACCCTGGAGCAGTCATGCCACCTCCTGGTGTTTCCATTTGCTTCCTCTGATAGTCATTGGTCTGGGGAGACTTCCCTTTCCTGCTCCAGGCAGCGGGCCTGTGCACAATAGCCCCTGGCATGTTGCCCATCAGATAACAAGGCTGGCTTTTTGTAGGCCACAGTGTGGATTGGAAAAAGTGAAAGTCCCTGGCTGGAAATAAGAGCCCAGAAAAATCTTTGCTCTTTCCCTCTAGGCCCTCCTGTGTCTGCAGCAGTGGCCTCAAGTGTGCTAGATTTATCCCAACTGCAAAAGCAAGGGAGAACTCAGTGAGTAGTAGAGGGAATGTTTTGGACCAATGTCAAATATCATCAACCATAAAGAGTTTTTCTTTCTCACTATTCCCTTATAAGAGACATTTTAAAATTTTATTGAAGGTAAAATTATATCTTCTTATTCAAGAGCATCTTAGGTTCAAATGCTAAAAAGGAACTGCTCTAACCAGGAAGAACAGATTTAATGTATAATTCTGGATTATGGAGCCAGTGAGGGAGTGAGAGAAGTAGATGCCTATGTCCAGACACACAAGAGGCAAGGGCATCTTAGCTGACTTTATTGCTCCGTGACTTCACAGCAAAATATCCCTAAATTTGTACTCAGAGCAGCTTCAGTTTCTATAGGACTTTAACATACCTGGATAACTGTCCTGCAGGTTGTGGAGGTCACATCAGTACCAGGATTCAGGTACTGACTTACTTCAGAATTGGTAGCTTTCACTCTGAGTGAGATGTTGTGACAGGAAATCCACAAAATTCTTTGCCTGTTTTCAAGACAATATTATAGCTTTATGTCAGTCTTCTCATCTGAGACTATATCCTTGGGTTGATGCCTCCGTGAATCAATTGGAAGTGTTCTTGGTAGTAGATTCATCAAATATCTTTAGTACAACTTAATGAGCCATGAGTTGGAGCAACTGACTACATGTGGAAGAATGAAGAACTCAGTCTCTTGAAGAACCCTGAGAATAGTTTAAATTCCTTAGAAGCTGTCTTTCAAGCGTCAAGTGTGAGACTTATGTCATCCCAGTACTCAGGAGATGGAGGCAGGAGGATAAGTTCAAAGTCTAGTCTGTGGTATACAGCTTTATCTAAAATAAAAACAAACAAAACCTGTTTTTCCCTAGGTATGGTGGTAGTGTATGCCTTTAGTTCTATCACTAAAAAGGCAGAAACAGGTATATCTCTGTGAGTTCAAGGCCACCCTGTCTTTCAGGCCAGCCAGAATTACATAATGAAACCCTGTCTCAAAACAGAACAACAACAAAGACCCCGTTATTTTTCAACTAGTAGCCTCCTGTACTTTGTTGTTGTTGTTGTTGTTGAGTATTTTTCTTCCTTTTGTTGGTCCTTGGTTTCTGTTCATACCCAGGCTGGCTTCAAACTCTTAAATTCAAGTGATCTTCCTACTTCAGCTCCATAAACTCCACATCTGGCTCAGTCAGAAAATATTAAATGAAGAAATCAAGCTTGGGTGTGGTGGTGCACATCTTTAATCCCAGAACTTGAGAGGCAAAAGCAGGCATATCTCTGAGTTTGAGGCTAGCCTGGTCTACATAGTGAGTTCCAGGACAGCCAGAGCTACATAGTGAGACCCTGTTACACTGTGACACCCTGGCTCAAAAAGTTTTGTTGAGGCCCATTTGTTTATGCTTAATATATTCTCTCTGGGTATTAAAAGCATCTCAGCTAGACTTTTCCGCAACCCTTGCAGTATAAATGTACCTACAATCTGTCCTGGAGCTCAGGCTGAGTGAGCTATATACAGAATTAAAACAGTATGTATCCTAAATTTTCCTTCTGAAGCTGGTTTCTGTCAAAAAAGGGAGAAGTTGACATTGTCTGGTCACACCTTCCAGGGTAGAATGAGTCAAGGTCTTCCCCTCACTTCCGGTTACTAAACGTGTTCTCTTAGGCATTTCCACAAAACATGTTGCCTACAGAGTTCTACACCAGAAAGCCTAGTTTAATAGTCCTGAAGTAGTTTGTTAAGGGATGATACTTGCCATTTCTGTTGTCTGGAGATTTGTGAATTGTAGGGGAAAGGTAGAGGGTCCTTATGTTTCTGGCTTTTTTCATGATGGGATAAATATGTTCCTCCAAACAGAAAGAGGGCTAAGGGAGCACATCTGCAGGCCAGGAGACAACTTGGTAGAGTCAGTTGAGACATGTAGACCCTGAGGACTGAACTCATGCTGTAAGACTTGATGACAAGTAGCCTGTGCCTTTACCCACTGAGCCATCTCACTAACCCTGTGAATGTTTTCTTGAACCTTTTAAAGATTATTTTTCTAAAGTAACAATGTAAAAATACCTTGCAGAGTGCCTGCCATTTAACAGCTATTCAGAGAATGTTTGCCAAAAGTCTTTTGCAAATTGTTGAAAACCAAATGAGGTAATTACAGTGAATGTCCAACAAAAAGGAAACCTCTGATTAAGGGCAACATAATGTTACTCTTAGTAGTCAGGAAATGTGGGAGTAAATGGCAATGAGAGGCAGCCTCCTGCCACTGGCCAGAATGTCCTCACTGAGGCTGGTATTGCCTGAGCCACCAGAGTGCTGGGATCATAAGTATGTGCCACCAGCCTGGCTCAAAGTATCTTCTTACCTGATACAGGTAAAGAACGAGTTAGAGAAAGCTCGGTATTTGGCACACCCCTTTAATTCCAGCACTTGAGAGGCAGAGGCAGTCTGATCTCTGTGAGTTTGAGGCTGGCCTGGTCTACAGAGTGAATCCAGGACAGTCAAGGATACACAGAGAAACCCTGTCTCGAAAAACCTTAAAAAAATTAAAAAAAAAAAAAAGAATGAGTTAGAAAAGGTATTGGTTGATGGAACAGAACCTCAGGGACATTTGCCCAGGTATATTGCAGTTAGCTTTTCCTGAGCCCCAGCCTCAAAATGACATTGGGGGCCAAAGCTCAAGGGGACTAAGCTGATAAACTAATATACAAGATCTCTTATTGTAGTTCTTTTCACAATCTCAGTTACTACCAGTCAACTATTCAGAATTTGTTTGTTTTACTCATTCTCTCTCTCTCTCTCTCTCTCTCTCTCTCTCGGTTTTTCAAGACAGGATTTCTTTGTGCATCTCTGGCTTTCCTGGACTCACTTTGTAGACCAGGCTGGCCTCGAACTCATAGAAATCCACCTGCCTCTGCCTCCCGAGTGCTGGGATTAAAGGTGTATGCCACCATGCTCAACAATTACAGACAGCTGTTAACTGCCATGTGGGTGCTGGGATTTGAACCTTGGTCCTTTGGAAGAGCAGCCAGTGCTTTATAACCCCTGAGCCATCTTTCAAGGCCCAATGATAAGTTTTAAATTGTGCCTTATCTCACACCATTCTACCTGGAATGTGAGTCATGCCTTTGTCAAATGTATCTGTGATAACATTTGCTACAGGACCATTAGTCACTTAGTGGCTGTCCCAATTATCAGATTGTATTGTATTATTAGTGCTTGCATTTGAATAACCCATTTTTTACTTAATGGTTCTAAAGAGTAGTGATGAGGTTAATTTTATCGAAGTATTTTGTTATAATTGTTCTATTTTATTAGTTTCAGTTTTTGTTGTTTTGCAACATGTAATGCTGGGGATCAAATCCAGGGACCTCCATGTACTATGTAAATGTTCTTTCAGTGAACTACATCCGTAAGCCTAGTGTTTTTTTTTTTTTTAAACGTCTTCGTATATAGCTTATGCTAGTCCTGAGCTTAGTCTCCCTGCTCCTATCTCCTGAGTCCTGGGATTATAGGAGTACACCATCATGCCAAGTTAGTTATTGTTAACCTCTTATCATACATAATTTATACATTAAAGTTTTGTCATAGATATATATGCATTGGGTTTGGTGTTATTTAAGGTTTCAAGCATTTGTTTGCAATCTTCCAGTGTATCTCCCATTTATGTATAGCAAGGATTGAACTGATCATTTTCCTAAGTTCTTCCTTGGATAGTAGGAAGTGGCATTGGTGCCCAAGAGAGAAAGAGGAAGATGTGACATTATCAAAGAACATTAAAATTTTATTTTTTTTATTGTGTGTGTGTACAGACATGTATATGAGCATGCCACAGCATGTGTGGAGATCAGAGGACACCTTGTAGGAGTCAGTTCTCTTCTTCCATCTTGTGGATCCTGGGGTTGACCTCAAGTGCTGGGGTTAGTGACAAGTGCCCTTACCTACTGAGCCATCTCAGAGTTCTAAGAGCATTTTTTAAAGCTGGCTAAGGCTGGGTGCAGTGGCTCACGCCTTTAATCCCAGCACTAGGGAGGCAGAGACAGGTGGATCTCAGTGAGTTTGAGGCCAGCCTGGTCTACAAAGCAAGTCCAGGAAAGCCAGGACTACACCAAGAAACCTTGTCTTGCTCTGCTCCACCTCTGAAGTTACTTTTTGTTTTGTTTTTGGGGTTTTTTTGGGGGGTTTTGAGACAGGGTTTCTCTGTGTACCAAGCCCTAACTTTCCTGGACTCACTCTGTAGACCAGGCTGGCCTCAAACTCACAGAGATCCACTGAGTGCTGGGACTAAAGGCGTGCACCACCACGCCTGGCTCTGAAGTTACTTTTTAAGGAAAGAATGTTGTTTTCTTCCTCAAGCTAAACATGCTGGGCTTAGGTGCCATGACCACCTGAGTTATGTCCCTGACCTCTTGGGCCTAGTCTTATATCTGGCCCTACTCCTCTGGTGCCGCATGTTGGCTGTGTTGTTAAAGGGTTTCTATCTGTACTCTAGGTTCCCAGAACCCTGGCCGAAGCTCCCCTCCCCCTGGTTATGTACCTGAGCGGCAACAGCACATTGCCCGGCAGGGATCCTATACGAGCATCAACAGTGAAGGTGAATTCATCCCAGAGACAAGCGAGCAGTGTGTAAGTATGGAGGTGTGTGAAGGTGTCCCATGACTGTCAGACCAAGATTGTGATGGGACTCTCAGTGATCCCACTCTAAACCTGGAGAATTTGGTGCCCATCGCATAGTTCTTTGAAAACCAATTCTGCCGCAAGATGAGTTATCCCTTTAAGGAGTCCAAGGTCAGTTCTTTTCAAAGATGAGATCTAAGCTTCTTGACCTCACTAGTGTTAGCTGAGCCCTTAATGGTTCCCCTCCTTTCGGGCCCTCACTTGGCCCCCAGCAGAGCACCACTGTGCTCTACTGTTTGTGTACTGCTTATAATGATCTGTTGTCATTCAAAAGTTTTAACTATGAACAACCTTGAACTGACAGATTGTTTTTTGTTGGCTATATTTTAGTTTTGCTATTTTTTAGTGAAGGTGGGGAGGGGTTATAAATTAGACTGTGGGGCTGATAAGATAACATGATTTTGCTAATAGCTGTATTAGTTATCTGTTGTTACATAACAAATTGTCACAAATTTGGTCTTAAAACAATATACCTTTATTATTTTAGTATCTTTTTTTTTTTTACTTTTCAAGACAGGGTTTCTCTGTGTAACCCTGGCTGTCCTGGACTCACTTTATAGACCAGGCTGGCCTTGAACTCACAGAGATCCGCCTGCCTCTGCCTCCCGAGTGCTGGGTGTTTTAGTATCTTTAGATTGGAAGTCTAGGCATGATTTAACTGGGTTTTTTCCTCATGGTCTCACAGGACTACCATCAAAGCACTACTCAAGCTGCATGTCTTCCCTGAGCTTAGAGTTCTTAGCACAGTTTTTAGTTCCTTGTGTTGGGTAGGGCTTTTTTACTTGCTATAGGTTGTCCAAGGATTCTCTCAGATTCTAGAGGCTGCCTGCAGTTCCTTATTAGTCATCCCTCTCATAGCATGGCCTTCTTCCGAGGCCAGTCCAACACTGTTATTCCAATCTACAAAGACGGAGTCTTCTATAACATAATGTAACCATGAGGAATGGGTGTTCCTATTCTCTTTACCTTAGCCTATTGGCGAGAACTGTCTCAATTCTGCTTGCACTCAAAGAGTGACTCATTGATCAGTTAATGAAGTGTCCACCACAGCTAATCATTCTGATAGCTAGCTTTTTAACCAGTAGCTCACTTAATAAAGATTACCCTTTGTATTAATAAACTGAGTAAGGGCAAGACCTCTGCCTTTTTTTTTTTCCCCCTTCAGAGAGCTTGCCTTTATTACAAAGAGTTAAGATCTTCAAGTTTCTGGGATTTGGCTTAAGAAGGGAACATTCTAGCAGATAAAATAGCCAACAGAAGGCTCAGGGGAATTGAGTTTGATTGCCACCACCCATGTCACTCAGCTCATAACTGTAATTGCAGCTTCAGAGGATCTGACACTATCTTCTGACCTCCATGGGTGTTTCCATATTTCCCTCTACACACAAACGAAAACTTAAAAAATAAATCTTTAAAAGGGAGGTGGGCTAGAAAGATGGAAATAGCAGTTAAGAGGTTTTTTTTTTTAATAAGCCTTTTTTTTTAAAGATTTACTTATTTATTTTACTGATATGAGAGCTCTATCTGCATGTTCCCCTGCAAGCCAGAAGAGGGTTTCAGATTCCAGTATAGATGGTTGTGAGCCACTATGTGGGTGCTAGGAATTGAACTCTGGACCTCTGGAAAAGCAGACAGGGCTCTTAACTGCTGAGCCATGTCTCCAGCCCCCAGTTAAGAGTTCTTGCTGCTCTTGTAAAAGACCCAAATTTGGTTCCCATCCACTATACTGGATGGCTCACAATTGCCTGTAATTTCATCCCCAGGGGATCTGGCACCTCTTCTAGACTTAGTGGGCTCCTGTACTCAAATGTGTACACACACACACATACAATTTAATACCAGCATATATGGGATTTTGCAGAGAGCTGATTCCTGTAACTTTCATTATTCAAGCTATGTAGACTGTGAGAAACCCTACACACTCATGTACACTTCCATATGGTTTCATGTTTAGAAAAGTAACCTGGACTGCCTTTAGCTGCAGATTTCTTTCCTAGGTTTTTTACTATCTGTTTATATTGAACATATACAGACTTTTCTTTTTGTTATTCCCTAAACAATATAATTTAACAACTTTCCACAGCATCTACATTATATTATTATATATAAGTAATCAAGATAATTTAAAGTGTACAGAAAGGTGTGTGTGTGTGTGTGTGTGTGTGTGTGTGTGTGTGTGTGTTTTACCTGCAAATACTGTATTATTTATATAAGGGACTAGAGCATGCATGGACTCTCATATCAGCATGAATCCTGAAACCATCCCCCATGGATATAGAGTAATGACTGTAGTCTGAGTTTGAAGGCTCCACTCCCTTCCTTGCCACTACTCTATCAGGGAGAGAGGAAAAAAATGAAGCCTTTAGGAGAAGAAGCCTTTAGGTTGGGGGAAAAAATCTATTCAGAAAGTTCTTTGTTATTGCATTTGACTATAACCTAAAAAATATTTTAGTTTATATAGATACCTCTTACCTCTGCTTTAGAGCCAGGAACTACGATCTTGTTTCTATGGCACCAGCTGTGTACTAAGTAGTTTTTGAGTTTAGATGTGTCTCCTAACCTTTCTTGGTCTGCAGTGCTCATCTATGAAATGAGGTAATGCTTGTCTTTGTACGTTATGAATTATAGAGCATAAACAGAAGCATTAAGGTCCTACCCAAACTCCACTGGAAACCTCTGCAAAGCAATGTCAAGTCCCAGGCACTAATGTTGATGGGCCAAGAAAATACCAACAAGAGAAATGGTGCCTCTACTTTGTCTATTTGCTCTATTGGCAGAGCCCTAGGGAAACCAACCAAACAGTTTTCTTCGTCCTAGGAGCTTGCCTTTCAAAGGGAGAATGGTATCTTATAACCCTTCCTCTACTACATGGGGAAACAAAGGCATTTCCATATTTTGATAAAAAGGACCACATGCTAGCTCGACCTGGGTCATCTGGCTGGTGTTTGAGTACTGTGGTTTTATTGTGTGGCTTGCCTTACAGATGCTAGATCCCCTGAGCAGTGCTGAAAATTCCTTGTCAGGAAGCTGCCAATCCTTGGACAGGTCAGCAGACAGGTATGCAGCTGTGGGTGGTTTGGCATTTTTGGAATGGTTTTATGAGTAGAATTGGCTAGTTCGTATCTCTGATACAGCCACAAGCCCAAGATTAAAACAGTTTGCTGCTAGAGAAGCCCTCAGCTTTGCAACACTGTGAATGTTTGGGTACACAGTAAAATAAACTTAATAATCTCTTAGAAGAACAACTCATTTGCTGTGTTGTTCCCAATGTTTTGTATGTCTTGACTTTACAAATACTATATTCTGCCTACTTTTTTGTTTTTTAACCTCATTACTGTGATTTGGATTGAGAAGCAATGGCTTTTTGAAATTTTAAAGAAAAACAGAATTCTCATCCATAGGTTGGTCTGTCTGTTGTCCTCCTTTTCTTTCTCCAAATGTTTCTGGTTGATTAAGAAGCTAGGATAGATAATTAGAAAACAGTATCCAGATTGCCTAACTTAACTCTTATCTCTTGGTGTAAACTATTGGTTCTTTACTCATAGAAGTCAGTGCTATGCTTTATATACCAAGTGGCTGTGTGGTTCACCCAATGTGTCCAGGGTTTGTTGTTATTTTGCTCTGTTGAGACAAGTTCTCACTAGATAGCGGGTCTGGGACTCAGTCTTCCTGCCTCAGTTTCCTGTGTACCATAACCTGGCTTGTGAGGCTGTTTGGAGCATGCCTTTACCTCTTTATGCTAAGAACCCATTTGCCTGGGGATAGGAAATAGGAATGACTTCCTCGTTAGTTGTGTGACCAGTTGCCCATGAGGGCACTGACCTTTTGGACTGGTTATTGTCCTCCTCTAGATGTCACAGTACATACATAGTATGGTATGTACATTTCTTTGGGGGCTTTCTCTCCAGTCAGGGAACAGAAAGGCACAATAAAACACAGCAGAAGGTTCTCTCTCACTTGGTAAGGTAGCAGCTGGGTCAGGGCTGATCTAGCTTTGAACTGTCCTGCACTTCGGGGTGTCAAGGGAGTATGATGGCCTGCTTGTTTAAAATTAGGGGCAGCCCTCCAAAACTATCTTGAGAGTTTCTGATCTGTGATCCTCAAAAGATACTTGGAGAACTAGGAAGACAGCTGTGTTAGTAGAGTGCATGTTGTACAAGCATGTAGACCTGAGTACAGTCTCCCAGATACTAAGAAACAGCTGGACAGCACTGCACATCTGTGACCAATGCTGGGGAGGAGGAGAACTGAGGCTTACTAGCCGGCCAGTCTAACTGGATCTGAATGTTCAAGGCTCAGTGAGAAAACCCCACCTCTAAAACTATGAGGGAGAACAATTGGAAAATTTTTCTCCAGATGTCAACCTCTGGCCTTCACATGCACATGTGTATCCTCATAGTGCATTTGTACACACGCAAGGTACTTGCGTGTTAAAGGTCCATTCAGATTTAACTGCATGTTGGAAAAGATAGCTTAGTGTATCATTTCTACCTTAGTTCTTGGTTTCCCCACCTCTGACATGAGGTGGAAAAGGTGGGTGCCTGGTGTAAACAGAAACAGATATGGTGTAACATACCAGGTCTTAAGGTTGATTCTTGCTTCCTGGCTGTGTCCTTCGGCACATAAAGAGGAGTGTTATTGTTAACCTGTAGGTGATCAGTGAAGACTAGTAATAGTACAACAGCTGCTCAGTGACTGGTACCTACTATCACTTTTATTATTTGTCCTACTTTATGAAGGTATGAGATTAAATGAGGAAAAGCTCACTCTGTAAAATAAGAAAGCATTCTTTGCTGGGCCGTGGTGGCCACACCTTTAATCCTAGCACTCGGGAGGCAGAGGCAGGCAGATCTCTGTGAGTTTGAGGTCAGCCTGATCTACAGAGCAAGTTCCAGGACAGCCAGAGCTACACAGAGAAACCCTGTCTCAAACAAAACTAACAACAAAAAAGAAGCATTCTTTAAACTACAGTGTTTTTATTATTATTGCCTAGGCCAAGTTGGTTTGTATTGTTTGGTTTGGTTAGATTCTGCAGCTCTTCACCTGCTGTACACATTGGAAATTAAGAAAAAGGCCAAAAATGGAAAGGGGCAAACAGCCAGGATGGAGTTCAGTAAAGTAGGTGGAGGCATCACTCCTGTTTGGCCTCAGGCTACTGAAGTAGGATGGTGAGCACCAGAGAGCAGGCTCCAGGTAAAGCTGCTTTCCTCCGGCTCTTTGTCTCTGAACATCATTTAGAAGGAGAGACCATTCAGACACCCTTCCTTCTGCACTCTGGGCTCCTCTAGACATGCACACAAGTTTATTTTGTAGTCTTTTGTTTTTTCCAGCCCATCCTTCAGGAAATCACAAATGTCCCGAGCCCGGAGCTTCCCAGACAACAGAAAGGAATGCTCAGGTGAGTTCCACAGAACCTAGGTGGGCACTTCAGGGGCCGAGGAAGAGTGTCTTGTTGGGACAACAGATGCCTCTAAATTGGAAAGCCAAAACTATATAGTAAGTTTTCTGGAACTTCCACTCTAAAGTCTCAGGAGGACTTCTTAAGTGACTTATCCATATTGACTCACCTGAGTCTAGTAACTCTCTTGTCTTACTTAGATCGGGAGACCCAGCTCTATGATAAAGGAGTTAAAGGTGGAACCTATCCCAGGCGATACCATGTGTCTGTGCACCACAAAGACTACAATGACGGTGAGCACTCTACACTACTCCCTGCTGATTGGCTGGTGAAAGACCAAACTTTTGCCTGGAAAAAGTCAGAAGGAGAGTTTAGGATTGATGGAAAGGAAACCAGGTCCTCCAGCCTCTGTGTTTTCCCTTATTCCTGAGGCTTTGTGTCCTAGGCTTGAGGCAAAAAAGACAAAGAACTAACCAAATGTTTTGGGGGCAGGGTGGGGTGAATGAAGATGCTACCACTGGGAATGATGTCATTTGAGTGCATGTATGTTCCATGGTGCCACCTCTCTAAATGCCATCTTCTGTAGCAGCAACAAATAGACTACAGCTGTGGCAGAGGGATCAGGAGTAGGATGCTGAACATAATACATTTGATTTGTGGTTTGCCTCTTTGTTGGGCCGGAGGACCAGTCTTATCCCTTCCCTGTGTTCAGGGCTTCTTGAACCAAGCAACTTCCAATTTTATGCATTTGTTCTGATTCTTAGGGAGCTGGGTCAGCAGCTTTGGCATGAGTCAGGTGGGAGGCACCTGAGCTGGTTGTCACTGCTATTTTACTTTGCACATCTGGGTGTGTGGTCAGGGCTCTGACTTGCTCTGTCCTTACTCCTTCACCCTTTCAGGCAGAAGAACATTTCCCCGAATACGGCGGCATCAAGGCAACCTGTTCACTCTGGTGCCCTCAAGTCGCTCCTTGAGCACAAATGGCGAGAACATGGGTGTAGCTGTGCAATACCTGGACCCCCGTGGGCGCCTGCGGAGTGCAGACAGCGAGAATGCCCTCTCTTTGCAGGAAAGGAGTGTGCCAACCAAATGTGAGGACTGCCCCTGAGTAAGAGAGTGCTGTCAGGTGCTGAGGCTAGCTGCAGGGGCCAGGGCTTAGCTGTGCCACTGTGGCACCTAGTCTCAGTAGTATGCTGCTCTGGCACATCCTCCCCACTCTGAGAAAATTTTAGAGGAGGTACCACACCCTGGAATATAGGCCTGACTCCATGGCTGTATGATAAGCCATTTCTTCTTCCTGGTCTTTAGTTTTCCCATGTGTAAGCTAAAGGGTATGCTCTCAATCCTTGCCATATTCGTATGTTTGGGAACAAGCTAGGCATGATGGTACATGCCTGGAATCTCAGCACTCAGGAAGCTGAGGCAGGAAGATGGAAAGTCCAAGGCCACCTTGAGTTACATAGTGAGTTCAAGGCTAGTCTGTTATACACTAAGGCCCTGTCTCAAAGTCATAATGAACACACAAAAACATGCTTAAGAGCTTTGAAAATAAGGTTATTTGGCCAGCACAGAAGACCATTTACCACTCCTCTGCCTCTCAGAACTCTGTCCTTAAGGTCCTGTTGACCAGGGGTTTAGGCCTGCAAGAGAAGGGAGGGATGGGTAGTGCTCGGTCCAAGTACAGGAAGTTCATGATCTAGTGCTCTCTCCTGCTGCTCTCCATAGCTCCGAGTGCTCCCATCAATTGGCGTCGGGGGAAGCTCCTGGGTCAAGGTGCCTTTGGCAGGGTCTACTTGTGCTATGATGTGGACACAGGACGTGAACTTGCTTCTAAACAGGTCCAATTTGACCCAGATAGTCCTGAGACAAGCAAGGTACGAAGTTCCCTGTGCACTAGCCTCCAGCCAAAACACATATTGAGTACTTGCCTAAAGTGATACTCGTTACTTCCCCATAACTTCCTCCCAAGCTCCCTTGCTGTTCATCTTACCTCTAGCCAAGGGGTGAAGGGCCAGTGTTCCAAAGTGTGTGGAGCCCCTAGGAGAAGGACTGCATCCATGTCAAAGTCCCTAGCAACCCAAACTGAGATGTGATGACCAATTCCCCAAAGGGCACTCTTTGTACCCATTCCCCAGACAGAGCCTTGGCCCAGGAGGAAGCTGTGGAGCTCATTTATTCCTTTGGAAGTAGGAGTCATAGTCTGTACCTCAGTTTGAATAGACAAATATAGTAGTTACTTTAACTAGGCGTCTGTAGCTCCTCCTCCCTCCTTGCTCCTTCCTGTTTGCCTTCCTCTGGGTAAGGAATGCTGCATCCCAATGGCTACCTAGCCTTATAGCCAAGGGCCAGACAATTGAGTTTATTGTTCCCAAAGCAGACCCCTGTGAAACATAGACTAGGACAAGATAAGCTGATCCCAGGTGGGTAGGACTGGACCCTGAGTGCCTAGGTGACCACCATCCCTCTCCAGGAGGTGAGTGCTCTGGAGTGTGAGATCCAGTTGCTGAAGAACTTGCAGCATGAGCGCATTGTGCAGTACTATGGCTGCCTGCGGGACCGTGCTGAGAAGATCCTCACCATCTTTATGGAGTATATGCCAGGGGTAAGTGCCCTTGGATGCATGTGAAATTCATACAAGAGGGCTAGTGGCTGTGGGCGTGGGTCACCCTTGACTTGGGCCTGATCCCATGAGGTTCTGGGAAACCATGTGCAGTGACGGCAGAATTGACGTCAGGGGGGCTACAGAGGGTGTGAGGTGAGAAACGGCCCAGGCTCCATCTAACTTGAGAATCCTGAAGGTCTAGTCCATCTCAAGTAAGCACAATCTTTACCTGGAATGGGATCCCCTCAACCTGGACTTGGTCCTGCTTATTTGACATAAGGACTGTTTAGTGCTTTTTCTGAGCTGTCCAACAGCTCCTGGCAAGAGTGGCTCATACATGCAGGTGAGACTCAAAAGAATCACTGCATTGCTACAGGACTGGGGACTAGAAATAACCTTGTCTCCTCTCACAAGCCAGCCCCCAAGGGGACTCTTTTGACTCCTTGTGATCTGTTAGGGTTCTGTGAAAGACCAGTTGAAGGCCTATGGAGCCCTGACAGAGAGTGTGACCCGCAAGTATACCCGGCAGATCCTGGAGGGCATGTCATACCTGCACAGCAACATGATTGTGCACCGGGACATCAAGGGTGAGTAGAGGCACCAGTGTGCCAGAGGCACCGAGACCTAGGTCAGCCAGAAATACTGCTGCAGACCTTTGACCCCAGTTCTTGGGAAGGAGGCAGAAGCAGGCAGATCTCTGTAATTTTGGGACCAAGTGGTCTGCATAGTGAGTTCTAGGTCAGTCAGACCTATATAGTGAGACCTAGGGTTCAAGGCTACCATTCATTTACCAGTAGACCGATCACTAACCTAACTACTCTGAGCTTTTTGAGAAATACTTCCTTAATTGGGGATGAGGTAAAAATTGGTTGAACAGTGTAGGAAAATACCACAAAATGCAAATCTTCACTGTGGGCTGATCCTTTTTATACTGTGAGGCTTTTCTGCAGCTCAAGTGTAAGTCAGTGGTGGCCCTGGCCTTCCCACAGTCTTGTCACCTGGAAGGGTAGATAATAGGAAAATATAAGAGGGTCCAAAGTATTAGCCTCTGCCCTTTTGTGCCTTAGGAGCCAATATCCTCCGAGACTCAGCTGGGAATGTGAAGCTTGGGGACTTTGGGGCCAGCAAACGCCTGCAGACCATCTGCATGTCAGGGACAGGCATGCGCTCTGTCACTGGCACACCCTACTGGATGAGTCCTGAAGTCATCAGTGGCGAGGGCTACGGAAGAAAGGCAGATGTGTGGTGAGTACTGGGGTGTGCTGTCTATCTCCCGGCCTGAGCTGAAGGGTCTCTAAATCAGGCATGACATTGGGGACTTGACAGTGTGAGAAAAAAGAGGGACTGGAGAACCTAGGGATTTGAACTCAGGTCCTCATACTTGTGTAGTATGTGTTCTTACCCGTGCCTACCTAGCCCATGACCTACCTTTTCTTTCTTTCTTTTTGAGACATTGTTTGATTATGTTCCTGGTTGGCTTGGAACTCATTATGTAGACCAGGCTGGTCTTGCTGGCTGGTGCACCTTAGATTCTGTAGGGAGTGAGGGGTTAAACACAGGGTACATCGACAAATAGAATGTGCCCATTTAGGCCACAGGGGATCAAAATCCCTCAGGTTTGATGGACCTCTTTAATAAGCAAGTTTGGGGCTGGGCCTGGTGGTTCACTCCTTTAATCCCAGCACTGGGGAAGCAGAGGCAGGCAGATCTCTGTGAGTTCAAGTCTACATAATGAGTTCCAAGCTAACCAGGAACATAATCAAACAATGTCTCAAAAAGAAAGAAAGAAAAGGTAGGTCATGGGCTAGGTAGGCACGGGTAAGAACACATACTATACAGATATGAGGACCTGAGTTCAAATCCCTAGGTTCTCCATAAAAGCCAGGCATGGTTGCTCACACCTATCACTCCAGCATTGGGAGCCAGAGACAGGTAGATCTGACAGCTCTCTGACCAGCCAGTCTAAGCAAAGAAAGCAAGTTTCCATTTCAGTGAGAGACTGTACCACAGCAGTAAGGCAGAGGAGACACTTGTCCTCCAGCCTCTGTGTGCACAAATACAGACATGCTCACATGCATATAAAACACACACACTGGTGGCTCACGCCTTTAATCCCAGCACTCGGGAGGCAGAGGCAGGTCTACAATGTGAGTCCAGGACGGGCCTGGGATAATGATGAGGTCCCTGTAAAACAAAGGCAGGTCCGAGTAGGTAGTGGGAGATGTGGCAAAGGAGGCAAAGGCTAGAGTGAGTTTGTCAAAGAGTGGGGACCAGAAACCAAGAAACACAAAACAGGCTTGAAGTAGCTATTGCTTAGTAATACTGAATGTACTAAATACACCAAGGCCTTGGGCTCAGTCTCTCACCTACACAGAGATAGAGACAGGAAGGAATTCAGACAGCCCCTAAATGGTGAAAAAGCAAGAAAATAGGAACTATTTGGACCAACAGGGAACTAATATCTTGGAGTCTGTCAGTACTCTTTCCCAGTCTCAGTAAGTACCCAAGTGACAGCCATGGGTAGCAGCATGTATTTATAATCCTATCAGCCCTTAGTTTGGCCTGCAGTGTGATCTGAGAAAGATACCTCCTTTCATCACAACGGGTTGGGTGGCTGAGAGCCTGAAGTTGGCTGACAGGTGACATAAGGGTCTCTCTTCCAGGAGCCTGGGCTGTACTGTCGTGGAGATGCTGACAGAGAAACCACCTTGGGCAGAATATGAAGCTATGGCTGCCATTTTCAAGATTGCCACCCAGCCCACCAATCCTCAGCTGCCCTCTCACATCTCAGAACATGGCAGGGACTTCCTGAGGCGCATTTTTGTGGAGGCTCGTCAGAGACCCTCAGCTGAGGAGCTGCTCACACACCACTTTGCACAGCTAGTGTACTGAGCTCTCAAGGCCATTCTGCTGCCAGCTGCCAACTGCTGAGCAGGCCAGGGGCTGCTGTCAGGCTCAGTGAAGTTGCTGCTTCTTCCAGGCAAGGCTATGGACAGTGGAGCTTCAGTCCAGCCATTGTTTGTCTGTGCCCCGTCTGCCACTGGGACTCAAAGCCAGGATGGGATAGCTGTGGCATCAAAACTGGGAGTCCCCAGCCTGTAAGACCCAAGAGTTTCAGCACTGTAAGCTCAGTGTGGAGGGAAGGGCTAGGAACAGTGTGCAAGGCAGCCATGAGTCCTGCCTGCCCTCAGATGTGTCCTAACACAGTCAGCACTGAAGCAGAGAACTGGGGCACAGGACTTACTCAAGGGTAGGAATAGTGTTATTTCACTCAGAGTGTTATTTTGTTTCTCCTCCCAATGTTTGGAGACTACCAGAGTGTCTCTGGGCTGCATGAGCCCACTCAAGCCTGAGGTAAAGCCCAGTGTCCCCTAGCCAACAGAATGTAGAGGTCTGGGCTGCCCTCACTTAGAGCCTCCAGGTGTGCTTCGCCAGTCCTGTCTTTTACCAAAGATAAATGAAGCAAATGTTATACTGCCTTATCTGGGAAGGAGGAGCCTGCCCCCATAAGCAGGGCCTGAGATATGAGCTGCCTCAAGTAACTGGGGAGACCCAATCTTGTCAATGCAACTGTCTCTGTTTTACAAGTTGGAGTCACTCTTATGCTGTTCCCAGTTTCTAAACTGGAGACTTTGCCCTCTAAGCTCTGGAGACCCATGTGAGCTTGGGCCTTGGGCTGGATTGGAAAGAGCTGATGGGATGGTCTCCACCCCTGTGGCCTGGCATCTGTTCCCTCAGTGGAGCAGAGAAGGTGGACAACACAAGTGACAACACCTGGCTCTGGCCCCACTGGGCAGTTCAGGAAAGTGTGGGGGTTGTCTCAGGCTGTCTGCATCCCAAATCTGTCAGTCCTGAACCCACTTCATTGGGTAGAAAGTCCTTGTGCCACCACCATGTCCAAAACCAGCAGCTGTGTTCCTTAGCCTGCCCTGCCCAGTTCTGTCGTCACCCTCATTCCCTTCTTGTTTCTCCCTTGTGGGAGGATGCCAACAGGGGTCGGGGAAAGTTATCTCCAAGAACTTAAGAGTTGGCCATATTTACCTCAGCCTGGGTGCTGGTCCTTTTTTCCAGCCCCTTCCTTCCCCTCCAAATGTGCCTATTGCTAAAGCTCCTCCCTCCCAACCCCCAAGTTTCTTGGGAGTTGTTATTAAAGGGGAAAAAAAAAGCCAGTGCCCAGGGATGGGCATCTCCAGGGAGCTGGGGATTAGCGCCAGGCAGCTTTTTGCCAGCCATGCCCACTTCCTCATGGGCACAGAACAAGCCAAAGCCTTCGTTGTGTGTTGATGATGCACTTTTATGAATGTAGTTTCTATCGCTGTTTTTAGCCTTTTCACATCATGTAATGTGAGGCCTTGTACTTGTTAATTTATATCTCAGATCCATATTTGATGGTTTTTATATATATATATATATCAATTCTAGACTGTTACCGGTGATGGACTCCTGAAGAGAGAACAGAAATTGAAAGCAGCTGGTTTTGCAGTTATGTGTGTTGTACAATGCCAATTGGACCTGGGCCCCTCTGTTTTATTTCCTTGGGGGTCTTGTCAGGCCACTTTCTAACTGCTCTGAAGCCAGTGAGCAAAGTCCTGCTTCCAGCTCAGCCTTTGCCCAAAGTGGGGACTGGCCCCTCTTCTAGACCAAAGCTGCCAAAAGGCAGCTTGGCCTTTCCATGACTCCATCCTGATGGCTGTAGCACCCCTAACCCTATCCTCACTCACACCCCCAAACCCCAAGAGGAAATAGAGCTTAGTGGGTTAACAAGGTATCAGATGAGACAACTCTGCTTGTCACAGGTTGAGGCTCTCACAGAGGTGTTACCCCCCCCAACCTGGGAGGGCATCTTACCTCATAGGAAATGTTTTTAAAATGAACTTAAAGTAAGCCAACAAATTGTACACTCCAAAGAAAAAAGGACCCCATTTTTGTGCCAAAAACTGTGGACATGCTGGCTCAGCATCCTCAGGACCAAGCTATTTTTTTTTTTTTTT
>CAJQZJ010033585.1:498092-512175 GCA_907164525.1 Lophiomys imhausi | reverse complement strand
CATGCTGGCTCAGCATCCTCAGGACCAAGCTATTTTTTTTTTTTTTTGGTTTTTCGAGACAGGGTTTCTCTGTGTAGCCCTGGCTGTCCTGGACTCAATTTGTAGACCAGGCTGGCCTCGAACTCGCAAAGATCCGCCTGCCTCTGCCTCCCAAGTGCTGGGATTAAAGGCGTGCGCCACCACTGCCCGGCAGGACCAAGCTATTAATTTATTTTTTCTTATTAACAAATCCAAATGAGAAGTTGTGGGCCTCCAGAATGGCCTGGGCCCAAAGGTTCTGAAGGACAGTCTCTGAGTAGCCTCTAGCCTGCTGGGCAAAGATGCTGTGCCACCATTTGTTCTTCATTCCATGGGGTTTATCTGCCTTCGCCAACCCCACATGGAGGGCAGGCCTGGGTCGGGTGCACGCTGCGGCCTTCCTGCCCATCCTTCCCACTCCCCTAGCCGTGTCTGTGTCTGCACTGTGGACTGTGCAGAGGGACCTGCAGCCACAGCTATTTGTACCCTGACTGAGGGCTTGCAGTGCAAAGCCAGGCCAGTGCATTACTTACAATAAAAGGGATCATTTATATCAGAAGGCTCCTGTGACCATGGCTTTTGGTTGAAGGTGGTGGTGGGAATTTTTACTGGGATGGGTTGGGTACAGTGCCTAACACCAAGTTTAGGTCCCTTAAGAGGAACTTGAGATGGCTATTAAAACTGAGGTCCTGGGACATCTTGGCCAAGCATCATCGCCAGCCCAGTGGTCCCTCTTTCCTTTCCTCCCCTCTTATCCCAGTGTTCCACTAAGTCAGCACCACTGCTCCATCTGATCTGAATGTATCAGTAGCTGAGTTCCTGGGACCATTCACAGCATCTTGTAGAGTCTTCCTGGCCCAGAAGGGGTTCCCTTGGTCCCATTCTTACAGAATATCAGTCAGAAGAAAGGTCTCACTATAGCTCTGGCTGTCCTGGAGCTCACTTTGTAGACCAGGCTGGCCTCAAACTCACAGAGATCTGCGAGTGCTGGGATTAAAGGTGTGCGCCATCACGCCCAGCCTTGCTACTGTTTCACTGCAGCAGGCGACCATCCTTGTCTCCACAGAACCAAGTCCTTGTCACCCCTGCTTACCAAATGCACACCTGAAGGAACAGTCCAGTGCTTCACCCGCCAGGAGGACCAGAGACTGGACTTCCTAGCAGTCTTTGCCCTCTCGCTCACCAGTTCATCTGTCCCATAGCAGTTTGCGGAAGTCAGGACTGTAGGGCCCTGGGGGCAGGACAACTCAGACTTCTGCCGAGGGAGTGGCTTCTCTCTCCTTAGTTTCTTTCCTGTGAGCTGTCATCCCTGTGTGCATGGGCTTTCAGAGGACCAGCATTTGTCCCTGGGTGACCTGGCACAGTAACTGTGACCTTCCACTTCGTAGAAGAGAGGGAAAAGAAGGAAGCCACTGGAATTTAGCAACACTTGCTAGTCTGTGATCCCACGATTCCTTATAAATTTCTAGGGCAGAGGACTAGGAGCAAACTGGACAGCTAGGACCAGCTAGCAGAAAGGCCGTCAAACAGGGTTACCCCAATCAGAATGGCTCTGCTCTGCACTCTGATCTACGTAAGTGCAGTAAAGTTAGCCTACACCTTTTCTCTAAGAAGAGCTGCAGTGATCCCGGGCACGGGTGACGTACTCCTTTAATCCCAGCACTTTGGAAGCAGAGGCAGGAGGATCTCTGAGCTCTAGCCAGTCAGGGGCAAATACTCAGTGAGACCCTGACTCAAAAACCATTGTGTGGATGTGAGTCGGTGGGCCTGGCTTATCTCCAATAACAAGAGAACGGTGGATTCCAGGTTTGACAGCTTAACACCCCAAGTTGGCAGAGACCAGTTTTTCAAGCTAATACTTCTCTGACAGCCAGTACCCAGCCCCTTCAAGATCAGGAGTATTATGGGCTGTACCCCTTTCCCATCCCTGTGATGAGTGTGCAGCCCTACCTGCTACAAAGCCCCCCATCAGGCCACATACTAGAGTCAAGATCTGTTAAACATGTTTAAAACAAAGTTGATCACAACAGTCAGAACAGCACAGTGGGGGGGGGAGCATAGCTACTGCACACCCTGTCGGCTGAGGCTCTAGCAAGAGCTTTGTGGTGCAAGGGGACTCCAGACTCCAAGGCTGTGGGTATCTTGCCTCTCCCCCACCCCTCCCCACCTCCCAGCAAGGTGGCATCTATGAGGACCAACAGATGGCACTCTCCCAGTCTCTCTGGCTCAGGACCAGGCTATGGGTAGAGGTAGATAGGGACACAAGAGGGTGCACAAGGCCCAGGTGGCAGTGAGGGAGCTCGGGACCCTGAGGAGGGCATGCTGACTCCTTGCTGGAGAAAAGGCACCTAAATAGGGAACCTGGGCTTATGGGCCTCCCAGGGAGCCATGGGGTGAGGTAAGCTGGGCTGAAGGAAGCAGTATGGTAAAAATTCCGATTCTGGTTCCCAATCCCAACCTCCACTGGGAAAAGTAAGGAATCCTGGAGCAGAGCCCTATGCTGAAACCTGAAGGAGCCTCATCCCTTCCCACCCGACTCTCCCAAGCACAGATCAACCTCCTTCCCACTGGCCAGTTGTAGGCCATGTGCTGGGAGGGAATGGATGCTAGAGGGGCCTCAGGCTGTCTTCGTCCCTGAGTCCACCTCCTTGTGGGCCCAGAGCTCCTTGTGCTGTTTCCGACCGAACCCCTCATCGTAGTTGCCTTTGCTCTTAAACAGCTGCTGAAAGTGAGGTTTGCAGTAAAATTCACCGTGCAGCGCAGCATAACTGCCCAGGCTGTGGAAGCAGAGAACAGTTGGGTCAGGAAAAGACACAAGTGAAGTGGCCAGCGCAGGGCAGGGCAGGGGCGTACCTGAGTTTGGTGTGGCAATGTTTGCAACAGAAGCAAGTGTTGTGGAAAATGAGCTTGTCTGCCACCAGCCGCTCCATAGGGTACACAGTCTTCTGACAGGCTGCACAGGTCTCTTTCACCTGAGCCCGCAAGCTAAAGGACTGTGGAGTGGGAGCAGAGTCACTCAGCACGAAGCCCATCAGCACCGACCCTTTCCTCTACCACACCCACCCTCGGGGCCCTACCTTGGAGCGCTGCACCGCGCTGCTGCTGCTGCCGCCGCCGCCGCCGCCTTTGGCTTCCTGGGGAAGAGGAGCAGTTAGAGCGGGGTCAGCTTTCCGATGGCCCAGCCCAGATCCCAGGGCCACTCAAGAGGTGGCAGAGGGTGCCAAGCAAACAAGCTGCTCCCTGTCCCCTTTACCCCTCCCACCTGGCTGGTCACCTACATGAGAGGGGGTAGCCTGGGCGGCCCCGGCAGCCTGGAACATGGCTCTTCAGAGGTGCTCGGAGGCCCTGATGGAGACGCAGCGCCAGGAGGGTTCTGCAAGGGGAAGTCAGTCAGTGGGGCCTCAAGAGCCCTCCCCATCCTACAGGCTGGGGTGTTTTTAGGCAGGGGGTTGGGGGGCTGCGGTCGGGACTTTCCCTAAGTCATTTCCTGTTGCTCTGGGTCTTGCCACTTCCGCCCCTCACCCCCTACCCAGCCTGCCGGCCCCTCATTCAGCTCCCCGAGGGTTAGGGGTCCCTGAGTGGAAACACATGTGGGGACAGAACAAAGTTAGCCAGAGCGGCCGAGGATAGGGAGCTCCACGGTGTCGGCGTGTGCTTCCCCACGGGCAGAGACCCGCCTGGGGTGCGAGGAGGTCAGCCGCGCTCCCCCGCACCGGGCTCAGACCTCCAGATCCTGGACAGCGCTCGACCGGGCCTCCCGTCCCGCCAGGCTGAGCCGCCTCCCGCGCAAGCACTTCGGGACCCCAGAGCCCCCACCCCAGCCCACCACGGCCCGGCCCTGCGGGACCGGCGCGAGCCTCGGGGTCCCAGCGAGCGCGACTACGGGCGAACCGCCAGGCGGCGGCCCCGCGACGCTCCGCGCCCCTCCGTCCCTCCCCGTCCCGCCTCACCCCCCGGCCGCCGTGGGTCTCACCGGGCCCGGCTTGCGCCGCGGGGCGGGGGTCGCTCGCTGGGGGACCGCCTCGGGTGCGAGAGGCCCGGGCGCGAGCTGCCGCCGCTGCCAGTGGTCCCCGAGCGGCAGTCACCGCCTCGCCGCGGCGCCGCCCCCGCCGGCCCCCGCCCCGCGCCCGCCCATTGGCTCCGCGCGCCCGGGGCCGCCCCCGGGAGAAGCCGCCGCTGGCGGCCCCGCTCTGTGCTTTGTCTTTCCCTCGCTCGCAGTCGGTCCGTCCGTCGTCCCCCCTCAACCCCCGCCTTTGTCTGCCCCCCCACTCCCCGCTCGGCTTTCGCAGCCCACGCTCGCCCGCCTCCCGGAACCCACCTCCCCTGCGGGCTCCTGGGGAAGGGACGATGGTGGGGACCGAGTCGCATACTTCGAGCGGAGATGAGTTCAGCCAGGGGTCGCCACCCAAGGCGCGGACCGTCAGAAGTGGTTTACCCGCCGGCCATTGTGAAGGCCGAGTCCCATTAGCTCCGCCCCTCCTTGCGCGCTAGGGACCCAGTAGCCTAAGGTATCCCCACTGTGGGGATTCCGGAGGCAGGTCCGCTGGGCAGCCACAGGGTCCTGCGGAGGGAGATGGAGGCGGCTCATAGTTCCTCCATACCCCATGCTAGTTAGGCCAACGTGGCCAGCGCTGGGCAGATGCCACCATGTGAGGGGTGTGACAGGTCCACCACCCGAAGTTCTGCAGCCGCGTGGATTCCAAAAGCATCAGTCCCCTTACAAGCTGGCATCCTGAACGGTTTCTGTGGCCGGATTTTGTGGGATTAGTAACCTCTGGCTTTGCCATGGCCCAGGTCAAGCCCTTATTTGAAAGGACCCGGTTCCTTGCAGCAAGCACACAGAAGGGAGCAGTGAGGCCTTTAGACTTGAGATGCTTAGTGAACATCTGCCGCTCCACCCCAGCCCACTGCCCAGCAGGTCTGAGGACAAACTGCTTTGGAGGGCCTAGGCAGCAGCATTTGGGCATGGACCACTGCTGGAGACTTTGCCCAAAAGCCCAGCTAGAGGCTGTTTCTCGAAGCACACAGCCCTTAACGACATATTCCCACTCTCCTGTGACAGGAATAGAACTGCTGGCTCCGGCGCGGGCCCACGTGTGTCAGGGAACAGAACAGCTCAACGCCTCCTGCCTGGCAGGGTACGGGGAGGCAGAAGGCTGCAACACCCATCCCCACCCGCCCACCCCCAGTTTCCCTGGCTGCTCATGCACCCACCCACGCTGTGCTTCGCTTTCCTCCATTCAGCCTCGGGTTCCCCGCTCCGAGACAATGTTTTGCCTGCTCTGAGGCTCAGCCACCGACTTCCTCCACAACTAGGGGTGACTCTTCCTGGGGAAGATTCCACACCTATCATCAGATTCTCCCAGGGATCGGTGTTTGATGCAGGAAAGGTGAAGCCCTTAGGGACACCAGGAGGTATTTCAGGGCACTGACTGGCAGCCAGTCCTGCTGGGACCATCTGTGGGCTGAGCTGCAGGGAGCTACCACAGTCAGCACTTGACTGCAAGGAGGAAGACTGCAAAAGAGAGAAAACAGCTAGCTGAGGACCCATGCCAGTGTTCTGAGCTACAAGTCATATCCTGGTGCACGCGGGGACACGCACCCAAAAAAAAAAAAAAAGGATTTAAAATTTTAAGTATCTAAGAAAAAATGTTGGTCAGGGTATAGGAGGAACGCTGGAAATAGATGTGGCTGGGACTTCACATGGGCCTTTCTCAAATGCCATTTCAGGTTCCCTCGCACACTTCCAGTGGGAAAATTTCACAAGTTTCTTTAAATATTCTGTAGTTGCTAGACAAGGTCTCTAGACCAGGCTGGCCTCAAAACCAGCTATGGAGCTGGGGATGACGTTCAACGCCCATCCTCTTGTCTCTACTCCCAAGTGCTGGGTTTATAGAGATGTACCATGCACACGCCCAATGTGGGAAGTGCTGAGGAGCTGGTGATCAAACTCAGCTGCACCCTGGCCTCAATAGTAAAACTTCCTAAGAAAATGGAAAGTGGGGACATTTAATTGTCTGAGAAGTCACTGAAAAGCGGGGGGGGGGGGGAACTTCAATCAGAGGAGAGGAGGGCCCCACACAGGGGACTAGCAAGGTGGAAAATGCTGGGCTGGGGCTGCGAACGTGGGCATGCACAGAAACAAGGCTAGAACAGGTCCCCTTGCTCCACTGGCTGTCAGCCAGGATGACAGGTTCATGGGTTATGTGCCTGCTGGTATTAGTACCGACCATAAGGAGACACATCAGATTACAAGACAAAGCCTTCCACCCTTTGCTGGCCAGAGGTGGGCTTGGCTAGTTGCCAGCACTGGTACCCTTTCTAGACAATTTTGCCAAGGCAAAATTTAATACTGAAATTCTAGGGAGTTAAGAGACCATGGTTTTGAAGAAACTGGTTGCATACTTATGAAAGAATCATTGGCAGGCCCCCACACCCTCTTAGCCCACTGGGAGAAACAATGACCTGCACCTGAGCTGTCTGGCCATCCTTAGAAGCCACCACACACACAGAAACACTGGCGCCATTCCTAACATACTCTGAAATTTTTAATTTGTTCTGACAATGAAACTAATACAACATAAGGACTCTTAAGCCCTCAGATGAGGCAAGACATTTATGGCCCTTGGAGGAGGTACCAAGGCAGCAGCTGGCAGGAGGCATTAAGATGGATTCCTGGGGAAGGAGTGGAATAAACAGACGAGCCAAGAGGTGGTTCAGGTGTCAGGGCCCAAGAGATAGATGGGGATGAGGATGGACAGTCCCAGCCTGAACTGACCTGGTCCTAAAAAGACAGAACTTGCCTTCCCTTTAGTAACTGGGGAGATGCCCGAGGGCAGGGCAGGGGCAGGCTACTTAGGAGCTATCCCCCTTTCTGCCCTACAGGATCTGGGAGCAGAGAAATGGGGAATAGGTTGTCAGAGAGCAAGTGGAGGGAAGTGGATGTGAAGGTTCCCTGGGTCTCGAGGTAAACTCTGGGCTTGGACTTCAGCCTCAGGGCCAAAGCAGTGGCTCTTCCTTCTAAGGAGGTCCCCTGAGCTCACAGAACAGGGTGTCAGCTTTCTGGCCTCTCCAAGCCCCTGGTGACTGGGACTCCCTGTGTCTCAAAAGCCATAAAACAGTGAAGTCTCTTCCAGTATGTCCTTTCAAGCAGCCGGCAGCCAGCTCTGCTGGCAGAGTGTCCTTTCTACCCAGTCTGCACCCAGAGGCAGGTGCTGACCCTCAGGAAGGGCCCCAGGGCTCACACCCCACCCCAGCTGGAGGGTGCAGGCTGCAGAGACTCAGAACTCCCAGTCATCCACCTCCAGCTCTTCCAGGCTGGTCACCAAGCCAAAGATTCCACTATGATCCTGAGACTGGCTTCCCTCGAAGTTGGTGATGGGAGCGACAGGGCGGAGCAGCTCAGGCAAAGCCTCTGAGGCACGTCGCTTGATCTGAGAGAGAGAGACAAGCTGGATATGGAGCCTACAGTTCAGGTGCCAGGACACCATAGGACCTTTGGTGGCCAGGCCATGGCTCCTGCCCTGTGGTGTCCTGGAGCCAAAGAGGAAAGGAAGGAGAGTGCCTCTTAGGGCTTCAGAAGCATGGCCATTCCTCTAGTTCAAACAGACAGAGGAAGAATGCCTAACCCCACAGCCAAGGGGTTGCGGTGGCCGGGAGCCTCAGGAGTGCAGCAGCAGCAGGGAACAGCGGGTGGGGGGAAGAGAGAGAGAGAGAGAGAGTGTGTGTGTGTGTGTCATACCTGCTTGAAGAAGGAGTGGTTCAGGAGGGTGCTGGCATTTGGCCTGGAGAGAAAGGGGACAAGACCCACATGACCCTTGGGCTCAGCTGTGCAAACCTGGACACTCACCCTGTCCTCAGAGACCCTCTACTGCTTCCCTCAGCTCTTCCAACAACTAATACCCAAAGCCACCCAGGCTAGCTTAACATGAAATTGATTCTTCTTGCTGAGGGGGCACACATTCCTCTGGGAATCCAGATCTCCAGAGTCACACCCTCTCTTGAATATTGGCTTCAGCTCCCAAGCTCCCTCTGCTCCCTGAAGCTCAACTGATGGCCAGCAGGGTACCTTGCATCAGGGTTGCGCTGAAGGCACTGCTCCACAAAATGGTGGAAGTGGGACGAGAAGGTTCGGTGGTAAGGGTGGGAAGGCGAGTTGCCATTGGAAGGCCGGAGGCTACTAGAGGCCAGGCTGTCATTTAGGGAAGGGTTGGCAATGGAACGTGAGGGGCTCATGGTCAGTTCCTCGGCGGGGATGGTGCTGGTGTCCAGCAGGCAGGGCACTGTGCCATTCAGTTTCTCTAGCAGCATCTGGGGAAGACAGAGATGGGTCAAGGTTGAAGAGCCCTGGAAGGCCAGGAGTCTCCTCCTCACAAATACCCCCTTTCCCTTGAACACATCCCTGAGAGTGAAGATGAAAATCAGATGGATTGGCTGGGTTTATGTTAGTTTGACACAAACTAGAGTCATCTGAGAGGAGGGAGCCTCATGAGAAAAAGAAGAAAAAAAAAAACAAAAGTCCACACGAATGAGCTGTAGACAAGCCTATAGGACATTTTCTTACTGTGTGTGGTACCTTCCCTGGGCTGGTAAAGAGAGCAGGTTGAGCAAGCCATGAGGAGCAAGACAGTGAGCAGCACCCTCCATGGCCTCTGCTTGAGCTCCTGCCTCCAGGTTCCTGCCCTGCTTGAGTTCCTGCCCTGCCCCGTCTCAGAGATGGGCTGTTTCCTGGCAGCGTAAGTCAGATAAACCTTTTCCTCCCCAACTTGTGGTCAGGGTGTTTTACCACAGCAGTACAAACCCTGAGACGGCATGTAAATCTGGCTTTTGCAGAGGAACACTGGCCACTGAATGGAATGGGAGAACAGGGGCTGCAGTGGACTTCACTAGGGCTGGACTGAAGGGCATCTTCCTGTCCCCTTCACAGGCACTGGACCCTGTAACGACAGAGCCCTCCCTCTCTCTAGGGTGGAGGCGGGTGCCATCACTGTCTGTGGAGCCCAGCTCCACTTTGCCAGGTGCACAGTGGGCTTCACGATGAAGCAACTGCAAGAAAGCACCCTGGGTGGGTGGGCGCGCTGCACCAGGGCCAGGCCCGGCTTGCAAGGCTGTTTCAAAGCTTTCAAACTTGACACATCAACATCAGTCTCACTTTGAAGACAGCCATCTTTGTAGGTGACCTCCCGAGAATGTAAACAGAACCTGGAGACCCTCTAGGACTGTCCTAATGCAGAAACCTCTAACCATATGTGACTATATTTAAGTTAGCCTTAAAATTCAATCCCTCCATCTAGTGGCCACATTTTAAGTGATCACATAAGAAGTGGCCAGTGGCTCCCTTATTGTGGACAGTGCAGAGAGAGACAGAAAGCTTTACTGGACAATGTTGCTTCTGGATCTGAACTAATGTTTACACTAACTAGGTTTGCACTAACTAGGTTTGCACTAACTAGGCCTACACTAACTAGGCCCACACTAACTAGGCCCACACTAAATAACCATCTAAGTCCTTTGTGAGCATGTCCTGTTACTCAATTATTTTTCTTAGACATTTCTCATACCTAGGCTCCACAACCTAATTATTCTATCAGAGCTAAGTTAAGCCAGGAGCTAGAATTGATAGATCTGAATCACCTTTCAGATAGATGGATGCACAGATAACCTGTCACGGCCCCATGCTTGTATCTTCGGCACTTCTCTATTCTTTGGGACATGACTCGAACACCCTAGAGATCATACATCGGATGGATGCCCTTGCTTCCTTCTCCAGCCTCATCATCCAGCAGCCCCTTCCCACTCTTCATACGCTCAACTGCTCTTAGCTCTCAAGGCTAGACCAGGGACTAGGGAGATGGTTCGGTGGTTAGGGAGGCTTGCTGCTCTTCCTCAAGTCCTGAGTTTGGTTCCTAGCATCTGTGTCTGGTGGCTTACTATGACTCCAGTTTCCAGGAGCTCCGAGGCTCTCTTGTGAACTCCGTAAACAACTGCATACACACAGTGCATGTGTGTGCACACATGTACATATATGCAAAAATGCACACACAGATAAATTTTTTCTTTAAAATCTTAGACCAGCCTGGTGTGGTGGTGCACACCTTTAATCCCAGTACTCAGGAGACAGAGGCAAGTGGATCTCTTTGGGTTCAAAGCTTGCCTGGTCTACAGAATGAGTCCAGGACAAAGTCTTAGACCAAATATTATCCTGCTTTAGAAGTTCCTGTGGTCTCTGCTCTAGGTAGCTTACTTGGCCATTCTTGAGCTCCAACCTGTGACCCAAAGTGAGTAGTCTGTGAGCCTGAAGGGGAAGGGGCTGCTCAGAGCTTCTTGCCTCCTCCTGGTTCTTGATCTCACTCTAGGCACCCGAGACCCAGGAACACTTACCCAAACAATCCCAACTCCAGTCCTTCGGTATGCAAGGGCCTGGACAAGTTTCTTCTCTGGGTGTGTCTGTCCAACAAGAGCAGACTACACCACTGGCCTGAATCGTAGCCAAAAGGCAGGCACATATAGAAACATGAGAAGCTGAATTCACAGAATGCAGGTTCTAAAAATGTGTGCCAGAATATATTGGCACAAAACTCAGAGATGCCTGAGAATGGGTACCCACTGACAAGGGAAGGATGACAGGAAATATCTGATGAGTTTATAAGGACAGGATAGCTTAGCTAGGCATGGTGGTACATGCCTATAATCACAAAACTTGGAAGCTGAGGCAGAAGAGTTGCTTGATACTAGCCTGAACTACAGAGAGAGGCTACTTCACAAAACACAGCATAACAAACCTGGTTAGTGTGGCTCACACAGTTTGCACAGCCATGTGGTCTCATGTGTTGTGTGGCCTCTCTTTGCACTGTCCTACTTGCCCCACCCTTGGGTTGGGCTCCTGACCACAACAACATTTATCACTAGAGAAGGGAACAAAGAATTGCACAACTACTCATACACACACCAGGGTGAGAAACTTCTTGAAGAAAAAAGACTGTCTTTCATGTTAATAACTGTAGTCAGTGTCTGAATGTGGCAGAAAGCAGCAGACATCTGTGGAGGGCAGGCAGGGAGAAGGAAGGGAACATGGGACTGTAGGCTCACCTGAGTGGCAGGCATATCCTTGAAAGGGACATGGCCATTGGCTAGTTCACACGCTGTGATTCCCACACTGTAGATATCGGACTTGGCATCATAACCCTGAAGATTCTAAGTCAGAAGAAAAAGCCACAGATGATGCTGTTTTCAGCCTTAGCCTTTCTTTAAATAGAAAGGAACAAAAATAAAGAGTACCTGTCGCACAGTCAGGGCCAGACACTGACTGTGCTCCTCACCTTGGAGAGCAAATGTTTGGCTCTGCTATGAAATAGCATGCACACTGGGATAGTACGCCTGCTCAGCGCAGGGATCTAGAGCGCCATGTATTTCCAGAATGCTCTCTGTCCACAGGCTGGGAAGTATCTCTGAGGCAGACACAGTAGTGTCAGGTACCACAGCAGGCAGGAAATGCCCGCGCTGAGTGTGCGCTAAGGCACACCTGGCCAACAGAGTGTCTTCCCTCTAGAATCTTCTTACCAGAAACAGGGAGTAGCCCCATTTCAGCAGAATCTTGTGCTTCCTTGGGAAATCATGAGTGGGTGGAAGAAAGGGGCTCCTTGGGTCCAAGGACACAGACCTGCTGGAGAACTTCCGGGCTGAGCCAAGGCAGGACCTTGATACTGTATTTGGGGAAATCGTGGACTGCACGCTGCCGCTGCCCGTGGGTGATCATGCTAAGGTTGCTGCGTAAGCCAGACAGGTAGACCTTCCCCTCCGTGGAGATCAGAATGTGGCTGGCCTTGACACTCCTGCGGAGAGGTAAAGACAGTGTCATAGGCGTGCCCCAGTGCCACACATCTATCTGCTGGCTGCATATACTCGATACGGCCAGCTCTCTCCCATGTGTATTTCATGGGTATACAAGTGCATCTCATACATATGTAAACGTAGTTATGAACATTTTCAACATACCTGAAAACGAGAAAATAACACAGACCCATTATGTACTGTTAGATTTTATGTATGTGTAGGGTTTTGAGATGGTGGGTTTCTCTGTGTATCCTTGACTGTCCTGGACTCACTTTGTAGACCAGGCTGGCCTTAAACTCACAGAGATCCACCCGCCTCCGCCTCCCAAGTGCTGGAACTAAAGGCGTGCGCCGCCACTCCCAGCCGTTTGATTTAAAGAGATTTATCTTTAATTACATGTACACGTGTCTGTCTGTACGTGGGCATGTGCACAGAAGTGCCGTGCCCAGGAGGTAGAAGACAGTGTTAAACCCCTTAGACTGAAACTATAAGCAGTAATGACAATCCAGCGCAGATGCTGGGACCAAACTCAGGTCTTCTGTGAGAGCAGTGATTCTCTTAACCACTGAGCTGTTTCTCCAGCTTAAAGATTTACTTTTTATTTTAGTTACATGTATATGAAGGTGTAGGAGTGTGGGGTGTTGGGATGGCTATGTGCAAGTGCCTTCAGGGGCCAGAGTCATAGGGTCTCCTAGAGCTATTGTGAACCACCCAATGTGGGTTACCAGGTCCCCTTGCAAGAGTGATATGTGCTCTTAACTGCGTAGCCATGTCTCCAGCCGCCATGTGTCATATTTAAACTGCTCTGTCCCTGGTATGCACCTGCCCTCTAAGTTTGTACCGCTACACCCACGGGTTAGCAGAGCTCTGAAGGTTTTTGTGCTGTGAGTGGCCATCAGTGCAGGGCCTCACAACTAGCTCACGTACACTTTAAGGACTCGTGGAGTTGTTGGCCACCGTCGGGACATCTGAGTCATTCTTCTCCCTTCAAGGCTCAAGGACCATTGCACAATGAGGGGTGGAAAGACTAACAATCAGAGGTCGGGGCTGGAGAGAAGGCTCAGCGGTTAAGAGCACTGGCTGCTTTTCTAGAGGTCCGGAGTTCAATTCCCAGCACCCACATGGTGGCTCACAACTGTCGGTGAGTTCTATTCCATGGGGTCTGAAACGCTTGTCTCATACAGACAAGCATGCAGGTAAAACACCAAAGTATATACAAAGAAATTAATTTTAAAAAATCAGAGGTAAGGAGGACCCTGACCAAAACAGAATTTTCTGGACATGACAGGACCCCTGCACTCATGAGCTCATAGAAACTGTGGCTGCAGGAGACCTGAAGACCGCCTAGCCGGTCAACACCGCAGCGTGGAGGACAGAGGGGCTCAGGTGCCTCCGTCACTGACAGGTTGTTGGCTTCTAGGGGAGAGAGAGTCAGTTTTATTCAACAGCATGGCCCCTGGTATGCTGACTGTATTCCAGTGGATGGCCCCAGCTATCCTGGAACTCATTATGTAGTCTAGGCTGGCCCCCAACCTTCTTTTTTTCTTTCTTTTTTAGTTTTTTGAGACAGGTCTCACTATGTAGCTCCGGCTGTCCTGGAACTCACTATGGAGACCAGGTTGGCCTCAAACTCAAAGAGATCTGCCATGCATGCTTCAGCTCGCCTCCTACTAGTACTTTTAATCTGTACCTTTAGTTCTCAGGCATTCCTGGCAAGGGCATGTGTATGTTTTAAATTGACCTAATCGTTTTATGTTAAGCAATTCACTCTTTTCTCACTCATCTTTGTTGCTACCTACATACATCAGATTCTTGAGTCTGACTGGCATCTCTAGTCCAAGGATCTAACATTTGCCCACTCTCCAGGGACAGACACTCAGGACACTTCTACTTAGTGCAAATATAACAAGGGTCAGCATGCATGTTCCCTGACGGGTGCACAGCCAGTGCTGATGATGGGCTGGTCCCGTGCCCCTGACGGCTGCACTGGGTCCCATCCAGCCTCCCAACCGCCTCCAGTTATGTGTACAATGTGGCATCTTGTCTTCATTTGCAGTTCTCTGATCACTAGGGCTAGGTGTCTGTCCCTTTGTCTGTCTGTGACTGCTGGGGTCAGCTCTGCTGCAGCTTCCCATCCTGCTATTCTGCTGTCCTTTCCATGTTTCACACGATCTTTTTGTTGCTCATGTGTGTTTAGACAAAGCTGACCACTGTCCTTCTGGTGTGTGTTTAG
>CAJQZJ010033585.1:468295-498082 GCA_907164525.1 Lophiomys imhausi | reverse complement strand
TCCTTCTGGTGTGTGTTTAGACAAAGCTGACCACTGTCCTTCTGGTGCGCATTACTTTATTCATAGTGTCATTTAGGATATAGAAATCTTTAAACCTGATATAATCAAATTTATCCTTTTCTTGCTTTATGTTTCTCAAATATCTGGAAGTTCTTGTGTGTCTCAGGTCTGAAGGCTATTCCCTCACACTACCTTCTGCTTAAGTCCACAGTTTTGGGCTGGCAGGACGGCCCAGTGGGTAAAGGCACTTCCTGCCAAAGCCTGAACCTCAGTTTGATCCCTGAAAACCAAAGAGGTGGAAGTCCCGCTATCTTCCACACTGTGAGATCGTTTTCCTGACACAAACTACTAAGCAAACTGTCTTTGCCCTGGCCATGGCCTGTTCTGAGGCACATAGCAGCAAGGCAGAGGTCAGGGGTCAGGAGCCAACAGTCCACAGTAGATGTTCCCCTCACACAGTAAGGACCAAGTGGCTTCAGCACTGACAGGCTAGTGACTGTCCCCCAAGTGGCAAGCTCAGAATCCAGACCCTTGACTCTGAACTCTAGCTTCACTAACTAGTAAAGGGTCAAGTGGTCTGGAACACACCTGTGCACATAGCCCATGTGGTGGATGTAGTCCAAGGCCTTTAGCACTCCCTGCAGGATGTACGCAATAGCCAGTTCATTCATGCCATCCATGAAGTGTGTGCCAATGAGATCCTTTGCAGAGCCTGGAAAAGACACCAATGGTAACAGGAGAAAGAAAACAGTACAGACCCACCAACTGTTCTAGAACACTCGCGCTCACCATATGCCATAAATGATGTGACGACCCACAGCTCATTCTCTGAGATGAAGGTGGCTCGGTATGGCACTAGATTGGGATGGCTGAAGAGTTTAGAGACATGAAGCTCCCCCTGAAAGAAACAGCAAAGCTGAGGTCAACATCAAGAATGGTGTCTAGGCTGGGCGTGGTGGCACACGCCTTTAATCCTAGCACTTAGGAGGCAGAAGCAGGCGGATCTTTGTGAGTTCGAGGCCAGCCTGGACTACAAAGTGAGTCCAGGACAGCCAGGGATACACAGAGAAACCCTGTCTCGAAAAAAAACAAAACAAAACAAAACAAAAAAAACAAAAGAATGGTGTGCAGCATGAAGATGCAGTATGGTGTGAGGGTGGGACCTAGTGCCACTGGATGCTCTCCTCAGAACCCTTCCAGTGCAGGAAGGCTCACCATGCCTGAGGAAAGCCACCTGATTTGCCCACTCAGGCCTCTGGGTGGCCCTGCCAACCACCAACACCCAAGATCCTCAAAAAACAATCCCTCACCATGCAGGGATGGCTGTCAACACACTTCAGAAATAACAAAAATAAAATGATGGCTGAAGACTTAGAGTGTGAATCACTTTATTCAATCCCAAAGGCCAAGGTACAGTCCTCCTTAATTCAAGAAAGAGACCCCACCTCGGGCATTGAGGCAGGAGGACTGTAAACTTGATAACAGGCTTGGTAACAGAGCGAAAGACTATCTAAAAATGAACAAAAAATATTTCCCCACTATACACCAAAGCATAAAAGTTGACAAAACTAATGGACAAATGATAACTATGGAATACAAGGAGACATTGGGTGGGGACCCCCTCCCAAAAAAGCAGGTATATGAAACATTAAAAAAAAAAAAGTTCAAAGGTTCCTCAGCAGAGCCAGGTAGCTCTGTCTGTTACACCAGTGCTTAGAACAGTGGCTCTCAACCTTCCTAATGCTGTGACCTCCTAATACAGTTCCTCATGTCTGGTGCGCCCTAACCATAAAATGATCTCATTGCTACTTCAAAACTATAACTTTGCTACTGTTATGAATCATAACTTAAAATATATAATATGCAGGATATCATATATGACAAGACTCCAAAGGGGTCGCAACCCACAGGTTGAGAACCAGTAGCTTAGAAGGCTGGGACAGGAAAACTGATGAGTTCAAGGCCAGCCTGAACATGAGACCCTATCTCAAAAGAAATTAAAAAACAAAACAAAAACCCCAGAAACCTCAGGTTTCAGGCCATAAGACCTAAGCTAAGGCCATGTGGGCAGTTCTGTCTGCCTGTTTACTGCTTCAGAGTATGAAAAAAAAATTCACATGGGCAAACATGTTCTAGAACAAATTCTGTTTTGTCCCTCAAATAACTAAGGTAGTACTGGCCCAGTTTAGTCACTGTGAATAAAGAAACTTGACCAGCACTGTCATGGGAGCATCACTTGAGGAGAACACTGAGTGGGCAGTCACCACTGTGCTGGGCACTATGCACACGGCTATCGGAGGACTAAGAGTCTCAGCCCCCCTCGGTTCCTACACCAGTTTCACAAGAGGGAGGATCCTCGCTTGTCAAATCGAAAGGCACCTGCAGGAAACAGGATGCTAAGGGCCAGAAATGGCCACTGGCATTGGCGGCAGAGCAGGTGGCCCTGCCTGTGACCAAGACTCCCTGAGACGGAGCCGGCCTGTGCATATGCTGTGCTTGCCTGCAGGCATGCTGCTTAGCTTCTCGAACAATGCACAGCAATCCAAAGAGAATGCTAAAGTTCCTCACGGATGCCTCAGGACTTCTGAACTCAGGGTCCACTTTAGTTCCCTGCAGAAACTTCTAGAGGAATGAGTATGTAGCCAGGAGCCCACCTTCAAGGTGGTGGGCTTTAGTACGCATTTATTTATTACCCACCCATGCTTTATTACCTGCAAGAATGTCACCATCTCATTGGAACAAGCTTCCAGGTTGATCCTTCGCACTGTCACATACTCTCCCGTTGGTTTGTACCTGGCTAAATTTACTGTCATCAAGTCCTCAAATCCTTTGCCTGAGAGAAAAGAGGAATGACTTAAACAGAGACAGCCACAAAGATTTGTCTATTCTAAAGAAAAGGGATTCCACTTCAGCAGAAAATTCTAGTTACAATGTTCACTACTGCTACTTTCATTGGTGACATTTCTTGGTTTGTCCATCAGTTCTCTCAGCCAATCACTGTAGCGGACTATGGCCTCCTGGAAATAACTTCTTCCCATATGTCCCACAAGAAACCCACAGTAGCTAGTTGTCACCATGAATCCTCCCAGCTAGCTGAGGCGGGGGAGCTGGGCATGCCCCTGGGAGTTACCTATGACAGTGAGCAGCTCATAGCACCCACCCTCTGGCAGAAAGCTGCTCACAACCTCTGGTTTAGAGAAGGACGTGATGGACTCTGCGCTCGCCTCATTGGCCTAAAGAAAAAGAAAAAGAGGTTAACTGAGAAAATGGAGGGGTGGGGTGGAGAGTGGGCCAGAGACGGAAACAGATGGATGAGGACACTGGCTTCTACAATACGCACAGCAGTCATGACCGTGGCGAAGAGGCACCGCTGGCTCTACCTGAAGAGGAACATGGCATATGGGTATGCAGTCCGCACTCCTGGCAGACCAAGCGTACTGAGATCTAGAAACAAGTCAACTGTCCCAGTCACCTGCTGTTCTGTGTGTCCTTTCCAATAACAGAGTGGTAAAGTCTACCAGGTCCTTGGCTGTGGAAGGGTGTGTGGAGAAAGGCACAAGAAAAAGTCAGGGGGTAGAAACACAGGGTTTCCAGTTTTCTGCTTCATTTGAGGCAGAAGTTTTGCGGGCCCGATTGCAAGATTCTAAAAGGCCAGACTTGCAATCCTGATCTAGAAAAGATCTCAACCTGTGGGTTGCGACCCCCTTGGGGGCCGAATAACCCTTACACACAGGTTGGATATGAGATATTTACATTACGACTCACAACAGTACCAAAATTAGATTTATGGCATAGTAATGAAATAATTTTATGGCTGGGATCGCCACAACATGAGGAACTGTATTAAAAGATCGCAGCATTAGGAAAGTTGAGAACCCCTGATCTAGATGAATGTTGCTGGAGGAACCCCATTCCTTTAGCAAACCAAGATCCCAGGCTAGTCATTCCTGATACTCCCACGTGACAGGACAGTAACTGACTCCATGAGCTACAGGCCCAGAGATTGCATGCCCAGCCTCCTGGGTCCCTGCCCAATCAGGTTGGGGATGAAGCTGGACACCAGTCATTTGGCATATGGACATTACACCTAGTCTAGCCTTTTTTTTTTCTTTTTTTGTTTTTTTTGAGACAGGGTTTCTCTGTGGAGCCCTGGCTGTCCTGGACTCACTTTGTAGACCAGACTAGCCTTGAACTCATAGAGATCCATCCAACCTGCCTCTGCCTCCCTAGTGCTGGGATTAAAGGCATGCACCATCACGCCCGGCTTAGTCTAGCCTTTGAAGTCCTGAAGAAAAATGGCTAGCAGTGCTGAATGTGGGCACCAGAATAGCAAACTGACATCTCTCCTTCCAGCTTGCTTCCTGTCTTTAAACATCCTTCCTTCAGGCATGTCTAACTGGAATGGAGAAGTCTGAGGCCAGCTGCCTGTGTGGTATACCACATTTTCTAAGTCTGGCTTCAAGTCGGGGTGCTGATGCATGCCTATAATCCTAGTACTCAGGAGGTGGAGGCAGGAGGGTCAGGAGTTCCAAGCCAGCTTCAGCTACAGGAGACCTTGTCTCAAAAAGCCAAACAAAATAAAACATATCTGGCCTTCAATCAGAAGAAATTATGAATGCACAAAAGGCTCTTGACTCAGCACTAATTATAAAAATGGAGACTCTTCTGACAACGTGGTACTGGACAATCTTCATGGCTGTGACTCTGAAGAGAAGCCCCCAACACTGTACTTGGCACCCTATTTAAACACCACATATTCTTCAGAGCCATTTACCTGCCCTGTCAGACCTCCCTTCCCCATGCTAGATGACGAAATGGACGGATACATTTTTTTTCTTGACACAAAGTCTTTGTAGACCAGGCTGGCCTTGAACTTAGAGATCTGCCTGCCTTTGAACTCCTGAGTGCCTGGGCAGGGCATGCACCACCATGAGTACCCCTGGCTCCCTGGAATTCACTATGTAGCCCAGGCTTTACTAGAATACATGGCGATCTTCCTGCCTCTGCCTTCTGAGTGCTGAGATTATAGGAGCACACCATCACACTAGCTCTATCTTTCAATAACAAAAATGAGGCTCCAGGAGGCAAACAACTTGTTAAAAACTTAGAACATGGCTTTGTGACATGACCTAGGCCCCTGGCAGGTTAAGTGTCCTGTTGATTGACATTTTGAGTACATCTGGTTGAAAATAAGTAATATGATGCCTAGCTCCAAAAAAGGCCAAATGGCTCTGCTGCCCTTACCACTCAAGAGTGATACTGAAGGCTGGGTGCAGTGTGCACACCTGGATCCAGCACTGGGGAGGCAGGTGGATCTCTGTAAGTCTGAGGCCAGCCTGATCTACATCGTGAGCTCCAAGATAGCCAGGGCTACCCTGTCTCAGAAAACAAGAGAAAGAGAGAGAAAGGGACACTATGTGGGCTCTAGTTGAGCAAAGAGAGCACCAACTAATAAAGTCTATTTCTAATTTAATTCATCTGTTATTGTCTAAGACTTGATTGTAATATTCTATTTATTTATATATTTATTTATATTTCACTGATTTTCACTGTTGTATGATATTACTTTTAGGAAAATATCTCAAATTGTCCACCCCAACACTGATGGGACTGGGTTCTTTTCCAACTCTGCCAACACAAACTGCACTACTATAAACATGTTTGACCATGTCTCCTGACTAAAGCTGGCAACTAGTAAAAAGAATCACCAGGTTACAGACTACATGATGAGCCAACTTTATGAGACAATGAATTTTGCTCTCTTTTTTTTTTTGTTTTTTTTGTTTTTTTGAGACAGGGTTTCTCTGTGTATCCTTGGCTGTCCTGGACTCACTTTGTAGACCAGGCTGGCCTTGAACTCACAGAGATCCACCTGCGTCTACCTCCCGAGTGCTGGGATTAAAGGTGTGCGCCACCATGCTCGGCAATTGCAGACAGCTGTGAACTGCCATGTGGGTGCCGGGATTTGAACCCAGGTCCTTTGGAAGAACAGTCAGTGCTCTTAACTGCTGAGCTATCTCTCCAGCCCGACATATTGCTTTCTAAAATAATTGCACCATTCACATCATACTTGGTGCCTGCATGGGTTTTGTGTGTGTTAATTTTATTATTATTGTGTGTGTGCAATGTACATATGTAGGTGTGCATGCATTAGTGCAATGCACATGTGTAGGTGTGTATGCATATTGCTTTGTGTGTGTGTAATGCACATGTGTAGGTGTGTATGCATATTGCTTTGGAGATCAGAGAAACCCATGTGGAGTCAGTTCTCTCTTCTCTCAGTAGAACTGGGAGCTGCAGTCAGGTCACAAGGTTTGCATAGCAAGTGCCTTTACACATTGCCAGTCCTCTTAGACATTCGGCTCTCAGTAAAATCAGGGTTTGGTTCAAAGAAAGGCTAGTGGGTTGTTAGGCTCTTGCCTACCTCATTGAGCTCATCTCCCTGACCAGTCATTTTGCTCATAAAAACAAGCATGTCTCAAGTTTTAGTGAACCAGATCCAAGCTAGAATCATCTGGGAAGAGTGAATCTCAGTTGAGAAAAATGGCTCCATCAGATTGACTGTAGGCAAGTCTAGGGCATTTTCTTGATTAATGATTGTTGTGGGAGTACCCAGCCCACTGTGGGTGGTATAAGAAAGCAGGCTGAGCAAGTCACAGAGTGTAAGCCAGTAACCAGAGTTTTCTCAGTTCCTGCCTCCAGGGTCTTTCCCTGACTTCACTCAGTGACAGACTGTAAGTGACAAGATGAAATAAATCCCAAGTTTCCTTCCTAAATTGCTTTTGGTCATGGTGTTTACCATAGCAATAGAAAACAAACTAAGAAAATGTATATGGGTGTTTTCTCTGCACTTATGTAAGTACACAAAGTATGTGCAATGCCTGTGGGGGACAGAAGGGAAGCCAGAGTCCCTGGAACCAAAGTTTTGAGTTTTGGTTTTGAGCCACCACATAGGTGCTGAGAGCTGAACCTGGGCCCTCTATAAGAGCAGCAAGTGCTCTTGACCTTTGTGCCATCTCTCCAGTCACTTTAACTGGAACACTCCTACTTGGCTACAACTTCTGTCTCCATTGGTTTTTTGGTTTTGGTTTTGAGACAGTGTCATAGAGCCCAGGCTAGCCTCAAACTCACTATGTAGCTGAGGCTACCCCCCTCATGCTGTACACGGAACACACATGCCTTGCATGTGTATCATCTTATCATTAAGGTCTCAAGTATAATTTCTCTAGAGATGACTCTACCCCGCAAAGCAGAATAGGTTCCTGTCACTTTATTATATTACCTTGCTTTATGTTCTTCTCAGACATCACTGCTAAAGGTGAGTAATCTATTTCCTGTCAAGTCCACTAGAATGTGCTCTGCAAGAGAGGGTCCTTGTCTGCCATGCTCAATGCCGTATTACCAGTGATACCAGAGCAATACTGGACAAACCTAAAGCACCTGTAAGTCATAAAAGCAAAGCAGGAACTCAGGACGCTTTCTGGCTGCAATCTTCCATAGAAAGTAGGGTGAGTGCCGATTCCTCTGGAAACAGGGCTCACAGTGATAGGGTGCACTGGTCCTGCTGCACCCTCACCAGACCCTGACACCTAACGGCAAGAAAGTATTACTTCGTGAGTAACACTATAGCCCTGATGAGAAGTAGCTGCTTTGTGTTTAAAGCTTTCTGTCCATTTCCAAACTTCTTAAACTTCCTCTAGTTTGAAAAAGAGATGAGGAAGAACAATTGAGTCCTCAGAGTAAAATATTTATTATATGTATTTCAAACAACTCTCTTTGAAAAGCTACAGATGGAAACTCCTTTATGCCCATGTCCTACTTGCTGGCAGAGAGGTACACAAGACATACTACCCACTGGACTCCAACTACAGCCTTTCCTGTTGGGCACAGGCAGGGAAAGGCTCAGTGAATTGCTTACTTAGTAGCTTGCCAAATACTGCCAATCTAGTTGTACAGAAAATAACTGCAAAGGGTAAGCTTTAGCAACCAGTTTTTTGGAACTGGAAACTATGGGGCTGCAGGAAATGAACTAGCCTAGAATGAACTGCTGCAGCTTCTACATGGCTGCCTGACTCACCACAGACCTTCCCAAAACAAGCCTTTCCCCTCTGTGGCTATTCTACAAGTCAGAGGTCAGCAAACAAAGAAAGTAGGAAAGAGAGGGAATAGTTTTGTAAACAGGACTGAAATGTTTTGACGTTCTTTGGGAAACTTGAGATTAGTCATACTCTGTAGTTACTAATGACGCTTTTCCTTTAGGTCACCTGCATTGCTACACTTCTAAACAGACTTGAAATAAATTACACATCTGAACTGGTTTCCATACATGGATTTAAACTACAGAAGGATTTCTGAAAGAACTCTGGTTTGCTACTGACACAAAAGAGGGGGTGGTATCCTGGTTAGTTTTCTGTCAACTTGACCCAGCTAGAGTTATCTGGGAGGAACCTCAATTGAGAAAATGCCTCTATTAGACTGCCTGTAGACAAGTTTGTAAAGTATTTTCTTGATTAATGATTGATGTGGGAGGACCCAGCCCACCGTAGGTAGTGCCACCCATGGGCAGGTGGTCATCAGTAGTGTAAGAAAGCAGTCTGAGCCAGCCACAGGAAAAAAGCCAATAAGCAGTCCTCATCAGCTTCAGTTCCTGCCTCCATGCTCCTGCAGCATGGGTTCCTGCCCCGACTCCCTCAAAGGTCTGTTCTGACTCAGGATATGTAAACTAAAAAAGCCCTTCCTTCCTAAGATGTTTTGGTCATGGTGTTTACCACAGCAATAGAAAACTAGGAAAGTGGTAGCAGCTTCACAGGGTACTGCTGACGAACATGGCCATATTTTGGTGGGAAGACAGTGAAGGATTTTGGAACTTTGAGCTGGAAATGCTAACTGTTCAGAGCTTAATGAACTGTTGAGGGAACTGGAAGATAATGCGTGATAGTGGAGCACATGATGGAGGGCTAGCTTGTGAGGTCTCGGGAGGAAGCAAGGACCATGGGGCTGTTCATGTGATGTTCTGAACTAAGAATTTGTGGTTGTGTCAGGTAGGGCTGACAGATCAGCTGTGATTAACGAAAGCCCAGAGCCATGCAGTGAGCTGTGCATTACCAGAGCAGCATAGCTCTTTAAACGTCTGTGCTCTGCCAAAGGGTCAGACTTTAAACACAGCACAACACAGTCAGATCACTGGGACCTGGAGTCTCAATGTTCAAGAAAAGACACTAAATCTATTTATTTTTTCTTTAGGTCCCCACAACATTTGTTTTGAAGCATTTTAAAAACACATAAGTCATTGACACCTAGAAAAGACCATAAAACAGTAGCATATTTTAAAACAAAATCCAATAAAGCATACAAACACAATATTTATGAAATACTACCAAATGAACACATTCAACTTGCCACAGGTTTCACCCAGGACAGTTTTTGCTAGACCATCAGCAGCAGCTATGAGCATATGAAAATTATATAATTAGTACTTCTTATGAAAAAATCTGATCTTATAAAGATTTTTAAAATTGTAATGTATTTTTTCTTTCTTTGTGTGTGTGTGTCCCCTAAATGAAAACACAAGGATCTGACAGACAGCCACTCCTAACAGATGGTGTAAGCACAGAGCTAACACGAGTGTAACTATCCTCGACTTGGCCTTGGGGTGCCTCAAAACAAGCAACACACAGAAAGGGGTCAGCCAAGTGTTCCTATCTTATCCCCCTGTTCCCATCTTCCTCCCTGACCCCTTAGGGTCTCACTTTAACAACCCTGGTTGATCTCAAACTGGTGCTTCTCCTGCCTCAGCCTCCTGCGTGCTGGGACCACAGGCAAGTGCCAGTAGGACCAACCATTGTTCTCTCTCTCTCTCTCTAAGACAATGATTCACATTTTCCAAAACAGCTTGGTGCACTGTATACATATGGTGTTATTTACTTAGGGAAAAATAAAGCAAGTGGGGGGAAGGCAGCAAGAATCTTGCAGCTTTTGCCAGTTTAAAAAACAAAAAAAGCCAAATACAGTGGCACACGCCTTTAACCCCAGCACTCGGGAGGCAGAGGCAGGTGAATCTCTGTGAGTTCAAGGCCAGCCTGGTGTACAAAGTGAGTCCAGGACAGCCAAGGATACACAGAGAAACCCTGTCTTGAAAAACAAAAAGAAAACAAAAAAAGAAAGCCAAACAAACAAACAAACAAACAAACAAACCCAAACTGTTTTGTATGGTTTTTGGAGAGGATAGAAGAAGTGTTGAGTTTTAAATTTTCGTTGTTTTCAATTGTGTGTGAACATGACCAGGAATGTGCGTGTGTGTGGAGGTCAGTCTTCTCCTTCCACCTTTAAATGGGTCCCAGGGACCACGCAGGCTGCTTTCTCAATCTGGTGCCCGGGCCTGCACAACGTATGCCTTTACCAGCTGATCCCTAGGGACTGTCGTTTCGAGTCTTGCCCTGTAGCTCATGCTGGTTTTGACCTGGCCACCCTCTTACCTCAACCTCACAAGTGGTGGCACTATAGCTATGTGCCACCATGGCAGACTTTGGCTGCTGGGCTGGCTTCCACCCTGTGCTGAGGGTGGCACTCAGGGCCCTGTGCATGTCTGACAAGCGCTCCACTCCTGAGTCTCACCTATCCCTTGGTTTTGAGAGGTAGGATGACAGGTGTGGTGTGCATGTACCACCACACCTAGCCTGTTTTGTACTTTTTAGTTTTGTTTTTGTTTTTACAGTAGGAGACATGAGGTCTTGTCTTATGAGCCAGAGAGAGAAATCTGTATTTTCTCCACGGTCTGAAATTTACTGTTCATAGTCTACAGATGAGGAAGTTAGAAGCACCAGTCACTAAAACTGAAATTTCAAACCGATGAACGTATTTTAAAGGGCAAGGGAGGGGTGGGTAATAATGAGTGAGTAAGGAGGAGAGACTTTAATCCCCAGATGAGACTTTTCCGCTCTGTAAAATACACAGCAAAGTCTTTCCAGGGTGAAACCTGAAGTGTGACAAGTAAAAAAAGGAAAACATTAAAATTGTACTTCAAATAAAGCTGACAACAGCAAAAACATAACGCACGAGCCAGCGAAATGCATGCACCCCACCAGACACCGTCTCCATGCAGCGGCCCCAGTACCAGGGCCCAGAAAGCCACTTACTTTTCTCCGAGTGTCACCCGGAGGCTGCTCTGGGGTAGAGAAATGGATTGTTGGCATCTTGTAGTTAGCAGAAGACACACTCACATTCAGAACAGTAATTGTCACACTTAGGACCACAGTTAATAACAGAAACCACTTAAGTCATCACAGCACTACACACGACACAGACCCGCAGTGAGACCACTGCAGGCTCACCTCACGGGACTTGCACATGAATGTCAGCCTACTCCACAGCAATAACCCTGGGCACATTTATTTCCCATCAGATAATCTGTTATTTTGAATATGTATGTTTCTGAGTCTTACGCTTTGTGACCCCAAAATCCACTTTTTCCCATTCCCTTTGTTCTTTAGGCCCTCACTCAGCCTAGGCAACTAACTACTCCACCTTTTTGTTGTGAGGTTGTTTTTCCAGACAGGGTTTCTCTGTGTATGTAGCCTTGGCTGTCCCGGACTCACTCTGTAGACCAGGCTGGCCTCAAACTCACAGAGATCCACCTCACTCTGCCTCCCAAGCTCTGGGATTAAAGGCATGCGCCACCACTGCCCAGTCAAATTCGTTTATTTTTAAAATTTCTTTTAGAAATATTAGTACTTGCTGGGTGTGGTGGAACACGCCTTTAATCCCAGCACTTGGAAGGAAGAGACAGGCAGATCTCTGTGAGTTCGAGGCCAGCCTGGTCTACAGAGTGAGTTCCAAGATAGTCAGGGCTACACAGAGAAACCCTGTCTCGAAAAAACCTGAAAAAAAGAAAGGAAGGAAGGAAGGAAGGGAGGGAGGAAGGAAGGAAGAAAAGGAGGGAGGGAGGGAGGGAGGGAGGGAGGGAGGAAGGGAGGGAGGGAGGAAGGGAGAGAGGGAGGGAGGGAGGGAGGGAGGAAGGAAGGGAAAAAGGAAGGGAGGGAAGAAGGAAGGAAGGAAGGAAGGGAGGGAGGAAGGAAGGGAAGGGGGGGAGGGAGAGTGGGAGGGAGGGAGGGAGAGTGAGAGGGAGGGAGGGAGGAAGGAAGGAAGGGAGGGAGGGAGGGAGGAAGGAAGGAAGGGAGGGAGGGAGGAAGGAAGGAAGGGAGGAAGAAAGGAAGAGCAGCACTTATTGCATGAGTGAAAGCAGGGGACAACTTGTGGGGCTTGGTTCTCTCCTTCCATGTGGGCTCTGGGGCTGACCTCAGCTTATCAGCCTGGCAGCAGGTACCCTCAACCAATGAGCTGTCTCACAAGCCCTTTGGTCCTTTTTTTGAGACAGTATCATGGCATATAGCTCACACTGGCCTGGAACCTGTGGCAGTCCTGCTACAGCCTCTCAGGGTAATGAGATTACAGTCACGAATTCACTATGTCAGGCTCCTAAATTCATTTTAAAGTCATAGGAATGGTGGGCCACTTCTCAGCAGTGTAGAGACTAGATTGCCTTTTGGGGGGGAACAAGGGGGCACGCTTTGCTTGGTTTTAACCACAGTGTTTCAGCATAGCAGCACGTATCTAAAGGACTGGTGCCCAGTCTCGATTCTCAGTCGGAGGCATTGGAATCTGAGCACGAACACAGCAGTGGCTTTGGGCATGAGCTGCTGGGAATGACAACGCACAGAGCACAGGATGACTGAGTAACCCCTGCTCACAAATCCTCTGTGTCCCTTGACTTTTCCATCTTCAAAAGTTATAGAAATCATTAACAAGGGGGCTGGAGGTGTAGTATAGTGGGAGTGGTCCTGCCAGGCACATGCCAGGTTCTGGGTTTCATCTACCCAGCACAGGGAAAGAAATTATTAAAGGTCTTCCACTGTAAGATACAGAGGTGGTTATACATTTTCAAACACCTCAAATCACACAATTCTAAATACCTTAAACTATATACCAAATCATAAGAGAAAGTTTAGTCACCAAGGAAAATGCCTTTCATTGGATACATTAGAGCATCCAATTACCTAGCTACAGAAGATTAGAGGAAGAATAATTTGGTCTTGTTTTTTTCAAAGTGGTAGTAGTCCCCTCTCAGACAGCAGTTTTCTGGTATATAAACAGAAGTGATTGCATACAGCAATTAGTCAAGGTGAGAAGCCAAGTGGGGTGGTTACATGAAATACACCTCAATCTTGACAGAAAGCAAATTCCAAGTTGTGCAAGACTAACACTGACTACTACACTAAGCTGTTACCATACAGAGAAGAATCTCTTACTAAGCTCAGATCAGAGACTAGGATGCAGTCAAAGACAGCCAGAGGCTAGGCATGGTGGCACTGTCCTTTAATGCCAGCACCCAGGAGGGAGAGGCAAAGGGGTCTCTATAAGTTCGAGCCAGTCAATGGCTACATAGTAAGACCCTATCTCAAACAAAAAACCAAACTCTAATAAAAATAACAAAACCACCACACGTGGTGATGCATGCCTTTAATACCAGCATTCAGGAGGCAGAGGCAGGTGGATCTCTGTGAGTTCGAGGCTGGCCTGCTCTACAGAGTGAGTTCCAGGATAGCCAGTACTATTACACAGAGAAACCCTGTCTCGAAAAACCAACCAAACAACAAACAACAACAAAACCCAGGCATCTAGAGACCCCACAGTCAGAACTGAATAAAATAATACATTTGTTCCAAATTCTGCAATATTTCTAACCAATTCATTATAAATTGAACTTGCAAATCATTTTTTATAAAAAATTTTAGTGTGTGTGAGCACATGAGCCATGGAACGTGTATAGAGGTCAGAGGGCAGCTCTGTGGAACTGGTTCTCTTTACATGAGTTCCAGATATCAAATTCAGACAAAGCAAGTGTCTTTACCCACTAAGCCATCTCATTAGCCACAGTGTTTAACTTTAAAGTGTTTTATTCCCATTAATGATGGGGAGAAGAGACTAGTGACAGAATTTATTTTTTCCCCACTGGTTTACACTGTAATAATTTCTGTTGGTTACAATTTGAAAAAAAGCCTAATCATTTTTGGTGAGCTCTTACGTACAATGTAACACTTTGACAAAGTCCATGAACACCACTACTCCAGAATTTCTTTGAGATTCTTTAAGGAAAATAAATTAATAGGTACCATCTAGTAATTAATACATTTGAGTTTTCAGTTACTTGGTCTACTTGTGGATGCTATGGATTGCTCTGTTTCTCCACCTATAGGATGCCTAGAATATCATGATAGTTGGGAACAATGAATGGGGCTATACTATTTTGTTGTTATAATTATCTCTGGTTTTTAGAGACTGGGTCTTGCTATACAGCATATCTGCCCTTGAATTCCCTTGTGTAGTCCAAGATGGCCTTAAACTCATGATTCTTCTGTCTTAGTCTTCCAAGTGCTAGGATTGCAAACAGGAAGATGTATGCCAACATGCCCAGCCACTATTACTATTTTTACAGAGAACTTTTTCTTTGCCCTGCACTAAGATAATCATTTCCAAAAGGTCTTACTTTGGAAAGGGTCTAAGAGGAATGTCTGTGCCTGTTAAAACTCACACCTCACTCACTCCTGGATCAAGAGGTTTTATGATAGGAGGTTAGTATTTTTGCCCTGATTGATTTTTTTCTTAGGTCTTTTTTTTTTTTTTTTTTGATTTTTCAAGACAGGGTTTCTCTGTATAACAGCTCTGGCTGTCCTGGACTCTCTTTGTAGACCAGGCTGTCCTTGAACTCACAGAGATCCACCTGCCTCTGCCTCCCAAGTGCTGGGATTAAAGGCGGGCGCCACCACCGCCTGGCCTTCTTAGATCTTTAAATCACATGATTCCTGCTATGAAAACATGAGTTAACTATATGGATCAATACAATCAGAACTCTTAGATCACTTTTACCTTTGTCTTGAGCTATTGTTTTCTTTTAAAATGTGTCTGTGTGTGGTGTAGTGTGTGTGTGTGTAAGACTAGAGACTGAACCCTGCTGAAGCTTTCCCCACTGACCTGAGTTCCTGGCCTTCTTTTTACTTTTCAGTTTGACACAGGGTCTCTCTAAGTTGCCCAAGCTGGCCTTGAACTTATAGTACTGCTGTTTCAGCCTCCCAAGTATCCAGAACAACAGGTTTTGGGTTTTTTTGTTTTTTTTTTTTTTGAGACCGGGTTTCTCTGTATAGCTCTGGCTGTCCTGGAACTCACTGTAAACTAGGCTGGCCTTGAACTCACAGAGATCCACCTGCCTCTGCCTCCTGAGTGCTGGGATTAAAGGTATGCACCACCACATCAGACTTCAGAAAATCTATAGGTTTTTAGCACCAGGCCTGCCTTACAGACTTTGAAAATTTTTAATTTAACAATGTGTTTCAACTGGACAAATACTTATAAGAGAAATACAGTCCTTTAAACATTGTGCTTGCTTTCTAACAATCAAGACATGCCAAGGACAACTGTTCATTCACAGATTTCTGGAAAACACTGATTAAAAAGGAACCCACATGAATGTAACAACTATAATTTACAATGGCTCTTCAAACTGCTAACTTCTATAAATGGATCTAGTCAGCAGAAGAATAGTGATAATTATCCTGAAATGATGGCTAAGTGCCATACTGTACTTACCTCCAAACAGTTCCAAATCTCTTAAGCCCTCAACAATGAACTTTTCCGAGACCCACCGCTAAAGAGGAAAACCCCAAAGAGAATTAGTATGTCTTCTAAGCCACAACAAAGTAGCTATCAGCCTTTAAAGGCAAACAAATACCCCACTAAAACATAAAAACAAGCAGTACAATCGGACTCATTTCCATGGAAACCTTGAAAAGGAACTTGAAACTGTCTACAAACAATAGGCTCATTCCTTTCTCTAGTCTCCTGTAGCTAATAAGCAAAATGATGATTGGTTTGTAACTGTGACAGAGGGAAAATACATGGAACTGTCCATAATAATGAATACTGTTTTCTCTCCTGCACAGGAAACTATCTCGTTTATCCCAAAGATATTCTTTACAAGTCCTGGGTCATCAATGCCAATTTGGAAAGTATTATTGGAATTCAACATATAGAAAACATGAATAAAAGAATTCTTCACAAGCCTCTGGTAGTTTATAAAGAGACTCTGCACATTCCATATTCTTTTATCACAAAACTTTCTTCTTCAGTTTGGTTTTTACCTTTCTGAGAGAGGGTCTCACCCTGTAGCCTAGCCTAGTCTGGCCTTAAACCCCTTAATCCTCCTTCCTCAGTTTCCCAACTTCTGCAATACAGATATGTACCACCATGCCTGGTTCTTCTTCTTCTTCTTCTTCTTTTGAATTGACTCTATTGATTGTACAGGAGGATGAGTTTCCTCATGACATTTTCATACATGCAGACTGTGTACCTTGGTCATATTTACAGCCCAGCACCCTCTTCTTGCCCATTTTCCACTCTGGTTCCCTTTTGTCTTTTCAAATCGAATCCCTTCCAATTTCATATCAGAGATCTGCATGTTATTCTCACATAGAGGGCACGTTCATCTTCTCAGTATCGATCCAATGTGTGTGTGTGTAGGCTGCTGAAGCCAGCACATTTACAAGGATTTCTGAAGACTTATTTTCTATCAAGTTCACCAGTACTAAACTAGGGTAATCAATGAACACCTCACCAGCCTATTTCAGATGGGTTTTAGACTTCCATTCTACTAATCAGGGGTCTGGTTTCACCTTAATCAGGCCAGGTTAAAATAGGAATGTGGCTCATGTTTAAAAGCAATGGAATCCAGATTCTGTGTCACTTCATGACTGCTGTTAAAGTTTGGCATGGAAGCCTTCTTTCCACTGAGCGGAGTTCAAGCTAAGGAAAGAGTTACTATTTCCTTTTAATTAATAATGAAGTTTATTCCTTATAGTATAACTGTTTTTATACATATAAACTAAAGAACATTCTAACATAAGTTATATACTATGCATTGAAACTATAATGTTGCTTTGTCTTTTTCTGTAATAATTTTTTTCTGAATTAAAAAAATCAAATTTAATGTGAAAATTCCTATGCACTACACTACAAAGTATAATTTGTGCTTTAATATTTGAAACTCACTTCTCAGAACACTTAAATATGACTAAAATCTTTAAATATTCATTATTGCATTTACAAATTAAGTGTTCAAGAAAATAGATAAGGTACTTTAGGAAACTGTAATTACTTTTTTTTTTTATTAGGGAGCAGATGCACATGTGGAGGGCAGAGGACCACAGGTGGGATTCATTTCTCTCCATCCACTATGTGAGTCCCCCCAGGGCTAGAACTTAGGTTTGGTAGCAAGTCCCTGGACCTGCTGAGCCAGCTCAGTGGCCCATAAGATACTTTTTGTTTTTTTGGTTTTTTTTTTGTTTTTCGAGACAGGGTTTCTCTGTCTAACAGCCCTGACTGTCCTAGACTCACTTTGTAGACCAAGGAGGCCTTCAACTCACAGAGATCTGCCTGCTTCTGCCTCTGCCTCCCGAGTGCTGGGATTAAAGCCATGTACTACCATGCCTGGCCCATAAGATACTTTTTAATGAAGTCATTGGAACTTATAAAGAAGCTAAACCCAGCATTTGTCCCTAGAGTCATTCTGATAAGATTTTTTTTTTCCTAAAATTTTTACAGGGGAGAGTGGGAACCAAGTTCCCCACCACAAATTATATACAGTTGAGTTTCCTGAGTTTGGGGAAATTGCAGGGTTCAGCATATGAGTGCTACACCTTGGCCCAGGATCTGCACACTGCCAAGTGAGTAGACGATCTTTTTTTTTCATTTGTTTATTTTGTGCATGTGTGTCATGGTGTGTATGCAGAGATCAGAGGACATGTGAGAGTCAGGTCTCTCCTTCTACTCTGTAGGTCCTGGGAACTGAACTCAGGCTGTAAGGCTTAGCAGCAAGCCTCTGTACATGCTGAGCCAGCTCAGTGGTCCCTGATAAAAATTTTAAGGTATAATAAATCCTTTAAGTTAATTTTTAAAACTCCACACCTTTAATCCCAGCACTTGGGAGGCAGAGGCAGGTGGATCATTGTGAGTTTGAGGCCAGCCTGGTCTACAAAGCGAGTCCAGGACAGCCACAGCTGTTACACAGAGAAACCCTGTCTCGAAAAACCAAAAAAAAAAAATTTTTTTTAACTCTTCATGATTGTATTTAGAAATGTATTCCAGTAACTGCAATCTGACACTGTTTTTAAAAACATAAATCCATGGACAATAGAAGCAAGGAGACTTTCACCAACTATGTAACTACACAGAAAAAGCCCAACTCATTTAACACATGACTGATCAATTCATAAAATAAGCAACCTTCCTGTTTTTCACCAGACAATTCTGAGTGTCACATAAAACAAAACAGAACAACCCACTACAATATCTACCCAAATACTTTTTAGAAAAGGAAAATAGAAAAAGGCAGAAGAATGGAAACACTCACCCTAATTCGCTCTGGTTTACTTACAAGAAAAGACATGGGTTCCTACTGTGTAGACCTACTTCAACTTCAAAAACTTAAACCTAAAAGGAAAACAGAAACAGGGAGAGTTGGTTAAATCTCTTTTTATAGAAATATTTTCCTCCTGAAACAAAGTCTCCTTGTAGCAGAGGCTAGCCTCAAACTCACTACAAAGTAGAGAATGACCTCGTAGTCCTGAAACTCCTGTCTCCATACCCTCAGCGCTGAGATTACAGTCGTGTCCCACATCTAGTTTATCTAGTGATGAGGATGGAACCAGGTATTTTCTTCAGTGGTAGGCAGGCACTCTGCTGAGCAATATCTCTAGCCTAGATAAAACAGCTACTAAACAGAATGTACTACTGGTCTATCCTTCAAGGCACCATCTCAGACATTTACTTAACTTGCTAACTTCTGAGTATTTGTTTAAAACAATATTGAGGGCCGGGCATGGTGGCGCACACCTTTAATCCCAGGATTTGGGAGGCAGAGGCAGGCGAATCTCTGCAAGTTGAAGGCCAGCCTGGGCTACACAGAGAAACCCTGTCTTGAAAAACCAAAATAAAAAATAAAAAAAAATAAAACTCTCTCTGGCTTTTTTCCCTTCTTTTTTGAGACAGGGTTTCAGGTGTCCAGGGTGATATGTCACCAGATGTACCACAGAGGATGACTTTGAACTTCTGACCCTCCTACCTCTGCCTCCTGAAGGCTGGGACTGTGACACCACAACCACCCAATAATGTTTTTCTTTATCTGATTTATTGAAAATTGAATACTATAAATACAGGTGCAATTTTTTAGTTTCAATTAAAATGTTCAGTAAACTGAAGTGACTCTCCTCTCTTCCCTATGGGGCCTTGGGTATGCTAGGCAGGCATTCTGCCTGTGAGCCATAAGCACTGTTACTGTGAGACAAAGTCCTTTATACAGGCTGGCTTCAAACAGTCTTCTTGACTGATACTCCAAGGGCTGAGATTATGGCATGCCAGCTGCACCTGGCTGAAAATGTAAATAAAACTACTTACTGATAACATGACTGTGTACTTAAAAGATTCTAAGGATGCTACAAAAGAAAAAAAAATTTTTTTTGGTTTCCGAGACAGGGTTTCTCTGTGTAACAGCCCTGGCTGTCCTGGACTCATTTTGTAGACCAGGCTGGCCTTGAACTCACAGAGATCCGCCTGACTCTGCCTCTCGGATGCTGGGATTAAAGGCATGTGCCACCATGCCCGGCTAAGAAAAATCATTTTTAAGATGGATATGGTGTTGCATATCTGTAATCCAAGCACTTGGCAGATGGATCAGGTCTTCAGGATCATACTTGCCTATCTGTGGCTAGCCTCTGCTACATGACCTGTGTCCAAAAATAAAGACACAAATGAAACAAAAATTTAGACCTAAATTCTGCATAGCAGACTGGGTATTGTTGCAAAGACCTGTAATCTTAGAACTAGGGAGGCAGGGGCAGGAGGATCAAGAATTCAAGACCAGCTGGGCGGTGGTGGTGCATGCCTTTAATCCCAGGACTTGGGAGGCAGAGGCAGGTGGATCTCTGTGAGTTCGAGGCCAGCCTGGTCTACAAAGCAAGTCCAGGACAGCCAGAGCTGTTATACAGAGAAACCTTGTCTCGGAAAAAAAAAAAAAAAAGAGTTCAAGACCAACTGGGCTACAGAAGAGATCCTGGGTGAAGGCAAAAAACAATCTAAGAACAACAAATAGCCATTCATCTGAATACTGCAGGACTTTCCTTTTCTGTTTCTACTTTGTGTGACATTAAGATCACTATGCTGCTTCCAGATGTCCTTAAAGCACAAAATTACAGTGGAGGGGGAAGACACGATGGATGCTATGTCACTCAGAGCATAAATCCACTTTTATCAAGAACATTTAACACCACAATACATTGGTATTCTAAAGACTAGGGCCTCCCACATACTAGACAGGCACCCAGCACTGAGGTCCAGCCCTTCCTAGACACAGCTTCACTCTCTGCAAGCAACAGTCACTTATTTCTAAAACTCTAACTACAACCTGAGATGACTCAAGTCCTCAGAAGTAAGACTAAATGCTGTACACTTTACACAAACGGAAAATCTACTTTAGGGTAGCCCATGTTTACATTAAAAGTATAGGTCAGGAATAGCTGAGCTATATATAGCATTTGCCTCGCATCCCCAAGGCCCTAAGTATAATCCCCCATATGGAAAAAAATGGCTTTTTTGAGACAGGGTTTCTCCATGTTTCCCTGGCTGTCCTGGAACTCGCTTTGCAGACCAGGTTGGCCTCGAATTCAGAGATCTGCCTGCCTCTGCCTCCCTAGTGCTGGGATTAAAGGCATGTGGGCACCACACCCGGCGAAAAAATAATTTTTAGTTTTATTTTTCTTTACCTGAAAGAGTAGCTATGATGAAGTTTATACATTAAACCTGGAAAGGGTGTGGCACTTCTGATTTCCCTCAAAACCCTAGAGCATATGTTGGTTTCAGCCCTTGAAAGAGAACAGGGCAGCTTTTGTCATCCTTAAGCATGTACTTAACTTTAACAGGGCCCTGGTGTCTGACACATACAAATGGTGTAAGACATATGGTACAACTGAGGGAGTAGGACCTTAACTGGTCATGGAAGTGGATGTGTATCAATAAACAGGACGGGGGTATGGAAAAGAAGGAATGGGCAACTTCCTATGAAATTCTGCAAAAACATGGCTGAGTGGTAGTGGGCCTGGAATATCAAAGGTGACTTAGAGAGAACATAAATTCCACGCTGAAGAGTGTATTATCTAGTATTTGTTGCGTCTTATGCAAAGGTGTGTCATTGCCAACTTCTACAACGTGCTTCCCACATGGCAGTGATTCAGTAACTAAATAACCACCTGAATGCCAAGAGAAATGTGTTAGCACTCAAACACACTCTCCATGTGTGTGAGGGTCATGAGCAGCTCTCAGAGATATGCTAGCACACGGCTGTGTTAGCAGGGAGTGGAAAGCCACTGTAGGCTTTGAACATAAAGAGACACACAATGGTAATCTAAAGCAATGTGTCTTACATCTTGTGTTCACAAAGCACTTAAAGATCTTGTTAAAATGCAGGCTGCAATTAAGAAGGACTGGACTGGGCTGGGAAGTTCTAACGCACTCCCTGGAAACAGCAATGCTATTGACATGTGAACCATTGTCTTGTTTGGAAGAACATTCCAAAAAATGTTCATCTATAAAGGAATGAAGAAAGGGAGGGGTAAAAAAGAACCCAGAGAAAAGCATGCTGGTTAGAAAACAATTTCCTGGAGAGAAGAGCCTGTAGCAGTGGAAAGGCCAAGTGCTGGGATTAAAGGTGTGCCCCACCACGCCCGGCTCCTACCTTGACTCTTACACTTACCTGTATGTGTGTGTGTATGTATACCTGTTTGATATATATATGTGTGTATGTACCTGCTTGTGTGTGTGTGGATGTATGTGTGTACCTGTTTGTATGCACAGAGAGGCTGAAGGACATTGGGTACTCTACTCTACCACTCTCTGCCTAGAGACAGGCTGGCAGCCAGCAAGCTCTGGTGTTTTTCTTGTCACAGGCTCATGGCCACACATGGCTTTTTTTTTTTTTTTTTTTTTAAGACAGGCTGTCCTGGACTCACTTTGTAGACCAAGTTGGCCTTGAACTCACAGAGATCCACCAGATCCACCTGCCTCTGCCTCCCCAGTGCTGGAATTAAAGGTGTGTGTGCCCGGCCATTACAGACAGCTGTGAACTGCCATGTGGTGCTGGGATTTGAACTCGGGTCCTTTGGAAGAACAGTCAGTGCTCTTAACCACTGAGCCATCTCTCCAGCCCCACACATGGCCTTTTATATGAGTGCTGGAAATTGGAACTCAGGTCTTTCTGCTTCCCCACAGCATGTGCTCTTATCGACAGACACACTCTTATTGCCTCATTACCTCTCCCACTACAACAGGTACAGAAAGGAGAATTCATTTTCCTGACTGCTTTTTTTTTCTCTATTTTTGTCACTGGTCCTCTAAACTTCCTTCATGTCTGAGGTTACAACTATAAACATCGTCAAAATTCTTCTAAGACTCCTAACTAAAGGATGAGGAGAGCTGACCAATTCAGTACTATAACTAATAGCTAAGCTATTAGGTTCCTGGCCTAAGGCAAAGGCAAGTAGCAATATTTTTTGGTAGTGCTGGGAACGGAATCAAGTCCGCACTAATGATAAGAAAGCACTCAGCACTGAACCACATCCGCAGTCTCAAATTTGGTCTATCACCTCTCAAGGACCAGAATCAGTCTCAGGTGTCTGGATAAAGTATCAAGACTCATCCACATTGGAAGGAACATGGCTCTCCCTCAACAGGTATTTCAGTAAGACCGGTTCCAACAGTCTGGGAGAAGTGGGCCAATTTGAAGTGTTAAGGTCTTAGCAGAAGATTGAGTTAAGAAGTTGGCTCTCTAATTCCTAAAATTATGAACAATTTTATTTAACCACTCGTGCTGACTCTCAGCTACCACACCCGGTCCCCAAAACTGCTGGGGGCACTTAAGACAAAAAGACAATTAGAAGCTCTTCGTTTTGAACAAAGCAGAGGATAGCCCTGATCTTGCTTCCTTATGAGGGCTCAACTCCATGCCAGACCAGCATCGCCTGAAATGAAGGAGGGGTCGAGGGAGGTCAGCACTAGGGTCAGCTGCAACTTTGCGGTAGAAGGACAAAGGTAGATGGTCCCGGGCACCCATCTGGAAGCCCGGGAAAGATGAGAGCATGAGGGAAGCTAGCCTCTCCGGTCCGGCAACTCTGCTCAGCGTCTCCCAGCCAGGCCCAAGCCTATTCTGCTCTCAAGCTGTAACCCATCAATACAGGAACCCAGAACCCAGGCTAAATGAGGCCCGAGCAGGGCGAGGGTGAGCCGGAATGGCCGCTGAGGCCCACCCCCGAGTAGATGGACTCGGCATCGAGCGAGAGGGACTGGCCCCAGGAGCGCACCAGGCGGCCCCGCCACCCGGTACCTGGTCTAGGAGTCAGAGCGCAGTACCGACCCCGTCTCGGCTCCGCCTCTTCAGTTTTGTGGCAGCGCAGCCGCCAGGCCGGTTGCTGGGAGGGAGGAGGTACGCAACGTGCTACGCGCAGTGGAGGGATCCGGGGAGGCTGGCCCAATCCCGCCCCTTTCGCGAGGAGAGTCCCGCCCCTACCCCTCCCTACGGAGGAAGTTCCGCCCCACCCAAGAAGGAGGCTCCGCCCCTCACCTCCCCCGAAGGAAGCCCAGCCTTGCCAGGCTCTCAAAAGAGGTTCCGCCTTATCCCGCCCAGGAAAGAAACTCTGTCCCGCCCCACCCAACCATCCCTCCAGCAGAGGAAGCTCCGCCTTTCCCCACTGCGGTCATCGGCGGACTTCCCACCTTACCTTGGGCGTGATAAACACGCAGCCGCTGTGGTGGTGAGAGAGCTAGCTGTTAACTACTCTTTTCCCCTTTGCTGAGGACGTTCTTTTCCTAGGACTAAGCGGGGTTTCCTCAAGTGTGCTGAAGCCAAAGACCTAAAAAACTAGCTTGTCATTGTTGCAGCCCTCAAGGACCGTAGAGCCTCCGTACCCCTCCTATCCCCAGCAGAAAGAAAAGGGCCAACTGTAGCTGTTGACTTGGCTACCAGGAGTATCCCCACCTCACACCCTACCCGATGCCCCTCGCAAATCATTTCTCCTAGTAGGTCTTAAATGGGAAAGCACTTCGTATCCCTTACTTGGGTCTCTCTCAGGCATTAAAGGAACAAAGTAAAGAGAAAACTCATCCTGTATCCAAGTACCTTCTCGGTAAAGCACTGAAAATAGCTCAACTAAATGATAACCCTTCATAACTTTTTTTTTTTGTACAGGGGCTTTTTTTTGAGAGAGGGTCTCATGTAGCCTGGGCTGGCCTTGAGCTCAGAGATGAGCTTGCCTCTGCCAGGATTAAAGGTTAGTGGTGTTTCCGACTTGTAGAAACCTGTGATGAGTTTGTTTTATGAAAGAAGACAGCGAGCAGAGCCAAGGCATATAGGACCGATAAAAAGCAGCATTCCAGACGCAGCAAGGCTTCCTCCTCTGGGAACTAAGGAATTTTACTCACTTCAGTTGCTGTGGGGAGAAGGCCAAAATATCTATGCATTTACTGTCAATTAACGAATACTTGTTTTTCCAGTTGTCTCTTCACAGATTTATGTGGGTCTAATACCTTCCAAAAAGTGTAAGGTTAGCTAGGTGTGGTGGCACACACCTTTAATCCCAGTACTCAGGAGGCAGAGGCAGGTGATCTCTGAGTTCGAGGCCAGCCTGGTCTACAAAGTGAGTTCTAGGACAAACCAAAGTGTAAGTCTGGCAACATCCTAAAGGGGCTTTATGGAAATACACCACCCTCAACCTGAGGATCTCTGTTTTACACTTTAATATCCTAAAGCACAATCTCAAAATGTGTCTCTCAGCATCGAACCTTATGAATCCACAAAAGCAAGAACGTGGAGGAAAACTGCCAGTTCACATAGTCTTTGGAACTGAGAATACGGAAGGCAGTACCTGAAAAGATGCCAGGTTTCATTGTTTTTAATTTTTTTGTATGCTGTATATATACATACTTGAATGTATGTATGCATACCACGTATGTGCAAAAGCAGGCAGAGGTCAGGTGTCATACCCCTGGAACTGGAGTGACAGATAGTTGGGGTGCTGGATCCTTACGTTTCTGTTTGGTTTGGTTTTTCGAGATGGGGTTTCTCTGCATAGCCCAGGCTGTCTTGGACTTGCTTTGTGGACCAGGCTGGCCTTGTTACTCAGGGAGATCTGCCTGCCTCTGCCTCTAGAGTGCTAGGATTAAAGGTGCTTCCCATCATGAGGCAGTGTCTCAATTCTAGTCCAGGCTAACCTGGAACTCATTCTGTAGCCCAGGCTGGCCTTAAACTCAATGATCTTCCTGTCTCTTCTGGGATTACAGATGTGAGCCACCACACCAGGCTGTAATTGCCAAGGCGATCTCAAATTGAGTTTTCCTTTTCCCTTTCTTTCCTTCCCCTTCTTTGGACTGTACTAGAGATTGAGTCTAGGGCCTCACACATGCTGGGCAAGTACCCCAGCCCTAAAACCTCTTACAGTCATTACAATGGGATGTGTAAACTCTAGGTACTTCATCTATTCTAACACCTACTAACCCAGCCACATTTTCTAACAGGATGTTACAATTTGAGAGTCAGTGTGGCTTAAAAGATTTTACTAACTGCATGACTGCTCACAAAAACTACTCAGAGAGACCCTTTTCCCAGACTCTGCTGTGACTGTTTCAATGAGTAAATAAATGCACAGGTTCTCATACACCAATCCTGGTGAGTCAGAACACACTGTGTAACAAAAGGAAGGCCATCATTCAGAGGGCACAGGCTCCAGATACTTTTTAACTTACTCCAGAGCTTTCTGAAACTGACTTGAAGCCTAAAGAAATGGAGATAGGTTGAATTGTTTGTTAGTGGTTTGTTTTTGAAGACAGGGTTTCTCTGTGTGATAAACCTGGCTGTCTTGGACCCTCTTTGTAGGCTTCCCTTGAACTCACAGAGAACCATCCGCCTGCCTCTGCCTTCCGAGTACTGGGACTAAAGGTGTGCGCCACCACTGCCCAGCTCAGCTCAGCTCATGGTTTTGACTCTTATTTAAATACATAATTAAGCCTCTACACGAAAACACATGTGAACTTATTTCTTAAATAAGAGACAATGTACTCTGTGTAGAACAAGTTGACTAGAATTAATTTGTAAAGTATTTTCAACCTTATGCCCTTAAGCACTTTACATTTTACTGGGCTTCCAAACAGCCATTTCAGAAAGGGGCAGGAAAAGGAAAGGAAGCACCCTTGATAAGAGTTCTGGGGGAAGAGGGCTGGAGGTGGAGCTCAGCAGTAAAGTGCTCACCCGACATACAAGTGGCCTTGGGCTCAAATGTGTGCAGTTAAAAATATATAGCACACAAATTCAGAGCTTTCTTGGCACAGGAAACTGGCTTTAGTTCTAGCTCTGCTAAGTGATAAGCTACAGGAAAAATGTACATAAGAAAGCTATGTAAGGGGCTGGAGAGATGGCTCAGAGGTTAAGAACACTGCTCTTCCAGAGGTTATGAGTTTAATTCCCAGCAACCACAAGGTGGCTCACAACCATCTATAATGAGATCTGGTGACCTCTTCTGGCCTGCAGGCATGACTGCAGACAGAATACATAAATTTTTTTAAAGCTATGTAAATCCACAAACTTAAAATATGAATGGAAAGGACGGAAATGAAGTGTGAGAACAAATACAGGCAAAGTACAATGTTATGTGTATGAACATGTAATGATGAAACCCATTATTTTGTATGCTAACTAGAAATACCTCTGAAGAATGAAAAAAATTTAAGTATGAAGAGCAGTTGAACCTACAGGTGAGGCAGTGCCACCTTGCTCCTCAGTAACTCCCAAGGAAAAGAATATTTTAAGAAGGCCATGGTGAGCCAGGCAGTGGTGGCGCACGCCTTTAATCCCAGCGCTTGGGAGGCAGAGACAGGAAGATCTCTGTGAGTTCGAGGCCAGCCTGGTCTACAAAGCAAGTCCAGGACAGCCAGAGATATACAGAGAAACCCTGTCTCGAAAAACCAAAAAAAAAAAAAGAAGGCCATGGTAAGGACTGGAGGCCAGCCTGGAATACATAAGTACCTCTCTCAAAAGATAGGTAGGGCAGTAAGTGAGCATGGCAGTACACACCCTGCTGCCTGGAAGGCCAACCAGGGAAGACTGAGCCTATGAATTGGAAACTAGCCTACGTAATGCTTAACGCGTAGTCCTCTCAGAAAATGAGTAGATGTGGTAGCACCCACCTATCATCCCAGCACTTGAGGCTGGGGCAGGGACACTGCCATGAATTTCAGGCCCATCTGGGTAACAGATAAGACCTTATCTCAAACAAAGCAAGCAGTAGGATCCATCACTGGGAAAAACAACAGCTTTCTTTTATTCCTTAATTCAGAGGGTTGAGACTGCTGGGAACTTGTACAAATGTAACAAACACCCGTCTTCTTTGTTTAAAGATTATTTTGTTATTTGTTTAGATGCATGAATGTGCATGCAGTTGCCACAGCAACCAGAAGAGGGCAGCACATCCTCTAGAGGTGGAGTTACAGCCAGCTGGTAGCTGAGACTTAAATGTGGTCCTCTGCAAGGGCAGAAAGTGCTCTTACACCTTAGTCTTCTCCCCAGCCCTCTGATCTTCCTTTTGCAAACAAATCTTTTGCTGATCACCAAACACTTGGATCTTATGAGCTGGGATTAAAGACATGTGCTACCATGCCCAGCCAACTTCTTACTGTTGTTTCAGTAGTTAGTAATAGAAACCACCCCTATGGGTCTAACTGTTCTCTTATGTCCTTTAACATCATTTAGAATAAGTGAGACAGAAGAGAACATGGGGGGGGGGAAGCTGACTCATCAAATCCAATACATCTTATACAAAACAGTGCTAAATAATTTGCACACTGCTCTCTCTCCTATTGGATGACTGGAATGAGAATGTCAACCAGTTATTTATTTCCCTTGGCCCAAGTCTCATATAAAAGAGTTCTACATCTTATACTTAAAACAGCGAGGTTTCCTTGTACTAAGGAAACAGAATTATATTTGCACCACACCAGCTCCAAGAAAAACAAAAACAAAAAACTACTTTGTCATGACAGTCAGGGAAGGCTAGAAGGATTCACTTCATTCCATTAGACAGGAGAGCAAGAAAGTAAAATGCACCATTTGATAGCCTTGCCTTTAGGAAGTGTTTAAAATTATAAAACAATTTTACATACATCTTTTGGCTTTAAACTATCTGTGAGATGAGCTGGACAGATGGCTCAGAGGTTAATAGCACCGACTGCTCTTTCAAAGGACCTGGTTTCAGTTCCCAGCACACACAGGGGAGCTCACAACCACCTGTAACTTTAGTCCCAGGAGTCCCAGCAGTCTCTTCTGGCTTCCTTGGGCATGGCACACACATGGTACACAGACATACATGCTGGCAAAACAAACACACACATAAAGAAAATTTTAAAATAAACTGTGAGGTAGGTAGGAAAAATATTTATTCCCAGATTCAAAGAGGTTAGTAGTGACTTGTCAAAAAAAAAGAAAAAGGCTTAGCGATTTTTTTCAATACATTTTTTATTCCATTTATTTATCTATCTACCGTGTACACATGTGTGAATGCTTATGTGTACACGCTATGGTCCACAGGTAGAGGTCAGAGGACCACTTGTGATAGTTGGATGCATTTTGGGGATCAAACTCAGGTCATGGAGCCTGACAAGCAGCATACCCACTGAGCCATACCCCTGGTCCTAACAATTGGTTCTGTTGACCCTGAAGTCAACAATGTAAAACCAAGTCTTTGTTTTACATTTCAGGGCTAATTTTGGCATTGCTAGGGATCCAGGCAAAAGGATTTGGAAAACATGGTTTCTTTCCAGTGTGACAGTAAACATTTTTTTCTCTTGGTCCTCTGATTCATAAGATGTCTTACTCAAGGATCTTAAATGTCCACCAAAAATCCCATGGTAAGAACACATAGCCAAGGGCACTATGGATAGTTGGTGAAAATCATAGAAGGAAGTGAGGTCATTAAGGTTGTATTCTTGAGACATTAGAACCCCTGTCCTTCCTGTCTGTCAGCTCCTTGGCCACTATGAGGTAAGCAGCTTTTGTTCCACCACAGGAACTGGCACTGTGGTCCCAAACAACCTTTTCCTATCTGAAGCATATAACCTCAGCTATTTTGTCACAATGATAGTTGCCACAATGATAAAAAGCTGACTAACATAGGAAAGAGCTCATTAATAACACCGTAGCTAAAGTGGGCTGGGTGCAATGGGACACATTTAACCCCAGCACTCAGGAGGTTGAGGGAGGCGGATCTCTAAGTTCAAGGACAGCCTGGGCTACAGAGTGAATTCTAGCCCGGTCAGTGCTTCAGTGCTTTCAAAAAAACAAAATTAAGCTGGGAGGAGGTGGTGCACATCTTTAAACCTTTAGACCCAGATACTTGGGAGGCAGAGGCAGGTGGATCTCTGAGTTTGAGGCCAACCTGGTCTACAGAGTTAGTTTCAAATAGTCAGGGCTGCCAATGTGCACGCCTTTAATCCCAGCACTTGGGAGGCAGAGGCAGGCAGATCTCTGTGAGTTCAAGGCCAGCCTGGTTTACAGAGTGAGTTCCAGGACAGCCAGGACTGTTACACAGAGAAGCCCTGTCTCAAAACACACACACACACACACACACACACACACACACACACACACACACA
>CAJQZJ010033585.1:372363-468285 GCA_907164525.1 Lophiomys imhausi | reverse complement strand
ACACACACACACACACACACACACACACACACACACACACACACACACACACACACACAAAGATAGCCAAGGCTATACAAAGAAACCTTGTCTCAAAAAACAAAAAGTAATCAAAAAACCCCACCAAAATTGAAAAACAAACCCCACAACGTATGGGGCCAAGGTGCAATGGTACATGCCATTACTTCCAGCATTCAGGAAGCTGAGGCAAGAGAATCATGAGTTTGACTGTGCCAGCTTGGGGCATATAGTAAGACCTTTTCTGAAAAAGAACATATAGGACTTTAGCATATAAAACACTCCAAAAGGTAACTATAAGAGAACATTCAAGATGGAAAACTATTTTTGTACTAACTTTTAATGATAAGAGAACTTTCCTGTGAGTAAACATATTCTCATAGGACAACTCCCAAAAAGTCAAGGTGGCACTCTCTGATTTTTGGCAATCAGTTTAATATATGTCATAGGTGGTTCATATGAATGCTTAAATTACAAAATTAGCTGCCATGGTCCAAACGTATGGGACTTTAAGAAAGCTTATATTACTCAAACAATAACTAAGCACATAATTGTAATTCTAAAATGTATTTTAAGGATTTGTAAAACAATGTTAATTCTACAATAATATGGACTTAAAGTGATTCAATTTTGTGTTATTTTTAATAACTTAAACTTATGAATTGTTAAAAAGCATTACACTTGTATATTCCAGTGCATACATTCCTATTAACCCAGAAAAAGCCGTGTGAAAAACTCCATACAATTCCCAAGGCAACAGCACAGTTTTCACTGCAACTCATTGTTACTGTGTCAGAACAGAGAGCATCAACAAAACCCACCACCCACTCCCAACAAAAAAACCAACCCTTTCCCATCCTGAACAAAAATTATCTGATACAAGCAGTGACCAAAAAGATGCTTTCTCAGTAGGAAGCATTTATGAAATGCAGAGATCTCAACAAGCCAAACGCTTATGCCAACAGAGGGGCCTCTCCCCTCATGAACCAGACAGAATTCTCAACCATTTAAGAAAGCTCACTTTTTAAAAGCATATTTGTGCATATCGATGGTTATTTGTTTCAAGAAAGTACATACTGGCCCTGTGGACAAGATAAAAGCAGACGGAGAAGCAAAAGTGCACTCACAAGACATCAGCTTCTTTCTCCATGAACACTCAACAGGGGGCAGCAACAAGAAAATCATTGTGACCTCACAGAGACCAGTGGTCTGATCACTGCTGATCTGAGCTAGGTGAAGCAGTTCTTTTTTTCATGCATTTCTTACTCAGGAAAAATAAACATACAACTACTTCAAATCCAGCACTCACACTGTCATCTGCGTGAAGTATCAGGCAAGGAGAGACTACTCCTGTACTATCTACCTCTGTCTTCCATGGACTTACAGTATCCTCACACCTAGACTTCTTCCTATAACACTGTGGTCAGCACCACCCACAAACAAAATGTACATTGTACTATGTTCTAAGTCTCTGAAATTCATCATCACATACAGTGTTCTAGAGTCCATTTTTTCACAAATTTAATGTGGAAACAAAAAACAAGCAATATTTATTGTGCAATTCCAATAGATATCCTTGGGATCTTGGTTTAGAGTCAGTCTCCACATTTATTCCAATTGCTCAGTTTAAACAAAAAGCAACAACCTATCTAGCAATCTCATGATCATTCTTCAAACACAAAAGTAAAGCAGTGATGATTCATGTTATAATTTAAAAATACTTTAAAACTACACATACTTTAGACCATTCCTTTTATAAAATAATCAAAACAATTTGATTATCTGGAAACAACTGGAAGAGTCCTTTCAATGTATCTACACCTCTGTAGAATTCCAAACCAAGAGGATAGGATGAAATAAGGATAGAATTCCAAACCAAGAGGATAGGATGAAATAAGGATAGAATTCCAAACCAAGAGGATAGGATGAAATAAGGATAGAATTCTAAACCAAGAGGATAGGATGAAATAAGGATTTCTCAGTCACAGAAACACATGAACTTTAAGGTGAGAAACGGACTCGTGCTTTTCCCATTTCCTGTGGACCCAGAGCTTACAGGTGGCAAGGACTCAAGACCTCTGGGATGACTTTACATGGCTTTCACTTTGATTTGTTTCATTTTCATTTGCTTCTTTTCCAACTTCTTTTGTTCTCTCCTCAAAGCAGCTTCCTGTGAAACAGGGAGTAGGAGAGAAAGATCCAAATTAAGCTCTAAACACACATTGAAAAATATTCAGGTGTTGGAGAACTGGCTTGGTGGTTAGAGCTCATGATGCTATCGAAGACACAAGTTCTATTCGAAACACATTGTCAGGTGGCTCACAACTGCCTTTAACCCCAGCTCCAGGTGATCTGATGCTTCTGGTATCCATGGGCACCTATATTCACCTATATTATCATTCAAAATCCGTTTGGGGAAGTGGGAGTGGAGGGAAGTTTGAAACAAGGTCTCTCTATATAGTCCTGGTTGTCCTGGAACTTGCTTTGTAGTCCAGGCTGGCCGTGAACTCACAGAGATCCACCTGCCTCTGCCTCCCGAGTGGTAGGATTAAAGGCGTGTGCCACCACAACCATCCTTTTATTCAAAATCTTGGTCACAACACAAAAAACATTCTTGAAGATATTTACAAAAATAATTGCAAGCTAGGAATGATAACACACACCAGTCCTAGCATTTGGAAGTCTAATGCAGGAGGATTGTACTTTGAGGCCAACTTGGGCTACATAGTTAGTTCCAGGCTTAATCTATGCTATGAGACATTGTTTCATAAGACAAAACAAAACAAAAATACTGCCAATTTATAGGCTGAGGAATAAAAAAATTAATAGGAAACAAGGCAAAGATAATTAAATCTTAATTTAGACAGAAACAGCACTATATGCAATGAGGTTTTGCATTGTGTGTGCGTTTCTTTTTTTTTTTCCCGAGACAGGGTTTATCTGTATAACAGCTCTGGCTGCTCTGGACTCACTTTGGTAGACCAGGCTGGCCTCGAACTCACAGAGATCTGTCTGCTTCTGCCTCTCAAGTGCTGGGATTAAAGGCGATTGCCATCATGCCTGGCTCTATTTCTTTTCTTTGAGACAAGTTCTCATTAAGTTACCCAAGCTGATGTTAAATTCAGCCCCCACCTCTTTTATTTTTATTTTTTATTTTTTTAGGTTTTTCGAGACAGGGTTTCTCTGTGTATCCTTGACTGTCCTGGACTCACTTTGTAGACCAGGCTGGCCTTGAACTCACAGATATCCCCTTGGCTCTGCCTCCCAAGTGCTGGGATTAAAGGCGTGTGCCACCACACCCGGCAATTATAGACAGCTGTGAACTGCCATATGGTGCTGGGATTTGAACCTGGGTCCTTTGGAAGAGCAGCCAGTGCTCTTAACCACTGAGCCATCTCTCCAGCCCCTCAACCCCCACCTCTTTTTAAAAGGTCTCATTATCTAGCCATTGCTAGCCTAGAAACTGCTGTTAAGACCAGGATTGGGGGCTAAAGAGATGGCCTAATATTTAAGAGTGCTTGCTGCTCTTCTGGAGGATCTGAGTTTGTATTCTAGCACCAGCACCAGGTAGCTCACAACCACCCATAACTCTAATTCTAGCTCCAAGGGAATCCTATTCCCTCTCTGAGCATCTCTCATGTATATATCCAAAAGCAGACACATTATTAAAAATAAAAACAGGCTGAAGAGATGGCTCAGTGATTAAGAGCACCCGCTACTCTTGCAGAGGACCTAGGCTTGGTTCCCAGCACCCATATGGTGGCTCACAACCATCTCTAACTGGATCCTGGGGATACAATGCCCTCTTTCAGTCTTCACCAGCACAAGACACAGATACACATCCAAAGCACACACAAATAAATCTTTAAAAAAACAAGCGGCTGGAGAGATGACTCAGTGGTTAAGAGCAGTGGCTGTTCTTCCAAAGGACCCTGGTTCAAATCCCAGCAACCACATGGCAGTTCACAGCTGTCTGTAATGGCTGGGCATGGTGGCGCACACCTTTAATCCCAGCGCTTGGGAGACAGAGGCAGGTGGATCTCTGTGAGTTCAAGGCCAGCCTGGTCTACAAAGGGAGTTCCAGGACAGTCAGGGCTGTTACACAGAGAAACCCTGTCTCAAAAACCAAAAAAATAAAAAATAAAATAAAATAAAAAATCTCTTCATAGAGCCAGAAATTACCATAATCCTTTTTGTTTTGTTTTGTCTCCCATTAAGTTTACTGGATCTTTTCAAGGTCCTCAGGACAATACTATACACTGGTTGTTTTAAAAAAAAAAAAAAGTGGTTTCCATAAGAAGCATGTACAACCTCACTCAAGACAAGTTCTGGGCCCTTTTCCTTCAAGCCACTGTAGTCTACAGTGGTCTATGAACCACAGAAAGAACTTCTTTCTTCAAAGAAAAATTAAAAACACAACTTATTGATGATTTTTTTCCATGACACGTTTTTTCTGTGTAGCCCTGGCTGTCCTGGACTCATTTTGTAGACCAGGTTGGCCTCAAACACATATATCCGCCTGCCTCTGCCTCTGAGTGCTGGGATTAAAGGTGTGCACCACCACACCTAGCCCTACTAATAATTCTTTCTATCTCTTTTTTTTAAACTCAAGCCAATCTTTTTTTTTAAAAAAAGATTTAAAAACAGTGTTCTGTCCGCATATATGCCTATAGGCCAGAAGAGGGCACTAGATCTCATTATAGATGGTTATGAGTCACCATGTGGTTGCTGGGAATTGAACTCAGGACTTCTGGAAGAGCATGCAGTGTTCTTAACCACTGAGCCATCTCTCCAGCCCCCCTACTGATAATTCTCAATGCCTATTTTCCATGTGCAGACATACACTAAAAACTCAATTGTGTCAGGCATGGTAGTGAATGCCTTTAATCATAGCACTCGGGCAGAGGCAGGTGGATCTCTGTGAGTTCGAGGCCAGCATGGTCTACAAAGTGAATCCAGGACAGCCAGGGCTCTGTAACACAGAGAAACCCTGTCTCTCTCGAAAAACAAAAACAAAATGTCAACTGTATTAATGAAGACAGCATTAAAACAGCTAAATTTCTAGGCTGAAATAGTCATCGAGGACTAGAGAGACAGCTCAGTCAATAAGCTGCTTACCTTACAAGCATGAAGACTCCAGTATACCCTAGAGCCTGGGGTGTGTGCCAGGCATTGCAGTCCCGGTGCTGAGGAGTGACACTGCCCAGGCAATTAGAGAGACACTGTCCCTATGCAGCAGCCACTCCTACACCCCTGTAAGGCCTAAATTTAATTCTCAGCATCACACACAGACAGATAGCACCTTTCAAATCTCACCTGAGTCTGTCCTCTGTACATGTCCTTGTGTCTCTCCTCAACCCCTACCCCTGCTGTTCCTCCATCCCTCTAAACAAAATCAAGAACCATGAGAAATGGGCCTCCTGAGCACCTCTCAGGCTAGCACTAGGGACTGAATACTAGTACATACACAGTCACACAGCAGTGACTCACATTTACTCTGAAGCATGTTATTCAAGCCTCAAAATTACCTCAAGTAAATGAGCATCTTCCAGAACTTTGTTCCCTTTTCTACTGCATGGTTCACAGTTGGACTTTGGCATCTTATCTCACAAATGTGAGAATATAAATAACATACTATAGCCCAAGAATCTCCTGTGGGATATCAGTTTTATTTAAAATATAAGGAATTGTAATTCAGAACCTGACTACTCTGGCAAGAGATCACATTCAAAGACCTTCTGGGTCTCTGTGATCCAACTAGAATACAGACATGTCAGGCAGTGGTGGCATGGGCCTTTAATCCTAGCACCCAGGAGAGAAGCAAGCAGATCTCTGAGTTCAAGACCAGCCTAGTATAAAGTTTAAGGTAAAGAATATCTTAGGTCCAGGCATGATGGTACATGCCTTTAATCCCAAACAATGAAGGTAAAGTTAGTTTGTAGAAGGAAGAACCCATATTTGAAAGAGATGGCTAATTGAGGCAGACAAAGTGATGAATCAGAGAAAGATTTGACAGAATAGGATTTGCCCAACTCTCATGAGGAGAGAGGAAAGGGAAGCTACTTAAGGGAGCAGCACAGAGAGACGGGGGGAGGCAGTTTTACCAGGAGAGTTGTACAGAGACAGGCTTCAGAGAGAGAACAAATGAGACACAGAACAAGCCAGAGAATGAGGACGAGTCAGAAGATTAGAATATAATGCCAAAGTTAGTATGAGGGCAAGCAGAGCAATTCAGTGAGAAACTCAGAGAAGTCAATTGAATCAGTCAGCTTGGAGAGGAATTTGAGCCAGAATAGCTGAGTTGAACCAGCCAGCCAGAGTTCATACAGAACAAGAAACGGTGAGTTTATTCAGCAGTAAGTCTCAGAGACTGAAACATTCTAGGCCTAGATTAGATGGTATGGAGGCTAGATACTTCCAGGACTAAGCCTACGTTAGCAGACTGAGGCAGTAAACCTCCAAGACAGCAATTTTATCTTACAATGTATATGCTGGCTTCTTTAAAAGTCCCTGATTTCTTTCTAACTGATAAAAAATGGGACTGTATTGGGGAAAGAGGGTAATTCAGAGATTTTCCAGGTGCACAAACTCAACTTAGTATGTAACAAAGTGCTGTCAAATGACAACATATCCCAAATGCTTAAAAACATGTACATTTCCACCCAGAATTATCATAGTAGATGGTATGGTACAAACAGGGAGCTGGAGAACTAAAAACAAAACAAGACAGTAAGTTTGGGGGAATCTCACAAAGCTTCAACTTAGACTAAGAAGTGCAGGTAACTAAAGAACATGGAGAGCAGGAGAAAGTCTTCCCCAAAAGAGCACACCGATTGGTTTCCCAATACCAAATGGTCAGCCCTGAAAACATGCATGCAAGTAACATTACACAGACTGAGCAGGTTGTATTTATATAGACACACATGAGCACGCTTGCATGTACACACACACATGAAACACACAACAGCAACAAAGAAAAAGCCTCTATGAATTTGAAAGACAGCCAACGGGAAGAGCTAGGCATGTGGGAGGTTTGGGATGGAGGAAAAGGAAGGAGAGTGTCTCACCTCCAATCTGCGCTGCTTCTCAGGGTCCTCCTCATTCATGATCCGCTCCTTCTCTGCTCGTTTCTTCTCCTCACGCCGAGACTGTGCAGCCTCCTGTCTCTGAACATGTGTTAGCTTCAAAAAGTTCTCTTCCACGCGTGCCCGGTTCTTATCTGCTTTTTGTTTACCCTTTCCCCAGGAAACAAAAGTCTTCATAAGAATCCATTTCCCTTTTTTTTTTGTTTTTCGAGACATGATTTCACTGTGTATCCTTGACTGTCCTAGACTCACTTTGTGGACCAGGCTGGCCTTGAACTCACAGAGATCCACCTGCCTCTGCCTCCCAAGTGCTGGGATTAAAGGTGTGTGCCACCATGCTGGGCGATTAGACAGCTGTGAACTGCCATGTGGGTGCTGGGATTTGAACCTGGGTCCTTTGGAAGAAAAGCCAATGCTCTTAACTGCTGAGCCATCTCTCCAGCCCCAAGAATCCATTTCCATAGGTCTGGCATGGTGGCGCACGCCTTTAATCTTGGCACTTGGGAGGGAGAGGCAGGCAGATCTCTGTGAGTTCAAGGCCAGCCTGGTCTAAGTAGGACTACAGAGAAATCCTGTCTCGAAAAACAAAAACAAAAAACAAACCAAAAAAAAAAAAAACCCCGCTGGGTGGTGGTGGCGCACGCCTTTAATCCCAGCACTTGGGAGGCAGAGGCAGGCGGATCTTTGTGAGTTCGAGGCCAGCCTGGTCTACAAAGTGAGTCCAGGACAGCCAGGGCTGTTACACAGAGAAACCCTGTCTCGAACTACCAAAAAAAAAAAAAAAACCCAAAAACAAACAAACAAAAATCCCATTTCCATCCCCCCTAGCATTCTTTGGTGAAACTGCTCCTTTTTGGCACTTTCAAGTCAACTAGCAAAGACTCAGTCACTGCAGTCATTGACAGCTGGAGCCCATCAGTGGTAAAAACACAGTAATAGGTGACAGTTTGTAAGAAAGGCTTAGGGACTTACTTCTCTATTGAGTCGGAACTTTTTGGCTTTATCGATAGAATAAATCACCATGTTCATCAAGGGTAGCAAAGCCTCCATATCCTTTGGGTATGTGTTACCTGAGCCAGGCACTGGAAAACAAAGCCATTTTCCTATTGAGTAATGGCAGCATTAATACTTTTGGGTGGGCAGTCTTTCTTTCTTAATGCAAACAGACTAGCTCCTTGGAGGAACCCAGAAATCAATAAGGAGGAATGAGTTCAGTGATGATGTAGTTTTAAAGCTATTATTTCAGAAGGAAAAATATCTTTTTTCTTTTTAGATTTATTTATGTATATGAGTGCTCTATCTGCATGTATACCTGTAGCCAGAATAGGGCATCAGATCACATTATAGATGGTTGTGAGCCACCATGTGTTGCTGAGAATTGAACTTAGGACCTTTGGAAGAGCAGCTAGTGCTCTAATCCACTGAGCCATCTCTCCAGTCCTGGAAAAATAATCTTAAAAACATTTCAGAGGAAACCAAGAAATAGACAGGACTCAGAACACTTACCATTAAATGTAAACAGTAGTGTCCTCTTAGTGTCAGGCAGCTTTAAAGGCTGACCTTCCCTGTCATGAAAGAGGAGTCTGTTAAAAGAGAACCTCAGAAATGCACTATCCATTGCACACAACCACTCATCCATCTAGTGGGCACACACCTGCAAACAGCACTGCACGTATGTATCCTGCACCTCCACATCAATGGTAATCTTAGAGCCTGAAGGGGCTTTTAGGTCATCTCACCACTTGGCGCTACATTTGAACCCCTTCAGCAATATTTCCAGTGAATAAGATACATTCCCTCTCACCAGAGGAGCCAGAAATATGCCTGTGTTTAAGTATGAGGCCATATTTTAAATACTTTTGGTTATTTTTTTTAATTTCTAAATTTATGTTTGTGATATGTGTCTAAGTGTTTGGCCTGTATGTATGTGTGTGTGCAGTACCCAGGGAGGCCCAAATAGGGCATCGAATCTCCTAGACCTGGAATTAGAATGATTTTTAGCCTCCAGGAGGGAAATGGGAAGCAAGCCCTGGTCCCTGGTTTTCTGCATGAACAATATACTCTTTTTTTTTCTTTTTTTTGAACAATATACTCTTAACCACTGAATCATCTCTTTAACCACTAATTCATCTCCCCAACTCCCAATTTTCACTTTTTTTTTCTTGGCCATTATTCTCTAAAAGTTGAGATATACCGATTAACAATTACTTAATAGCACTTACATTGTATCAGTTATACATACTTCTGTAATCAAAGTCAAAGATCACAAATTTAGTAATGGCAAAGGATATACCAGTTGCAATTTCTTAGCACCAGCCTTCCTTCTAAGCCTCCCTGGGTCAGTGATGCAAATATGCAGGGTCAGGAGGCTTGCCAATCACTTCCCATGATGCACTTAGTGGGAGGGCACCCACTACCAACTTCACCTCACTTGGTAAGAAAATTGCAGTGGTACCTTGTGGTGTTCCAACATAAAACTAACACAGAAAATGATTTAAATTTTTTTGGTTTTTTGAGACAGGGTTTATCTGTGTAGCCCTGGATGTCCTAGACTCACTTTGTACACTAGGCTGGTCTTGAACTCACAGGGATCTGTCTGCCTCTGCCTCCCCAGGGCTGGGGTTAAAGGCATGCGCCACTATACCCAGCCAGAAAATGAATTTTAATACTTTTTACTTCATACATACTCTTGCATAATCTTTGGACCAGAGAACTGGTCTGAGAAATGAACAGATTCAATCTTGTCAGCATAGTGTGTAAGAAAGTGAACCATCTGAAAAGACAGAAAGGAAGGAAGATCATTAAGTAGGATTTGGTGCATTTCCAAGCTTTCTTAGATATTCATTTTTTTCCTTCGAGACCAGGTTTCTCTGTGGGTAGCCCTGACTGTCCTGGACTCACTTTGTAGACCAGACTAGCCTTGAACTCACAGAGATCTACCTGCCTCTGCCTCCCGAGTGTTGGGAACTAAAGGCCTGCGCGACCACACCTGGTGATACTCACTTTTTTGAAGACAGAGTCTCTCTGTACTCTCCAGCCACCCAGCCTGGTCTGGAACTCGTCATTCTCTTGCCTCAACCTCTAGAGTAGCTGCCATTACAGATGTACACTACTGCACACGGTCTTTTATTGTATTTACCTTTGTATCCATCATTCCCTCTGTGACTTCCCCCATTTCTGACAGAATGGCCAAAGAGTCTGGCAGTCCATACTTTGCTCCAGACTTAGGTTTATCACTACAAAACTCACTCTGGAAGAAGAAATTGAAAACATAAAACATGATTATTTTATTATACAGTTTTTCCAAAAATGCTAGGAATGTACAACCTATTTTGAAGTGGTGCTTAACATCTGAGACAGAGTTGTGCTGTCCTACAAAGCTGAACTTCCTTGTAACAGAGAGGTGTTTCTACAACATTTAAAAGAAAGCAACTTCACATACCAGATCCTGCATCTCTTTCTGCAGGCGCACCAAAGCTTTGCGAGTGCCAACAGCAAACACATATGTATCCATGTCCTCATCATTCATGGTTACTTTTATTTGCTTTAAAAAGAAAACAAAGACAAGACTCACTTGCTGAGTTCTGTAGTGGGTAGATTTCTAAATGGCCCCATAGAGTTCAGCCTTCTGCTTCATACACTCTCCCCTTGAGCAGGGTTCATGTATATAATGGCAGAAGGCCCCAGTTGATTGATTTGCATGAACACAAAGGGGCATTGTCTTGGATATAATACATGATCCAGCAAGTTATTAAGAATAACTGGGCTGTAGCTGAAGAAGAGAATCTTTAGGGAAAAAGTGATCACCAAGGAAGAAGGAAGGTTTTGAGGACCTCCAGGACCTGAGTAATTCCCAGTTGGCAGGTAACGAGAAAGCAGGGACCCATAAATACAAGAAACTGAACTCTAACAAATATCTCCATGAGTTTGTAAAGAAGGAAACACAAGCCAGGCTCACACAGTCTTCAATCTTGTAGACTGAAGAGGAGGATCCAGTCAACTTACACTAAAACACTCTGTACAGATACTTCAAGATAAGAAATGGTGCTGGGTTTATTGTTTGTTTTCCCTACCCAATCTTTGTTTTTTGATAAAGGGTCTCTCTTTCTCTTTTAAATTTTGCTAGGCATGGAAATGCATGCCTTTAAACTTGGGAGGATCAAAAAAAGTTTGATACCATAAAACATACTTCTAGTTGTACTAATTGTATTTCTTTATTTCTTTCTTTCTTTTTGAGACAGGGTTTCTCTATGTAACAGCCCTGGTTGTCCTAGAACTCACTCTGTAGACCAGGCTGGCATCGAACTCACAGAGATCCGCCTGCCTCCAACTCCCAAGTGCTGGGATTAAAGGCGTGTGCCACAAAGCCCGACCTAATTGTATTTCTTAATGGTTGGGCCAAATTCTTAGTATGATGAAGAAGGGAAATGTGGGGCTAGAGAGAGATGGCTCAATGGTTAAAAGTACTTGCGGCGGACACAGGTTCAGTTCTCAGCACCTATGTAGTAGTTCATAACGACCTGTACTCTAGTTCCACACGGCCAACATCCTTTTCTAACCTCTTTGTACACATGTGGTATACAAATATGTAGGCAACAGAGATGCATAAAATTTTAAAATCGTTTTTAAAAAAGGGATTCCAGCTGGGCATGGTAGCACATGCCTTTAATTTCAGCACTCAGGAGGCAGAGGCAGGCAGATCTGTGAGTTCAAGGTCAGCCTGCTCTAAAAATCAAGTTGTGTGATAGTCTTGGCTAAGAAACCCTGTCTCAAAAAAACAAAAAGGGGGGGGTAATCCCCAGGATGGTAATGTAGGAAAAGACCTGGTAAAAGGTAGCTGAATTAAAAAAAAAAAAAAACTTCTGTTATTCTGTATTCACAGAAAATTACAAAAGTAGCATTTTTAACAGAACCTTGGGGGTGGGGGAGCAAATAACTATCCTATCTTCTCTTTGGGAGAGAGGCAGGGAACATTTTTGACGGTGAACACAATTTGTAGAATAACGTTAATTTAATAAATGAAAGACAGTATACTCAAAAACCTAAATTGTGATTTGAGCTCTTTCAACCAAAATTAATCATTTGAGACAAAAATATCTGAGAAAAAAACAAAGTTAAAATAAATAATCAATAGCCAGGCGTGGTGGTGGATGCCTTTAATCCCAGCACTTGGGAGGCTGAGGGAGGTGGATCTCTGTGAGTTCAAAGCCAGCCTGGTCTACAAAGTAAGTCCAGGACAGCCAGAGCTACACAGATAAACCCTGTCTCGAAAAACCAAAATAAATAAATAAACAAACAACCCAAAGCAACAAAATAAACTGTAGGAGGATACCCAGCGTTTTGTCAAAGATGTAACTACTCACAGGGCTGATGAGATGTGGCTCAAACTGTGCTACTTGCAATGCAAGTCTGACGGCCTAAATTTGATTCTTCAGACCCCAAAACGTAAGGAAAATTGACTCCCAAAAGTTGTTTTATGGGCTGGGCATGGTGGCGCATGCCTTTAATCTCAGGAGGCAGAGGCAGGTGGATCTCTGTGAGTTCAAGGCCAGCCTGGTGACAGCCAGGGTTTGGTACACAGAGAAACCCTGTCTCAAAAAACCAAAAAAAGAAAAGAAAAAGTTACTTTATAACCTCCACATGCGTGCCCTGGTATGCATGTGCCCACATTTATACATATAAATAAGTTTTAAAAATAAAAGAAATGTATCCACAAAGAGAACTGGATACCAGGACACACTATCTGGACAACTCTTCTTTCTAGCAAGGCTAACCTAACTGTTAAAACTGGTGAGAGATTATCTCCTTCCCTGCAAAAAGCAAGCAGAACCTTCCTGACAGTTAAAACCACAAAGATGATGATCTGCTTATGGAGAAAAGAATCAGGCATGGACACAAATTGCCAGGAGTCCCAAAAACAATCCAGACAAAAATGGAATAGCTAAGAAAATACACCAGTTTGTACCATGAAAACCAGCAGAAATACATACCACTTGATCACTCACTGGCCTCATCATCCGAGCCAGGACATTAAGTAAGTCTTGTCTCTTAAGGAACTGAAAAAATGAGAGAAATTAGTCATTACTTTGCAGCATACACTTACAGAAGGGCCTTAGAGGGGACTCAAATGCTTCATTTGCTAACTAGTAGAAACCAGACCTCATTTTAAATCAAATAGGAAGAATGAAGCATTGAATTTACATTAGCAATTGTATTTCTGAAAAAAAAAAAAAAATTAAAGGAAGAGATATTTCGGAGAAGTCCCCACTTACCCTCAGCTGGATGAGCATGCCTTCACAGCACACTCGGCCAGAACACCACAGGTTATAGATGTGCTCATTCTCCTGATTCAACTTCCCAGTGCTTGTGGCTTCTTTGTTAGTCCCATCATCCCCTAGGAGTAAAAGCACTGACTGACTCTGGATATTCGGATCACTTTAGGACAGCAATGTTTTGTTATCTCATAGAATCTCCTTGGAAATTGAGTAAAGGATCAGTACTGTTGCTTTTACTTCAATATTATTTTAAAGGTTTCTCAACTCAATAGATTACATGTATAAATTTATTATCTGCTTCATCATTCATTAATTCACCTAGTTTTGAAGACATGCTCAGTGTTGTCTCTCAGCCAACCATCTTCATAACAAGACTTGTATATAAGGTCTGGATTTTCTGAATGAGCTTCATTAATTCCAATTACTTCTGACAGAGTAGAGTTTAGTGGCAGTTTCCATACATTTCAAATCACCAAAATCATTTCAATTTTATACCAACTTCAGGAAGACTACAGCAAACAACTCCCACAGTTTCCCATGCAAAATTACTGACTTGCACTGTTCCACCGCTTTCTGTTGCTATTCATTCATGTTTCTCGGTGAATTTGTGTAGCGCAGAGAAAAAATGGTATCTGCCACTGCTAGCAGTGCACAGCAGGCGCCAAGAGGGTGGGCATCGAGGACACAGACAGGCTCTGTCATCTGCCGGGCGAGTGTGCTGGGGTGCTGAGGGCTGCTGCAGAGGCTAGTAGAGGTGGGGCATCTTTTTATTTTTAAAACTCTTTATTGTCTCCATAAAGAAAAGTTATGAACTCTGGCATGAAGAAGAGGGAGGGCAATGAGGCAAAGAATGCACCCCCATCCCATCCCAAATTCTCTCATCATAAACTACGGAACAGAGAAGAGAGAGTTGACTGGTAAACAGATATATAGTCTAATAGGGTCTAAACACAAGGTTGTAATTTAACCCCTTAGATAAGCATTAACACCAGTTTCCTTTTTACAAAACCAGAAACTATATCCAATTAAGTGTTGCAACAAAATGCAATTAAGAAACAATGTGTGGGCCCCCCCACTCACCAGAGGAGAAGGAGGGAGGGAGAGGGAGAAGAAGGTGGCAAGAAGAGGGGAGGGAGCAGTGATCTAGATGTAACTTGAATAAATAAATGAAACAAAGAAACAAAGGAAGGAAGAAAGAGAGGAGGAGGGAAGGAAGGGAGAAAGAAACAATATGGGATCCCCCCTCAAAAAAAAGTTAAGTTGGGCATGGTGGTGCACACCTTTCATCCTAGCATTTGGAAGGCAGAGGCAGGAGGAGCTCTGTGAGTTTGAGGCCAACCTGACCTACAAGGCAAGTACCAGGCTGGGCAGAACTATATAATGGACCAGCAAGATGGCTCAGCTTGTGAAGACACTGGCTACCAAGTCTGATGACCTGAATCCTGGGACCCACACTTGGAAAGAGAGAATTGATTCCTACAAGTTGTTTTCCCTGTTTATGCTATCTGTCACAAGCATTCCTGTCTTCTCCCAATAAATAAAATAAAAAACTAAATTAAAAAACAAAAAATAAGGGCTGGAGAAATGGCTCAGAGGTTAAGAACACTGGCTGTTCTTCAAGAGGTCCTGAGTTCAATTCCCAGCAACCACATCAGGTGACTCACAACCATCTACATTGAGATCTGGTGCCCTCTTCTGGCCTGCAGGGATACATGCAGACAGAATGCTGTATACATAATAAATAAATAAATCTTAAAAAAAACAAAAAATAAAACCACCAAAACAATGCATGTAAAGTACACACTACAATGTGTGTGAACAGCAGCAGACGGACGGATGGGAGCTAATCACCGAAGAGAGATAGTGTGCTGAGTATCAAGGGGTCTAACCTCATAGCCACCACTTTGCAGACTTCGTGTATCAGATCTGTGGAATGAAAATCAAAGCACCCAGAGCTTGAAGAAATTCTGAGGGATTTTTCATTTCTGTTTTTGTTTGTTTGTTTTTGTTTTGTTTTTCAAGACAGAGTTTCTCTGTGTAATAGCCCTGGCTATCCTGGACTTCCTTTGTAGACCAGGCTGGCCTCAAACTCACAGACATCCACCTGCCTCCTGAGTGCTGGGATTTAAAGGCATGCACCACCATGCCCAGTGGGTATTGTCCATTTCTAAAAATCAAAATGAAATTATTTTATCAAACTACCCTAAGATGCCAAAGTTTCCTGTTTCAACCAAAATTTTAACATCTTGTTTTTATACTGACTATATTCAAAGCTATTTAGCAATTTTACTGTTGACTAATAAAAAATGAGAGCTTAAGGGCTGGAGAGATGGCCGGCGGTTAAGAGCACAGCCACTCTTCCAATGGACATGGCTCAAATCCTAGCACCCACATGGCACTTCGAAGCTGTCTGTAATTGCTGGGCGTGGTGGCGTATGCCTTTAATCTCAGCACTCGAGAGGCAGAGGCAGGCATCTCTGTGGTCACTCATCTCTGTGAGTTCAAAGCCAGCCTATGGCTGGAGAGATGGCTCAGCAGTTGAGAGCACTAGCTGCTTTTCCAGAGGTTCAATTCCCAGGAACCACATGGTGGCTCATGACCACCCTTAACTGTAGTCCCACAGGATCCCATGCTCTCTTCTAGTGCATAGACACACACGCAGACAAAATACTTGTATACATTAAATACCTGTATCAAAGCCAGCCTGGTCTACAAAGTGAATCCAGGACTGCCATGGATACAGAGAAACCCTGTCTAGAAAAACAAAACAACAACAACAACAAAAAAAAAAACCAAAAAACAAGAAAAAGGAGTTTATGTATTTAATTTACTTATATATAAGCCCAACAAAATGGGATCCTTGGAGAAAATAAATGCACTGTAGTCAGCCTTCCATGAAAGCATTTAGATATTTCTGCTGAGGGAATAAACTCTTTCCAGGCTGGCCACTGGACTCACATTGGCTTAACTTACCCACTAAGGTAAAATTGCTCTCCAAAAGCTCTCTATGAGAGTTAAACCAGGCCTGGGCAAGTCGGCTGTTTTTATTCTTCCCAATGATGTAGTTCATGATATAGGCAAGCAGTCCAGTCACCATCAAAATTTCTAGGTAGTAACTCTCCCAACTATTCTGGAGGTGTGCAGGAACCTTAAGAAAGGAGAATTCCATTCAGTGTTGGGTGAGACTGAACAAGGAGTATAAGTAATGGATGAAAAAATGAGAAAGCCTATAGACAGAGAAGGATTGTGGTGGTTTGAACAGGTATGGCCCGCATCCATAGACTTGTGTGTTTGAATGCTTGGCCCATAGGGAGAGGTGCTATTAGGAGGTGTGGCCTTTGTTGGAGGAAGCGTGCCACTGTGGGAACGGCCTTTGAGGTTTCATATATGCTCAAGCTACACCCAGTGTGGCACACAGTCTCCTTCTGCCGCTTGTGGATCAAGAACTCTCAGCTCCTCCAGCACCATGTCTGCCAGCACACTGCTACGCTTCCTGCCATGATGTTAATGGACTCACCCTCTGACATAGTAAGCCAACCCTTACTGTTTTCCTCTGTAAGAGTTGCCATAGTCATGGTGTCTCTTCACAGCAATAAAAACCCTACCTAAGACATGGATGCTTTATGCAACTGTCACTGGAAAAAAGTCACACTTCAGTGGCTGGAGAGAAGACTCAGTGGTTAGAGGGCACAGGTGTGGTTCCCAGCACCCACATGGTAGCTTATAACCATCTCTCCATTTCGAACTCCAGTTCCAGTGAACCTGATGGCCTCTAAGAGCAACAGGCATGCACATGGCGCACTTAAAACACTGCTACACATAAAATAATAAAATCTTTTAAACAACAAAAAAAATTAAAACTTTGGGGGCTGGAGAGATGGCTCAGCGGTTAAGAGCACTGCCTAGTGCTCTTCCAAAGGTCCTGAGTTCAATTCCCAGCAACCACATGGTGGCTCACAACCATCCACAATGTGATCTGGTGCCCTCTTCTGGAATGCAGGTGTACATGCAGACAGAGCACTCATATGCATAAAATAAATAAAATAAATCTTTAAAAAAAAAAAATTAAAACTTTGAAAAGTATGCCCATTTCAAACTTCTCGGTCAGCCTTTTATTTTTTATTTACCTGTTTTGGTTTACTTGCTTGTTTGTTTCTGGGGTTTTTGTTTGTTTGTTTGTTTGTTTTGTTTTTTGTTTTTTTTTTGAGACAGGGTTCTGTAGTCCTAGCTGTCCTAGAACTTGATTTGTATACCAGAGAACTCAGAACTCAACAGATCCACCTGCCTATGCCTCCTGAGTGCTGGGACAAAAGGCATGACTACCATGCCCAGTTCCAATCAGCTTTTTAAAGACTCTTTAAGAAAATGTATAGCTAGGCATGGTGGTGCACACCTTTAATCCCAGCACTTGGGAGGCAAAAGGCAGGTGAGTTTGAAGCCAGCCTGGTCTACAGAGTGAGTTCTAGAACAGCCAGAGCTGTTACACAGAGAAACCCTGTCTCGAAAAAACAAACCAAAACAACAAAAACAAAAAGAAAGAAAATGTAAAGACAATCAATGTATCAAGCTTGCTTCTGAGTCATTCTCTAAATAATTCATGTTAAGCTCTTTATTAGATTGCACTATTATTCCAACACCCACTATTCGTCATGGATTACAGTTACGGTATTAATGATTTATTGCTTAGTTTGGAATTTAGAATCTTACATACTTACATCAACAATTGTTATTGGATCTTTATTTTTGCTAGAAGAGGTATCTGGTTTGTCTTCATAACCCTCAAATTCTTCATCATCATATGGCTCACTTTCAGTATCTCCCTCCTACAAAAACAAAAAACAGTCATGTCAAAAATGGTGCCAGCAGTTGTGTCTCACTTTGTGGGTAACATTTGTAAAGGAAAAAATAACTCGTAAGCAACAAACACAGAATACAGATATAAAATGCTTTTAGCAAAATACCAAATTTTGATGGGTAAGTTCCAGAAAACTAACATACATGGTTACAACACTTAATAATGCATTTCATATTTAAAATTTGTTAAGAGAGCAGGGCAAGGTAGCAAGTGGGTTTAATCCCAGCACTTAGGAGACAGGGGGATCTCTGTGATTTTGAGGCTATCCTGGTCTAGATAGCAAGTTCTAGGATAACCAGGACTACATAGTGAGACCCTGCCTCAAAAAAAAAAAAAAAAAAAGAAAGAAAGAAAATTTTCTAATAAAATAAACCTCATCCTTGTTTTCTCACTACTTCTCATTATGCATAAAAAAACCATGTGGGTGTTGAATATGTTAATTAGCCTGATCGTATTAATTTAATTCAGTGTACATACATAATAAAACATATGGCAAAAAGAAAGACAAAACACATGGTGAGACTCTTTCTCAAAAACAAAATGAGATACTGCACAGCATAAGTAACTTTGTTACAAACTTAAAAATGTGGGAAAAAAAAACCCCTAAAACACTAAACCACTTACTTTAAAAACCGAAAAGTTCTAAATTCTCGTTCATACATTATCTACTTTCAGTTTGGATCTTATACAGTAAGTACAGAAAACACAATGCTTTATCAAAGTAAAAGGTAGGAACAAACTACAAAATACTTAGAAGAGTTTAGCTGGGGTGTGGAGGTGCACACCTTTAATACCAGCTCAAGGGAGGGAGAGACAGGAAGATCTCTGTGAGTTTCAGGCCAACCTGGTCTACAAATCGAGTCTAGGACAACCAGGGCTACATAGAGAGAGAATTTGTCTAAAAAAAAAAAAAAGAGAATAGAGAGAAAGAGAATAAACTAGAAGAGCTCTAACTACTGAACAAAAAACATTCCTGAGAGCAAAAGTCTCCCTGCATTTGGGTTTTTGTTTGAGAAAAACACTAATGATTCTTTCCACCCACTGAACTTCTCATACATCGGTAATAAGCTCACTTCGTGGAGCTAAAGACAGTGTCTCACAGTTGAGACCACTTGCTGCTCTTGCAAAGGGCCTGGATTTGGTTCCCGGCACCAATGTGGCTGCTCAGCTCCAAAGGATCCAGCACTCTCTTGGGGCCTTCAAGGGTACCAGGCGTGCACACGGTACACTTAATACGCAGGAAAAACACTCATATACATAAAAATAAGTAACCCTTAAAAACAAAAACTCTACCTGGGTATCTGTATCTTCAAAATCTCCTTCTTGGTTTTCATCCTGCCCTTCCAACTCCACAGTGGTCTCATCTTCATCATCTTCAGTGGTTATCACTCGCTGAGGAGATTCCGTAACAGAATCTTCCATGACATCCTCAAACTCAGCGAAATCATTATCATCATATTCTACTATGTCTTCCTCATCCTCAAAATCATCAAACTTGGCCTCAGAGATACTCCCAAACACCAAAAGGACAGCACAGAAAGCATAGAAGGCTTTCATTGTACCTTAAAAATAAGCTGTGAGAAACAGTGTGTGCTAAGTGAACTACCATTCCACATACATGATTAACATGTACAAGTATTTTGTAACTTGTTAGCAATCTACAAAGCAGCTAGTTGTGGTGGTACATACTTGTAATCTCAGCGCTTGGGAGGTAGAAAGAGGGTCAGAAGTCCATATATACTGAACTCAAGGCCAGACCAACCTGCAGGCTGACCCTTAATTAAAAACAAAACAAGTTCACAAATGCCTCCTGCTTTTCTCTTCCTCAATATTCTTAGATTCAGATAGCAGAATGTACAACAAAACAAAACAAAGAGGTGAGGTCAAGCGGTATGGGATCTATCTAGATCCTTTTCAGCAGCTGTCTGTAAAAATGAGTTAATAATTTCTTTAGGTTTGATTCTCTAAAATCTTTTCTGTTTATGTTATGTATTCCATAACCCCCTCCACTTCCCCCCCCCCAAAAAAAGTATTTTTGAGAGACTATTAAAATCTTACTAGGGGGCCAGAGAGATGGCTCAGCTGTTAAGAGCACTGGCTGCTCTTCCAGAGGACCGAGTTCAATTCCCAGCACCTACATGGCAGTTCACAACTGTCTGTAACTCCGATTCCAGGGGATCTGACACCCTCACACAGAATGCATGCAGCCAAAGCACCAACACCATAAAATACAAATAAATTATTTTTTAAAAACCTTTCTAAAAGAACTAAGGAGTATAGAGAAATAAAGATACAACTATTTAGCCGGGCTTGGTGGCGCATGCCTTAATCCCAGCACTCGGGAGGCAGAGGCAGAGGCAGGCAGATCTCTGTGAGTTCGAGGCCAGCCTGGTCTACAAATCGAGTCCAGGACAGCCAGGGATATACAAAGAAACCCTATGGGGGGGGGGAGAAGTAGGGTGTAGTGGCTCAATTCTGCAATCCCAGCGCCAAGAAGTCTGAGTTAAGAGAACTACCCTAAATTCTACTGCCCTGCCCTGCCCCACACAGTGATTCTTTTTTTTTTTTTTTTTTAAGCCAGCCTGCAGGAGTGAGACACTGTCTCCAAAAACAAAGAACTTCTTCTTTAGTGTTTCCCTTTTCAAGGAGAAGTAACTACTTATCATTGTCAATTTGACAGACTCCCAAAAGGTCTGGTCGTTTCAATCTGAATCTATACTCGGAATGTTCACAACACAGAAGTTATTTCCAACGTAATTCATACAATTCAGACTCCCTCGAGGTTACTTAGGTTAAAATTATGCAAGCCATGTGTGTGCACTGGCTTTCATTCTAATAAGACTCAGCTGCACCTGTCAAAGCCATTTCTCAAACCGCACAACTCTCTGCCAGGCCACCCAGCCTCTAGGACTTCTGAAGCAGAAAACACAAGAATCCAGGTCAGGCATAAGCAGTAACACGCCGGTCTTGATTGTCCTCAGCGAGTTCACTCAGTCTCTCAGCCACTGACTACAGACTTAAAAACGAGTAAAAGTAGCAATCACCGCTTGCCCTTTCAAGTCTTCATGGCATTAATCAAAAGGATGAAATTTCTAGAAATCGTGTAGATACTCCTGTCTCCTTTCAAAGTGTTGGCTACAAAAAAGTTGTACATTAGAAACCTTCGGCTAAAGTCGACTCTAGAAGTGTTTGCTTCGGTGAAACCTCTCGCTTCTAGTCCTGTCTCCACCATGCAGAAGCCTAGGGTCTATGCTCCATTCTTCTGGCTATACACCAGAAATTTTCTCAGATTTTGTCCTGCTGGTTGGAGTTTGCTCAAAGACACTAATATAACCCCAAATCCTCAAGTCCAACAGAAAATGGATCAGAAAAGGATGGACAGAGGTTTAATTTTTTTTTAAACTTAGGAGACATAAGTTGTGGGTATTGATGCATGTCATCACTGGCCGGACTTAAAGGGTTCGTTAGGTGAGAAGCAGTACCTGGCACAGCGGCCAAGAAACTTAGTCACCTCTCGGCCTGGCCTGGCCACACCGACCGGAATGTCATGCATGACCCGCTACCTACCTGCACCCGAGGTTGCAACCCGGTCCGGGGGTTCTGAGGCCACCACCCCCACACAGCCTGCCTTTGTCTGGTCTCTGCTTTCAGGTCGCAAAGATATTTGCGGGCCACGATGTCACTGAACAGCCCAGAACATGTAGCTCAGTCACGGCACCCTACTCTTCACGTAGTTTCAGCCGTCCGTTACGTAGAATACGCACGGGTGGTCTGCGCCTGCGCGTGGCTTGGGGGCGGGGCGCGGCCTTAACATCGCGCCAGGCGAGGTAGGGCTGCTGGGAAAATTACGTATCTCTCCGCCACCCCGGGCCTAGAAGTGCTCTAGCGTCGGCTGAGTTTCTCCAGTGGGGTTCCGTCAGGTTGACGTCACTTTGATCTGGTGCTCCGGAAGCTAAAGGTGGCTACAGCCAATGGGACCATGTGGTCAGAGTCATGAAGGGAAATGTTGCCCAAGTCAGTTTTTTTGTTTGTTTGTTTTTTTGCAAGGGACCACAGTTAAGGGAAGGTCCACATTCTTATGCAAATAAGCTCCCAGGTCCACGCCCAATTATCTTAGTTTTTTTTGGGGGCGGCACCTGTCACTTCCGCTCTCTTCCTTCCAAATCTGTACTCTCTCCACACGACCCATACACACTCTCCATCCAGAACCAGGTCCCTGTCCGGAGTGTGTGACGCGATTATGATGTGCTCCGGAATCGAAAGGGCGGGTGTAATTGGCACCTTTCGGGACCCGTAGCCTCGGCCACACCCTTCGGCTCGCGCCCTCTTCAGTGCGCATGTCAGATGCGCCTCTCCCCTCCCCCAATCAGCAACGGGCCGTAAGGCGGCGGCGGCGAAGGGGGCGGAGGAGTAGCGCAGCTGGACGCCGTCCCGCACCGCGCGTACTCAGGGCCGCGGGGGTTCTTTCGCGCCGGCTGTAGTAGCAGCTGCATCTGCATCCGCAGCAGCAGGTTGTTGGAAAGGGCTTTCTGGACGCGGGGCCGCCAGCCCCGGGGGCACGAGAGGTAACTGGGGCCTGGCGAGGGCGGGGGAACCTCGGCCTCGCTTAACAAAGAATCGGCGGAGCCTGGGGACCTGGGTGGCTCCGGGGCGGGACGGGTGCGCGGTCTGGAGCCCCGAGGGCGGCTCTCCGCAGCTGCGGTGCCTTCCTACGGCTGCGCTTCTCTCGCGTCTGAACCAGGCCCGCTTGGCGGCTTTCCGGAGGCGGTGCCTGATGGGTTAGAGGAAGGGATTTTCAGGGTGCTGGCAAGAGCCCGTGGAAGTGTGTTGATCCCGGTAGGTAATAGTTGGGCATTGCAGGCCCACAAATAGGGTGTTCTCAGGAGGGGAAGTTGACAGATTAGAAGGCAGTAAAAGTCATTGATCTTTGCGAAACCTCTGGTAGATCGTGATTAACATCACCATAGATAAAAATTTTCTGCGGCCTACTGAGCCTTACCTGATGCGCGTAAATAATATTATGTGGGTTGCAAGCACGTACCAGAAACGTAAAGGAATATTATGCCAGTTAAGAGTATGAAGGCATATATAAGCCTTTCTGCCAGCTTTTTCTTTCTTGCCCCTACTTCTTTAGACTGTCGCTTCCTGTGGCTTTCCTGGGTATTGTTTTTGGTTTTTTTTTTTTTTATTTTTGCAAATGGTATTTCTGTATTGTCTCTTATACATGCCTCGTGAACGGCAGGGGCTATGCCCTGTTTTTGTTTGTTTTGTTTTGTTTTTCGAGACGGTTTCTCTGCGTATCCCTGGGTGTCTTGGACTCACTTTGTAGACCAGGCTGGCCTGGAACTCACAGAGATCCACCTGCCTCTGCCTCACGAGTGCAGGACCAGGGACTATGTTTTAATTTGCTTAAATTTTGTAGAGCCCAATCCTGTTTTGGCAGGTAGGAAGTGAGCAGTAAGTTCGATACAAATATTTGTTCTTTCAGAGGTGGAAATGCTATTTTTCTTTACCTAGAAGAATAATTACATGGCCTAATATGATTTATTAAAAAAAAAGTTAGTTGTTGCCTCTTTACCTGTTGTCTGTTGCATTGTTTAAGTATTTTGTGACCCCTGCCCTTATGAAATTCTCTTAGATACATTTTTTACACGAGTTTGTGTGAGTGTGCCATATCCTCCTGTAGATGTTAGAGGCCACCTCATGGGTGTCAGTTTCTCCCTCCACCTTGTAGGCCCCCACAGGCTTACTGTCAGATACCTTTAACCACTGAGTCGTTTCACCAGTCTCCTCGTGAAACTTTGTAATGAAAAATAAGAGACAAATGTGTGGTATGCTGTATGTTAAAGAGTCGTCTGTACCTGCAAGGAGGATTAGGAGAAACTGCAGTTTGCAATAGAGTGGTCAGGGAAGCCTTTCAGGTACAGTAATGACTTTTAAGCAGTTTGGAGGACCGTGAGGGAGTCTACCCATGGAAGTGTCTGCACAAAGGAATGTTCTGAGCAGGAGACAGCAATCATAAGAGCCTGGAAGAGCACTGAGCTGGGCCGTTAGAGGAACAGTGCATTTGTAGCATTCAGCAAATGAGGGGATCATAAGAGATAAGGCCAGGAAAGAAGAGAGGAAAATGAAACAGCCATGGCCTTGTAGACTGTTGAAGATTTCATCTTGACTCTGCATGAAATGGGGCTGTCCAGCAGAGAAGTGATACATTTCCATTCACTGTAATTTTTTTTTTTTCAAAACAGGCTTTCTCTGTGTATCTCTGGCTGTCCTGGACTCACTTTGTAGACCTGACTGGCCTCGAACTCACAGAGATCCTGCCTCTGCCTCCCAAGTGCTGGGATTAAAGGCGTGAGCCACCACGCCCAGCCCATTTACTGTAATTTTAGATTGTGATAATATAGTGTGATTTGTGAAGGAATACACTTCAAATTTGTGTTCTATCAATTTCATAGTTACAAGTTGTCCTTGGCTTCATTAAAGCTGATAGGAAAGGAATGTTCTAAGACAACTCTTACCCAGCACTCACGTTTTTGTTTTTTTAGTTTGAAATGTGATGAAATTCTTGTTTTTTGACAGCCTTTCATTACATTAAAGAAAAGGACAAGATTAAAATTTGAATATAGCTATTTACTATCCTGTCTAATTAAGCCATAAAAGAACTAACTAGCTCTATAGTGTTTAAGATGTTCTTATTATTAAGCAGATTAAGTAGAATAGATAATAACCAACTGTCACTGTAGCTCTCTTATGAAACTTACCCCACTTGTAAACTCACTGGTCTTGGTATCTTGAGTGCTGTGTGATGCCTGAATGTGAATCCAAGTTACGAGATCTGATATTATCAGTTTACCAATGGAGAGATTGATTTCTGCAGAAATGATAAACATGTCTGTAGATGTGTGTTGAGCAGTGTGTTACCATGCTTCGTTAAATATATCACTTTGATTTTTCATTTATTGAATAAGGCTGGGATAGAGTCTCCCTCTTCAGGCTACATTGGTCTAGAACTCACTGGGTAGCCCAGGTTAGTCTTTAACCCACAGGATTCTCTCTCTCAGCCTCTTTAGGAGTGAGTTTATAGGCATGGGTCACCACACTTTTTTCCCCTTTAACTCAGGGTTGTTGTTTTTTGAGACAGGGTTTCTCTGTGTGTATTCTTGGCTGTCCTAGACTCATTCTGTAGACCAGGCTGGCCGTGAACTCACAGAGATCTGCCTGCCTCCACCTCCTGAGTATTGGCTAAAGGCGTGGCCATCATGCCTGGCCCTTAACTCAAGTTTTTACGCCAAGTCTTAAGGTATGTGATATTCTCACCATTTTGCAAATGGAAAATCTAGAGCCCTGAGAGCTAAATAACATCTTTGAGAGTCTTGTTATGAGTGGCAGAGCTAGAGTTTGTTTGTTTGTTTTATTTGTTGTTTTGAGGCAGGGTTTCTTTGTGTGACAGCCCTGGCTATCCTGGACTCACTTTGTAGACGAGGCTGGACTTGAACTCACAGAGATCCCTCTGCCTCCCGAGTGCTGGGATTAAAGGCATGCGCCACCACACACAGTCTTAGAGTTTGAATATAGTCAGCTGGTGTTATTTTACAATTCTGTTAAGATTTTTTACTAAAGCATCACATTTTGGTACCCAGACACCAAGCAGGACTTCATACCATCTTCCGTTACCCTCATTTAAGTTGTAGCTCCTCTTTTAGATTCTTGCATATTAAGCATGAGTAGTGAGTGTCTGCTCTTGAAGGCCTAAGTGATTAAAGGTAAGTATTCAGTCATGAGATATGCAGTGTTTAAGAAACTACACAGATAATGTGAGATGTTTAAAGACCAGAGAAGGAATTTGACAGAAATGTTACTTTCTAGAGAAATCATACTCATGTTGATGTTTTAGAATTGGTATTCAAGTAAGCTGTACAGGTAAGCAGGTCCTTGATAGGACAATAACAGATATAGTGTGAGGGGAATCCAAGAAGGGGCAAGAACTCTACCAGACTGCTTAGTTTTTCTTTTGAGACCTACATGTGCAGAAACCCTGGGCAATGTGAGTGGTTAGTTATTTACTGCCACAATGCATCACCTGATTTCAGTCTGACTAACTGTGGAGAGCCACTAAGTTGAAGAGAGTGACAAAGCATGAATTGGTATTTGGAAAGAGATGGTTTCATTGAGTACCTATGCTTAAGTAAAACTGCTTTGATGGGACTTTCCTTGATTTCACAGTATTAACAGACAGTGCTATTCTGGGAAACGAAGTAGAAATTCATTTTATTTTAGTTTTGTCTCATTCTTGCGTCATTTTATACTTTCCTACATAAAAGTCACTTTTTACTATGGAATGTTTGCTAATTGTAGATGCAGCTTCTAGATGTGTGTTATATATGACTGTGCAATAGACATTCTTGAAACAGTGCTGTGGCAACTGTTGCCCTATTAATTAGCGTTTACCTCACTCAGTGAGTTCTCTGCAGTAGCTTACCACTTAACCCTGCTTGCTTTCATTTCTTAGTTTAGTTGGTTGGTTGGTTGGTTGGTTTTTTGAGACAGAGTTTCTCTGTGTAACAGAGCCCTAGCTGTCCTGGACTCGCATTCTAGACCAGACTGGCCTCGAACTTACAGAGATCTACCTGCCTCTGCCTCCCGAGTGCTGGGATCAAAAGTGTGCTGCACCACACGTGACCTTATCCTTTAAAAAAAAAAAAAAGATTTGGAGCTTCTTTTTTTTTTTTTGGTTTTTGGTTTTGAGACAGAGTGTCTCTGTGTAACAGCCCTGGCTGTCCTGGAACTCACTCTGTAGACCAGGCTGACTTTGAACTCACAGAGATCTGCCTCCCAAGTGCTGGGATTAAAAGTGTACGCCACCACACCTGGCCATTACAGAGTGTTTTGAACTGCCATGTGGGTGCTGGGATTTGAACCTGGGTCCTTTGGAAGAGCAGCCAGTGCTCTTAACTGCTGAGCAACCTCTTCAGCACTATTCTTACCCTTTTGACTAGGTTAACCTGAGGTGGGTGGCTTTTCAAAGTTTGTTTTTAAGGATTTACTTGTTTATTTATTTAATGTATTGGGTGCTTTGTCTGCATGCACACCAGAAGACAGCATCACACAGTTGTGAGTTACCATGCGGTTGCTGGGAATTGAACACAGGACCTTTGGAAGAGCAGCGAGTGCTCTTAACCACTGAGGTGTCTCTCTAGCCCCTCAAAACAATATTTGCTTAAGAAATGGAAATTGGTTTTTAAGAGCCTAAGCAAAGAATTTTTTTAACTTTATACGACAAATTAAAATTAAGGTGTTATGAACTTCCTGTTATCTGTTTTAATATTCTCCATTCCTCAGTTCTCCTGTGTAAGCATCTTCTTTCCTGCCCATTCCTGAAATTGACATAGTATTAAATTTATATTGCCTCTTCTCCCTGTGCCTTCTTTCTGCTAGTTTATATCAGTATTCTCAAATATAATATGTTTATCAGTTCTGTAGCTCTTCTGCAGGTCTATTCTCTTTGTTATTTCCCCTTTGCTTTTTCACAGATATGAAACTATATACTTGCCAATTTCCAAACATGACTCTTTCAGTTTTCCATCTTTTGGTAATGATACCAAACTCTTTACCCAATCTTTAAAGCCTCCCAAGTTGTTCCTATCACTTCTTGACTACACTATCCTGTTCATTCTTTCTCTTGGGTACCTAAATAAATGGTTCAGATCCGCTGTCTTTTTCTCCTTCCTTACAGGCATTTCCTTAGTTGAAGAATCTGCTATTTGGAACCAAAGCCAACAAAATATAATGCTATTATGAAATATATTACTTTATATGTTAACCAAAAATTTAAAAATAAACTTACCAGGCATGGTAGTGGTTGCACGCCTTTAATCCCAGCACTCAGGAGACAGAGGCAGGCAGATCTCTGAGTTTGAGGCCAGCCTGGTCTACAAAGCAAGTCTAGGACAGCAAAGCCTAGGCAGAGAATCTATGTCTCAAAAAAAGTTAATTTTTTTCTGCTGTTTTTCATGCAGTTTTTCTAAAACACTGACCTGAAACATGTCCCTTTTTATTGAGAATTAATGATTATTTTAGTTGGATTTTTTTTTTCTGTGCTATGTTCTTAGCATATACTAAGTAAGCTAAAGCTAGCATGTTTCATTTTGTAAGAATTATAAATCACAAATGGGACAACACACGATTGCTACTGAGTTGTATGAATTTGGGCTCCTGTTACCTGATTAATGTTTTCTTTCCTTTCTTCGTTCTTTCTTTAAGTTAGGCTTTTACTATGTATCCCAGGCTGGTCTCAAACTTACTCCTGCCTGGCCCTCTGGAGTGATGGTATTGTAGGCGTGTTCCGCTTGCTCTAAAATCATGTCCCTCGGATGCTTCTCTGATCCATTACTTCTTCAGATTTCAAAACTTAGGGTCAATGTCACTTCAGGAAACTTTTGAACCTCTCACCTCTAATCAACTTAGAACCCCTCTCCAACCACCAACAAACTTAATGTACTTCTTTTGTTAGAAGACATGTTTTGTTTGGTTTGGTTTTGTGTTACTGAGATTAGACCTAGGATTTCTTGCATACTAGGAACACACTCTATCCTACCACTGAGCCCATAATCTAAATACACTTGCTTCCTCGGCAACATTTCAGTCTTTCCACCATCATTCCTCTGTTTCTGATTTCTTTGGCTCATTAATATATGTTATATACGGCCATGACCTCCATAGTTTTGGGATTGACCTAAGTAGGGCAACAGGGAATGAAGAAATGACAGACACACATACAGAAAAGCTGAGACGAGGTGGGTCATGCATGTGGTGGAGGTGTACTAGTAGCTGGGAAACTCAGTGAGGTTTATTATATACAGCTGAAGTAAGATGCTGGTTAGCTGACCTCAGAAGGGGCTTTCTGCATGGGGGGGGCAGACTCATGCTCAATCAACAGTCATCTACAATGAAGCTGTAGTTGATACTTTTCTATTCACACTTGGGGCGCTGGGGTTGCCTAACTGAAGGAAGGCCTTGCCATTTCCATGGCTGAAGTACTGTGGTACTTTACATAGGCATGCTTAATTCAGAGCTTCATTGCTCCCTGCAGTATAGAATGAGAAAAATGAGGTTAAAATGTAAAAGTCCAGCTTGTTGCTTAGTAAGAATAGGCTTACAGACTATTTGAAAAGCATTATCACTGGAGCTAGAGAGATTGCTCAGCAGTTAAGAGCACTGGCTGGTCTTCCAGAAGACCCCAATTTGATTTCCGGTACCCACATGGCACCTCACAACCATTTGCACATCCAGTTCCAGAAGATCTGACACCCTCTTCTAGCTCTGCAGGTGCCAGGCATGCAAGTGGTATGCAGACATATATACAGGCAAAATAACCAACGCATAAAGTACAACATAATAATTTTTACAATATATATTATCAGAAAGCCAAGCAGGGTAACACACCTTTAATCCCAGCATTTGGGAGACAGAGACAGGCAGATCTCTGAGTTCATGGCCAGCCTGGCTTACAGAGTAAATTCCAGGATAGCCAGGGATACACAGAAAAAACCCTATCTCAAAAAACTTTAAAAAAAATTTTTTTGTTTTGCTTGTATTTTCTTTTTATTTTATGTGAGCTGCTATTTTTGTCTGCATATTTGTCTGTGTGAGTGTGTCAGATCCCCTGGAAGTGGAGTTATAGATAGATGTGAGCTGCTATGTGGGTCCTTAGAATTGAAGCCACGTCCTCTAGAAGAGCAGCCAGCTCTCTGAACTCCAACCTTTGCTTGTATTTCTTACACAAAGTTTCATCTCACTAAAATTATGTTGATTTCTTGGTTGAAAGAACCCCCTTATGAAATGTTTGACCCCAGGCTAGTCTAGAACTTACTGAGAGGTGAGACCTTAGCTTTCACAATGACTGGAATTACTGTTAGTGATCATGCTGCTTAATATTTTGGGGGTTTTTGTTTGTTTTTTTGGTTTTTTTTTTTGAGGCAGGGTTTCTCTGTGTATCCCCGGGCTATCCTGGACTCTGTAGACAAGGCTAGCCTTGAACTCATAGAGATCCGCCTGCCTCTGCCTCCCAAGCACTGGGATCAAAGGTGTGCGCCACCACACCTGGCAATTACAGACAGCTGTGAACTGCCATTTTGGTGCTGGCATTTGAACTCCGGTCCTTTGGAAGAGCAGTCAATGCTCTTAACTGCTGAGCCATCTCTCCAGCTCCTGCTTAATATTTATGGAAGGTCCAAAATGAAATTTTAGTCTCTTCCTGGAGCTAGGCAGGATCTGAGGGTAACAATAGGTACTTTAAATATTACCCCAAGCCAGTTAAATTAAATGCTATATGACAGTTCTACAACCTATAGGGAATATATAGATAAGGGGCATAGAGCAGAAAAAATATGGAGCCTGTTGTTCCTGAACCCTTCATTCATGTTAAATGTATAAATTATTTTCTTCAGGTCCACATTGGTTTAAGCAGAAAAAAAAAAAACCCAACTGTTCTTGGGATTTTGATAGCATTCTAACTATATGTATATAGCATATGCTTTTATGTAAATAGAATCACACCACCCTCATTTTACTCAATGTGTAATAAACATGTCTATAAATGCAAGTAATCATTAAAATTTTAAAGTCTTAGAATGAATGTTTCCTTGACTAAGCAAATTACATTTTAAAAATTATGCTTAGGAAATAAAAGGATTTGCAAACATATTATGAACCAGCAGTAGATATATTGATTAATATAGTATATCAGGTAAAGAGTCAGTAACAATATGTTGTTTCAGTTTTGCTCAGATTTTGTTTATGTGCACACACCTTCATGAAAATTAACCAAGGATATAACTCTCTGAACTCACAAAGATCTATCTCCTACAGCCTCCTGAGTGCTGGGATTAAAGGCGTGTGCCACCACACCCTGCAAATTATGTTATTTTTAAAAAGGGTTTTGGAGGGCCAGGCATGGTGCATATGTCTTTAATCTCAGCACTTGGAAGGCAGAGACAGGTGGATCTCTGTGACTAGCCTGGTCTACGAAGTGAATCTAGGACAGCCAGGACTAAGCAGATAAATCTTGTCTCAAAAAACAAGGAGAGGGGTGTTGGAGCCAAGACTAGTAAAATTGTAACTGATTTTGTTGATACCAAAGACATTTCATCGTAATCCTTAACCATACAGTACTCAAAGCAATTGGTTTCTTCTTGGATGGTGTTCTAATGGGCAATGTGTGGGTTTTAGCTGTCTCTTCAGAGACATGTATGTAGGTAGTATCTTTTGAAACTTCATTAATTGGTTTTTTGAGGCGTGGTTTCTCTGTGTAGCCCTGACTATCCTGTAACTCACTGTGTAGACCAGGCTGACCTTGAACTCACAGTTGAACAGAGATTCCATTGCCTTTGCCTCGAAAGTGCTGGGATTAAAGGTGTGGTCCACCACGCCTGGCCGAAGTTTAATTCTTGATTCTTTCATATGTTATTACCAGGGGATCATTTTTAGTTTAGTTTGGGATAGCTTTTGCCTTTGCTTTTTTTTCTTCAGGGAAGCAGTGTCTTTGAGACTAGTCTCTGGAGTTTGCTTTGTAGCTCAGACTGGCCTTATTCACAACCATGCTAGATTTAGTCTTTTTTAGTGACATTCTGATCTTTGTTATAGCAAGTGTTGTAATTGTGGATTTTGTTTTTTGAGGTTTGTTTTGCCTTTTCATGGTACAATATTAATTCTTACGAATAAATATTTAAGCCAGGTGTGGTGACTCACACTTTTAATCATAGCACTCAAGAGGCAGGTGGATCTTTGACTTTGAGACCAAGCAAGACTACAAAGGAAAAGAAAAAAGGGGAGAGGGAAGGAGAGAGAGAGAAGCAAGCAAGCAAGCAAAGATTAAGGGCCAGTGAGATACCTCAGTAGAGGCCTGATAAACTTGAATTTTGATCTCCAGATACCACAAAGTAACAGAAGAGAACCTGTTGAGAGTTGTCCTCTCATCTCCACCTGTGCCATAGCACATGTTTATATGTGTACGTACACACACAAACAAGTGATGATGATGATGATAATAAGGATTAGGAGATTGTCTTACAATGTCTATTCCATATTAGAGCCCCCAGAGTAGTTATTGTGTTATAAGCCTTTTTGACAACCCCTGTAATAAGAAGATTATTTTAGGCAACCTAATAAAAGTACTCCTTTTGTTTGGAATTTCAATAAAACGAATAATAGTTTCTTCACTATTTTAAGGGAAAAGTAATTATTTGGTTGGGGTTATAATTGTATCTGAAGGCCAGTGTTACAGTTTATGTGGTACTGGGGCCTCCTGCACACATATGAGGCAAGCACTCTACCATCAAAAACTTAATAATATGGCTCTGCGTGGTGGCCCACCCCTTAATCCCAGTACTCAGGAGGCAAAGGCAGGCAGATCTTTGTGAGTTTGAGGCCAGCCTAGTTTACAAAGTGAGTCCAGGACAGCCTGTACTGTTACACAGAGAAACCTTTTCTTGAAAAACCGAAAAAAAATAAATAAATAGATAAAAGAAAAGTGATGTGAAGGTTAATGAGTCTGTTTACAAAGTCACATTAACTTGTGTGTCTTGTTCCTAACACCAGTCATTGGCATCATGAACTGGAATAAAGGTGGCCCTGGAACCAAGCGGGGATTTGGCTTTGGCGGTTTTGCCATCAGTGCTGGGAAGAAGGAGGAAGCCAAACTGCCACAGCAATCCCACAGTGCCTTCGGGGCAGCCAGCTCTTCTTCTGGATTCGGAAAGTCTGCTCCACCACAGCTTCCGTCTTTCTACAAAATTGGATCTAAACGGGCCAACTTTGATGAAGAAAATGCGTAAGTGATAATTCTTGGTGATTTAGCAGAAACTGAAGTAAAGAAACCTTATTTCCCAGTGACTTCCAGGATTGGGGTCCCCCTCCACAATTGTATTGTTTTTAAATTTTTTTACTTTACGGAATGCAGTATTTGTGTGCTTACTTATATTCCAAGGGTGTTTACTTCCTGATTAGTGTTCTAATCACACACGATATCAATGTTTGAATCAACTGAAGCTTAAAATCTACTCAAGAGTTATATAACTCGTGGAGTATGGTGGACTTGTTTTTTTTGGTTTTGTTTGTTTGTTTTTTGAAGCAGGATCTCTATATACCCCTACCTGGCTTTGAACTTATGATCCTCCTTCCTCAATCTCCTTAGTGCTTTAGGTTCACAGACTTATGCCAAGACTTATGCCAACAAACCCAGCTGTGAATTCTTTTGTTATTTTAATACAAAGCAATGAAAGTTTGTGTTAGCGAAGGCTTCAGACACTTTACTCATCTTTGTTTTAATTTTCAGGTATTTTGAAGATGAAGAGGAAGACTCCAGCAATGTAGATTTGCCTTACATTCCTGCTGAAAACTCACCTACCCGTCAGCAGTTCCATTCCAAGCCAGCAGATTCTGACAGTGACGATGACCCCTTAGAGGCATTCATGGCTGAAGTGGAGGCAAGTATTGACTCTTGTTTCTTTAAACTATTGAACAGGTTGAAATAGTTAACAAATGGTCATGGGTTTTTTTTCCTTTTTTTTTAAGATTTTATTTATTTTTTATGTATAGTGTTTTGTCTGCATGTATGCCTGCAGGCCAGAAAAGGGCACCAGATCCCATTATAGATGGCTGTGAGTCACCATTTTATGTATAGTGTTTTGTCTGCATGTATGCCTGCAGGCCAGAAAAGGGCACCAAATCCCATTATAGATGGTTGTGAGTCACCATCTGGTTGCTGGGAATTGAACTCAGGACCTCTGGAAGAGCAGCCGGTGCTTTTAACCTCTGGGCCATCTCTCCAGCCCCTTGTCTTTTGTTTTTTGTTTTTGGTATTTTTAGAATTTTGCGTTTGTATTTTCAGAGGTAATCATGAGTGGCAGGAATAAATAAGTTGCAACCTTTGAACATAGTTACTCAAATGTATGTTTTTATTACAATATTCTCAGTATATTCTTAAGTGGAATACTACCTTATACACTTTGGCATTTATTAAATCCTACTTTATAAGGAAGCTAAACCTAAAGAACTAATATAGAATTAGTTCTATATTTTCCAGTTTTGTTCTTTCCTGTTTATTGGCATTATCGGCATTCATAACTTGTCTATAGAAATTGAAATCATGGGCTGGAGAGATGGTTCAGCAGTTAATAGCACTATATGCTCTTCCAGAGGTCCTGAGTTCAATTTCCAGCAACCACATGGTGGCTCACAACCATCCACAATGTGATCTGATGCCCTCTCTGTCTGCAGGTATACATGCAGATAGAGCACACTTATATACATATAATAAATAAAATTTAAAAAAAAAGAAATTGAAATCATAACTACCTTCCTAAAATGTCTCAGGGCTTCTTTGGTTTTTGCATTTTCTTACTTCCTATCTCTGACATTTTGCTTTCTATATACCAAAGTATGGGAAACTTCAAATATATAAAAGTTGGATAGTGGAATGAACTCCTGTATTAGTCAGTGTTACCAAACTTTTTAATTATTATTAAGTATTTATTAACAATATTCAATTATAACATACCAACAGTTTCTTGGTATTAACCCTACAAATTCCTACAACCCCTTTAACCTATCCACTAAACCTATTGATAATTATTTTCCTAACCTTTTAGAAGGATACAGTCTCTGAGGCAGGTCCTCAGTCCTCAGGAACACAGTTTCTGTAGTAGACCCTTTAAAGCATTTGGCAGTCTTTTTTCTGGAATGTCTCAGATGTAGATTCGTCAGGGTAAGTTGGTTATTGCAGTCTCACCTTAAATAAGGCTTAAGGCTTTCTTCTTTCTGGGAGACCCCAGCCCCTTCGCATCAGCAACTCTGCCGCTCTACTTCAGAGTCTTTAAAGCCAGGCACAGTTTCCTTTAGGCCACTGTTTGGACAGGTCAAACCCCTCTAGGCAAAAGTTGAGCCACAGGGTTTAGTCCTTGGTCTTTTGGAGTCTTGCTCAGGCTTTCTCTGCTCACCAACTTCTTTCTGCCTCAGGGAGATCTGGCCATCAAATGATGGCCAGCACTTTTTTCAGCAGGACTCTCGGAGCTCTCTAGCATGGTGGGGGGCCTCCTTGATGGGACTCCATGCACTGTCCTTAAATAGGAGGAACTCTGTTTCAGCTTAATTTGGGCTCCGCCCACTTAGCAGCTGAAAACAATGCCAGGCCAAATACTTTGCTTCTTAGTCGATTAAGTCTTTCCTGTTTTTCCTGGCTTCAACCTTGTTTTTCAGTCCATCAAGTCTCCTGTTTGTTTCTTGTTTTCACCTGACTTCATTCTTGTTTTTCCACAAGCTGATAAGCTAATTGGTGACAGCCAAGTTGATCTTCATGCCCCGAATTAGGAGACTGTATCAGAAACCCCTATATATTTTCTAAATCTAATTTAATTAATCTAACTCCCTACAAGTCAGACAATGCCATTCTGACCATACATGAGGAAAGCCAGTTCAGGGGACACAGGCCTGCTTGATCCACAGATCCACTGCAATCAGTTTCTTAGGATGGAAAAGGCGTGGTGGAGCAGAACAGTTCACATCTTGCTGTCCAGGAAACAGATAGGAAGAGGCCAGAAACGACAACTGCAAGGGTCCCCACCTAAAGTTCTTTAGTGCCACCAGCTAGGCACTAAACCCAGTGTAGAACCTTTTTTATTATTATTACTAATTAAGTTATTTATTTAGTTTACGTCCTGATCTCAGCTTCCCATCCCATCCTGTGCCTAAGTTTTATCAACCATGGAACCAAGTAGGATTGTTGATGCCTTTTCTTCCACAGCACCCTAAATAGCATCTTCTAGCACCATGACAGCTTACCTCATAAGACCTGTGTTCAAGGCATATATAGTTTTTCTTATCCTGCCTTCATTTATTGCCTTTTCTTATCCTGCCTTCATTTATTACCTGTTAGGTATTTAGATTTTTCACTTTTCACTTAAACAAACTTACTTATCTAAAGAAAATAAACCCCAGTAGGGTGTGGTGGCGCATGCCTTTAATCCCAGCACCCAGGAGGCAGAGGCAGGTGGATCTCTGTGAGCTTGAGGCCAACCTGGTCTACAAAGCAAGTCCAGGACAGTCAATACTGTTACACAGAGAAACTTTGTCTCAAAAACAACAAAAAATAAATAAATAAACCTCATGGGTGCCCAAGCCAGATTTCAACTCTAGTCCTCATATTCCTCTTTTTTGTTTTGTTTGTTTTTCAAGCCAAGGCTATGCTACAACCCACTCTGTAGACCAGGTTGACCTTCAAATCACCGAGATCCACCTGCCTCTGCCTCCCAAATGCTGGGATTAAAAGCGTACGCCACCACCCCCAGCCATTACAGACAGTTTCAAACTGCCATGTGGGTGCTGGGATTTGAACTTGGGACCTTTGGAAGAGCAGCCAGTGCTCTTGAACTGCTGAGCCATCTCTCCAGCCCCTCTAGTCCCCATATTCTTTATGCTCTTTGAGTTCTTCTGGCTTATAGGTTTTTTTTTTGTTAGTTTGTTTGTTTGTTTTGAGACACTGTGTTTATGTAGTCCTGTCCCTCCTTAAATTCACTTTGTAGACCAGACTGGCTTCATCCTCACAGGAATCTTTCTGTGTCCGCCTCCTGAATTCTGGAGTTAAAGCTGTGAGTCACAATCAGGCAGAGGCAGGTGGATCTCTCTGAGTTCATGAGTTCTAGGCCTGCTGCTCTACAAGGTGAGTCCAGGACAGCCAGGGCTCTGTTAAACAAATACCCTGTCTCCAAAAAACAAGAAAGAAAAGCAAAAAATTGTGAGCCACATGCCTGGCCTTAACTTACATATTTTTGCAAATATATTAACAGTGAAGACACCAAAACTTACTAAAATTATTTAGGACATAATGTGTCTTACAACATAGTAGGTATTGAATAAATATATTAAGTAATTCACTTTAAAAATGAAAGATTTGGGACTGGAGAGATGGCTCAGCAGTTAAGAGCACTAGCTCTTAAGAGGTCCTGAGTTCAATTCCCAGCAACCACATGGTGGCTCATGACCATCTATAATGAAACCTGATGCCCTCTTCTGCCATGCAGGCATACATACAAATAGTTATAAATTAAAAAATGAAAGATTTTTAGTGTTTGAGATGGCTTATACACGATGTTTTTTTCATGCTCTTGAGATGGGGACATTTCCTACAGGGCAGTATTTCTCAGAAAATCTCATTCATTCTTTTTTTCTTAATGTTTATTTGTTTATGTATTTGAATATAAGCTTTGTCTGCATGTATGCCTACACACCAGAAGAGGGTAGGATCCCTTTACAGATGGTTGTAAGCCATATGTGGTTGCTGGGAGTTGAACTCAGGACCTCTAGGAGAGCCAAACAGACACTGCTCCTAACCACTGAGCCTCATTATCTCTTTTTTTTTTTTTTTTTGGTTTCTCGAGACAGGGTTTCTCTGAATATCTCTGGCTGTCCTGGACTCGCTTTGTAGACCAGGCTGGCCTCGAACTCACAAAGATCCGCCTGCCTCTGCCTCCCAAGTGCTGGGATTAAAGGCGTGCACCACCACCGCCCGGCTTCATTATCTCTTTTTTAAGGTTTGTTTTTGGAGACAGACTTTCTCTGTGTAACAGTATGGGCTGTCCCAGAACTCGATTTGTAAGTCAGGCTGGCCTCAAACTCAGAGAGATAAATCTGCCTCTTTCTCCCCAGTGCTGGGATTAAAGACGTGTGCCACCAAGCCCAGCTTCTCATATTTCTTGATAATTTTAGTGATAAATGTAAGAAAAATTAGCTCTCTTGGTTTTGTTTGTTGATTTTAGGTTTAAATTTAGATTTAATTTACAGTTTTGTAAATTGATGCATCTCCTTTCGAATAAGTTATCTGAGAATTTCCAAATTCTCTTGCTTGACATTTAAATAGTTGAAGTTTTTTGGAAGTGAAATCTTTTGAATATGCTAACATGCTCCTGGATATCTTTAGTATAGTATTAGGAGATTTATTTAGCTAAGTACAGAGATATCAGCTGTCAGATTTTGAAGAGTGTCAGTGTCTAAGATGAATACCTGATGTCAAATGTCAACTTCTGCAGTGTATGAACTTTTCTAAGACTTGAATTTGATGATTTATTTTTAGACAGTGTTCTAAAGAAAGGTTTGTATAGGCCTAAAAGAATATGTGGGGCTAGAGAGATGGCTCAGGGGGTAAGAGCACATAGTGGTCTTCATAGGATCTGAGTTCAATTCCTAGCACCCAGATAGCAGCTCTGAAGTGTCTATAACTCCAGTTCCAGGATATCTGATTCTTTTTCTACCCTCCATGTGTACTAGGCACACATACACACACATAGCATGTACACTTACATACATGTAAACAAAACATACACATAAAATAATAGTGGTAATAAGTCTTTTTTAAAAAAAGAAGCAGAAGCCAGGTGTAGTGACACAGGCCTTTAATCCCAGAACTCTGGAGGCAGAGGCAGGTAGATTTCTTGAGTTCAAAGCCAGCCTGATCTACAGAGTAAGTTCCAAGACTACACAGAAAAACCCTGTCTCAGAAAACAAAAAAAGGGCTGAAGAGATGGCTCAGTGGTTAAGAGCACTGACTGTTTTTCCAGAGGACCTGGGTTCAATTCCCAGCACCCACATGGCAGCTCACAACTGTCTGGAATTCCAAGATCTGACACCCTCACACAAACATATATGCAGGGAAAACACCAATGCTCATAAAATAAAATTTTATTTAAATTTATTTAAATAAATAATATTTAAAAAAAAGAAAAACAAAATGAAAAATCCCCAAAGAATCATGCTCTACAAATGATTTGTTTCATACGTAACAGCATTGTTGGTGTCATGTTTAGTTTATAGCCCTAACCTTGTCTCTAGCAACTCAGTCCCTTGAAAAGTAGTTGTATGTAATATTTCTTTTAAAAGTAGTTCCTCTTTGTTGGGTGGGTGGGTGTGCGCGCACGTGAGAAAGATATAAGAACTGGAGAGAGAGTTCAACAGCTATAAGAGCACTATCTCCTCTTCCAGGGTGCCACCTGGGTTTATTTCCCAGTACCAACTTGGCAGTTCACACTCTTCTATAACTCTGGTCCCAAGGATGCAATGCTACCCTTCAGCCTCTGCAAGCACTCTGCACTTGGTAAACAAACATACATACACATAGAATTAAAGTAAAAAGACATTCACATTTACTTTATGATGAAAAGCTTTAGCAAAAAATTTTCTAGTGTTGATTTCCAAATGTGTAAAGCAAAGAATCAGTTCAGATCAGTTATTTGTCATTGTCATTTGTTTAAATGTTAAGAACTGCCTGTGGAAAACGATACGGTTTTAATTCTTTTGCTAAAGATTTTAATTTAATGACTTTTATAACACATTTTCAACCTTATTAGTATTTATGATTATGTAATTTTTATTATAAGGGTTTTGTTTTTGAGAGATAAAGATTCCTGGCTGTCCTGGAACTCACTATGTAGATAGACTAGGCTGTCCTTGAACTCAAAGAGATCTGCTGGGAGTAAAGATGAGTGCCACTATGCTGGACTTCAGGACTTTCTTGCTGGAGATCGTTCAGAAGCATCTCTAGTCCCTGCCAGCATGTATCACTAGTCTTACTCATCCCACCTCCCCCTCAATTTGTAAAAGCAAAAATGCCAGATGCTGGGAGGCAGGATCACTGTAGGGACCAGGTATAATGGCATAGTCTACAATCCCAGCACTTGCAGCACTAGAGAGGCAGAAAGAGGAGCATCATTAGGTGGAGGCTACTCTAGGCTGCATAGAAAGACCTTGCCTCAGAAAGACCTCCCTCCAAGAAAAAAAAAAAAAGACAAAGAAAAGGGGGAGAATTAATTACTTTTAAGTTCAGAGCAATCTTTCCAGAATAAAGCCAGAACTCAATATTCATATTTTCCCCTTTTGTTCTTGTCTGTTTTTTTTTTTGTTGTTGTTGTTGGTGGTAGTGGTGGTGGGTTTTTTTTTTGTTTGTTTGTTTGTTTTCACAATGTCTATTTCAAGCTACACTTAAAGAAAGACGGATTTGCTTGAATTAAAGGACATCTGTAGCAAGTTCTGTTCTTTTCTTTTCTTTTTTCGTGACAGGGTTTCTATGTGTAGCTCTGACTGTCCTGGATTCACTCTGTAGACCAGGCTGGCCTTGAACTTATAGAGATCTGCTGCCTCCGCCTCCCTAGCGCTGTGATTAAAGGTGAGCGCCATCATGCCAAGCTGCAAGTTATTTTCTTTTCTAAAAAATTACCAAAGATTATTGGTAGTGAAGTAAGCATTTAGAAAATATATATGCATTTATATGTATATGTATGGCATATGTATTACAATTGAAATCCATGTAGAGCATAAGACGTGAATATTTGTCTTTGAAAAATATTTGTCAAAGCTTCCCAAAAGATTACATAAAAATGTAAATGTCAAAACATATAAGGAAAACTGTGATGAATATGTTTCAATGTATAAATTGTTCATAATGAAATTTCTCTTGCAGCATTTTAAATTGATGATTCCATGTAGCCATTTGTTTCATTAGGATCAGGCGGCTAGAGACATGAAGAGACTTGAAGAAAAGGACAAGGAAAGAAAAAATGTAAAGTAAGTTGTTTTCTTCACTCTCACAGGTCACATAGAAATTCTTGAAGTATCCCAAAGAGTATTTTAAAAAATTTATAAAGGAAAGAATATTAAAACACACAAAGGTCTTTACTTGAGATATCTCTGTATCTTGGTATTTGTCTATAAAGGTGGCAGAGATTTTGCATTTGTAATAACTGTAAAAGGCATTCATTCTGTTTAGTAGAATAGTATTTGGTTATTAATAATTGTCCAGGAAATGGGAAATTAATTATAGTGAGGGTAAAAGAAGTACAGTTACTAAAGTTTGTGTTCACTGTCTTCAATTTTGTCTCATAAGTAGAATAATGCCTGTGTGATCAGTTATTAGGAGTTATAGTGATTATATAATAAAACTATGTAAAAGTTAGGAATAAATAAAACCTAATTTCACCTAAAGAGTGATGTTGCTCTTCAGCAACCAAACCTTGAACATAAAGAATGCTTTATCTTCTGTGGCAAAAATCTTCTCCCTTTCCTGATTACACTCCTAAAACCTTTGCCAGATGTGTTTGGGCCTTTTCTTCCTCTCTCTGCTTGGCACTCAGTCCTACTCAGGCCCCTTCCAAGGTCTCTATGCCAAATGGAAAGTCAGCCATCTTTTGATGCTTGCTGTGTGTTGCATCCTTCTCCTAGCTTCCCTATGCTGGTAGTATTGTCACAAGTTGCCTTAGGAATAGCAAAGGGTCTGAGTTAGGTAGAAAGTCTGGTTAGAAAGAGATGACTGTGGGAAGTAAGCAATAATACTTTATGTCATATGTCGTAGACTCCTGAGAGATACAGCAGATGGTAGTGTTTCCATTCTCTATGTGAAATACTAGTTTTAATTCCAAACTCATGAAAGAATTAATGTAGTTTTCCTTTCTCTCCCCATCCCCAAGGTAACTGATTTTGGCTGAAAGCAATTATTCTAGAGCTAGAAGCTACAGGAACAATAAAGTTGTGATATTCTTTCAATTGTATACAAAATCCAAGAGGGTTTTTTTTTCCTTTTTAATATATAAAGTTTATACAACTATGTTATGTTTGTTGTATATATCAACAAAGCTTAGGATCCTTCGGTAACTATCTTCACAAAGAAAGTTTTACTTCTTTTTTCTTTGTTTTGAGACAGGGTTTCTCTGTGTAGCCCTGGCTGTCCTGGAACTCACTCTGTAGACCAGGCTGGCCTCGAACTCAGAGATCCACCTACCTTTGCCTCCTGAATGCTGGGATTAAAGGTGTGGGTCATCACTGCCCAGCTAGGTTTTCTCATATCAGTTAGTAATTGATGTTTTTTTTGTGGTACCATATCATCTTGTTGAGAAAAAGAGGGAAAGTTTAGCTCATAGAGTTAAGTGACACATATAATTATGGGTGGATTGTGTACAGTATGCTTACTGCTGCTTTGTTATCGTTAGTGGTTATTGTTGAGAGTTCCTATATATACCGTATGGAATTCATCACTAATCTGCTAATAAGTATGGAGCTGGATATGTGGAACATTTGCAGGGAAGTTTGTTTCTCCGCTTGTTTTTCCAGGGGTATTCGAGATGACATTGAAGAGGAAGATGACCAAGTGAGTTCCTATGCAGTATTTCTATTTTTTATTTTTATTTCACAAAGTCTGTACTGATGACAGGCTAAAACTTGCCTTCACTGAATGACTTGCTCCTTTTCTACCTGTGACCAGTTAGTACTGTATTCATATGATCTTCCCCCATGTTGAAGGTGGGATTTTTGATCAACTGACATAAAATTTTTTTAAAAGAACTTTATTCAGTTTTTTTAAGTTTACTGTGATGAACCAGTAATACAGTGCTGTGGGCTCTGTTTCTGTCCTTTGCCTCTTTCTAGGAGTTGGTTGTGATTCTTGCTTTTTAGATGGAACATTAGTAACTGTCCATTTCTACTTCCTTTTCCATTGTGTAGTTGTAGGATGGTGAGAACCATAGACCCTTCCAGGTTTGTTATCTTTGTAATGAATGTCAACTTCCAAACTTGGATTGGTATAAAGCCAAAGCATGTGTTCTTCAACTCTGGGCAGAGTAGTAACATGCCCCCACAAACAGGAAAGCTTCTGTTAAATAAATCAGATCACTGTGTAATATTAATTGTCTGGCTCATTGATTCTGAGTATTGCTATTGTAAAAGAAATCATTGCTAGTGAAAGTCTTTCCTTATTTGATAGGTGTTTGTTTAAACTATGGAATCTGTGGTCCACTGTGTGCACTGATTACCAAGATAGAAATGTGTTTTAATTGTACTCAGATTTGATTGTGCTCTTGTGCTTTCCTGCAGGAAGCTTATTTTCGATACATGGCAGAAAACCCAACTGCTGGGGTGGTTCAGGAGGAAGAAGAAGACAATCTGGAATATGATAGTGATGGAAATCCAATTGCACCTTCCAAAAAAATTATTGACCCTCTTCCTCCCATTGATCATTCAGAGGTATTAGATTTCTTGCTTTGTTTCAAACTGATACAGTTTTGTAGTTGGGATCGTTATTTCTGCTAAGTGGTTGAATCAGAAATTCCATGAAGCATTCATAGTCTGTAAACTAGCTCTCTGTAGTCTCAACACTTAGGAGGAGGCAGGAAGATAGCTAAAAGTTTGGAGTCAGCCTAGGCTGCATAGTGAGTTGCAGCCTAGCTTTGTTAACTGAGTGAGACTTTGTTTCAAAACAAACAGACTTACTGTAAACCATTTCATACTATAAAAAAGAAAATTTGGTGCTGGAGGTTTAACTCAGTAGGTCGAGTGCTTGCCTACCATGCACAAAGCCTGTTGTTTAATTCCCCAACATTTCATAAAACCAGATGTGGTGCTAGCCTCTAATTCCAGCACTATCAAGGCCAGTCTGGGCTACATATTAAAATGGTTTCTCAAAAACCAATCAAAACAATCAACCAAAATAGGCTTGATCATTCATTTTAATAAGTTACATAAACAATTTCATAGCTTTATTTTTTTATTTTTTATTTTTTTGGTTTTTCAAGTCAGAGTTTCTCTGTGTAGCCCTGGCTATTCTGGAATTCACCTGTAGGCCAGGTTAGCCTTCAACTCACAGAGATCTGTCTGCCTCTGCCTCCTGAGTACTGGGATTAAAGGCGTGCACCACCATTCCTGGCCACAAAGATTTTCTTTTTGGAACTGAAGAAATTACTTAGTGGTTAAGAGTGCTTGCTGTTCTTCTGAGGACCTTAGTGTGGTTCATAGCTCCCATACCCACATCAGGCAGTTCACAACCATTTATAAACCCAGTTCCAAGGAATGTGATGTCCTCTTCTAGCCTCCCCAGGCATCTGCACATATGTGACATACATTCTCAGACATGTACATATAATAAAAATAAATATTCTTAAAGAGTTTTATATTTTAATGATGTGTATATGTGGTGGGGATGATATGTACACATGAGTACAGTGTCCAAGGAGGCCAAAAGAGGGAGTCTGACCTGTCTGGAGCTGGAGTTTAAAGCAGTTGTGGGGACACACAAGGTGGATTCTCGAAACTGAGCTTGGATCCTCTGTAAGAGCAGCGTGCAGATCCGTTTCTCCACCCCTAATGCTTAAAAAAAAAAAAGAATTAGAACTCCTTCTGTGGACAAACCTATCTCTAAAGGAAATGCTAAAAGTGTTTTTAAATGCTTGGATCTGGATGAACAAATTAAAATACTAAGCATAGTTAAATGTTATTTGTGAAGTAATTGCTTTTAAAAAAAAATGTGTCGTCTGACACCTTTAGCATTGCAGCTATTCCTTATTCTACTTCATGTTCCTAAAAGTCTGAGGTGTTTTGGGGAAGTAGATTGGTGTCTGTTTTGCAAGTAGGAATTGAGAAAAATATAAGCTGTGCTTTTTAAGCATGTATGTCAAGAATAAATGAATTCATTATCTTTCTAGCAACACTGCCTTTGTTTTTATAATATTTGTAAAACACTATTTTACATTAAAATCAAACTTACAGGATTGACTCTTGAATTCTAGACTAACTTTGAATAATTGGACCTGCAGATTGATTATCCACCATTTGAAAAAAATTTTTACAATGAACATGAGGAGATAACCAACCTCACTCCACAGCAGTTAATAGACCTGCGGCATAAACTCAACCTTCGGGTAAGAATTATTAAGCAAGGTTTTTTGTTTTTTTTTTTGGTTTTTCGAGACAGGGTTTCTCTTCTGTGTAACAGCCTGGCTGTCCTGGACTCAATTTGTAGACCAGGCTGGCCTCGAACTCACACAGATCTGCCTGCCCTTGCCTCCCGAGTGTTGGGATTAAAGGCGTGTGCCACCACTGCCTGACAAGCAAGTATTCTTACATTAATATTTATACAGATTTAGAATTATTGTTTTTCCAGATAGTAACCATGGATTTATTTCCTAGGGAGAATAATAATTATAGTCCTGGGGCTTATGTGTTTTGATTTGATTGTTTTAGTCCTGTAGATGATATTTCAGAAAGATTATTTTGAATTTAACTTTTCCCCCCTTTAAAAACACCATGTGTCTGTGTGTGTAGATACTGGGATTTGCTTTCAGAGGACACCTTGCAGAAGTTAGTTCTTCTTCTACCATGTGATTTCTTGGGATAAAACTCATGTTATTAGGCTTGGTGACAAGTGCCTTTACCTGCTGAGTCTTCTCACCAGCTCTGTATTTTGTTTGCATATTTAGTCAGCTTTGTAGTGAGCTGGGTAGACTAGCAATGAAAAGTAGGAAACTCCTCTTCCCAGGAAGGAAGTAGAGTTAATAATAGATGTGAACAACACAAAGTGTTAGAATATTTTGAAATTACATTGCTTCAAGTTATATATGTTGCACTCCTTTTAAAATATTAAATGAGGAGCTGGAGAATTGCTTGCTGCTTAATCATGAGGACTGAAGTTCAAATATTTGCACCTAACAAGCTAGGCATCCCACAGACCCCTATAACAAGCTCAGAGGGATTAGATCTTCTCTGGACATATACACACACACTTTTTTTTTTTTAAGTATTCCACTAAATGATTATCTTTTAAAAAACATACATACACAGGTTTTAGAATAATACTTTAAATTGCCTACCAAAAATTGAGTTGCTAATTTACCATATTACTTAAAAAATTTTTGTTTTGTTTTTTTTTTTTTTTTTTTTTTTGGTTTTTGAGACAGGGTTTCTCTGTGTAACAGCTGGCTGTCCTGGACTCACTTTGTAGACCAGGCTGGCCTAGAACTCACAGGAATCCGCCTGCCTCTGCCTCCCAAGTGCTGGGATTAAAGGCACGTGCCACCACTGCCCGGCTAAAATGTTTTTATATGTTAAAATCAAATACAGAGAATATGTTGGTTTACTCTGTGAATGACTGTGATTTATTTCTACCTTATTAGTTGCTACATGATGCTTGAAAACTCCAGTTTTCAAAGGCATGTTAGTATGTATACATGTACCCACAAATATGTGTTTGCACTCTTGTTTTCTAAGTTACCCTTCTTCCCCAAATGAAGGTCTTTAGTTATATGTATGTATATGTAAATCTAAATTTTTCTTTAGTAATAAAATTCTTATTGGGAATCATGAGCAATATCAGAGAAGCAGTGGAAAATTACTACTACTATATTTATGAATAGAGGCTAGTAGTCCCTCTTCTTCACTGGGACCCAGCTGGAACAAGGCTTAATAGTGACTAGACTCTCACTGAGAGAAGCAGTAACTCTTTTTTTTTTTTTTTTTTTTTTGGCTTTTCGAGACAGGGTTTCTCTGTATAGCCCTGGCTGTCCTGGACTCAATTTGTAGACCAGGCTGGCCTCGAACTCGCAAAGATCCGCCTGCCTCTACCTCCCAAGTGCTGGGATTAAAGGCGTGCGCCACCACCGCCCGGCGAGAAGCATTAACTCTTGAGACATCAGTGGGGTGCGTCTTTAGAACCAGTGGCTATACATGTGTTTTCATATTTGCAATTTTAATTTACTTCAGGAGTAAATCTTTTTTTTCTGTTATTCCAGTTAATGTTCATTCAAAATGTTAATGGCTTTTCCAGTTAGTTGTTTCCATTTCTTATGAGAAAATTAGTTTAAAGATCGTTCTAGGTACTTATCATTTAAAATGTGATGGAATTATGTTGGGAATTCTTACCATGGTACCTTTTGCATGAGGCCCTTGTCATGTTGAGGTTTTACCCTTTTGGTGGATGCTTTTGATTGCACACTTCCTTTTCACTCTCGCCTGGTCTGAATAGTACTGTTGAACTGCTTCTTCTGGGAATTGTCTTTGTCTCTAGGTCTCTGGCGCAGCACCGCCTAGACCAGGAAGTAGTTTTGCTCATTTTGGGTTTGATGAACAACTTATGCACCAGATTCGGAAATCTGAATACACACAGCCAACTCCAATACAGTGTCAGGTTTGTAAAACATAATGGGAGGAAAATGCAAAGCCCTGAAACTTCTTTTTAAAGGGGGGGGGGGTTCTTGGAAATGTGTTTTTATATCTGTTAAATACCTTGAAAATATGATATGAAGAAAATACTTTAAACCTCACAAAAGAGATTTGTATATGGATATATTTGGTACTTATATACTAGAATTCCTTTGTATATGACATGAAATTTTTTCATTTATTATTAAAACTAATAATTTGTTGCCCATTCAAATGTGAGATTTATGTATTCTTTTTTCGTTTGTTTGTTTTGTTTTTCAAGAGAAAGTTTGTGTGTCCCTTGCTATCCTGGACTCATATTGAAGACCAGGCTGGCCTTGAACTCACAGAGATCAGCTTTTGCCTCCTGAATGCTGGGATTAAAGGCGTGTACCACCACGTCCAGTGATTGATTTATTCTTTTACTACCAAAAAAAAATAGGAGAAATCTCTGTATGAAGTGGTCTGTTTTCTTTTTGAGGGGAAAACATTAATTTTTTTTATTATTTTATGCATATGGGTGTTTTGCTTGCATTTATATCTGCTTACCATTTGCATATAGTGCCTATAAAGGCTGGAGGAGAGAGTTGAATATCCTAGAACTGGAGTTACAGACAGTTATGGGCTACCATGTGGGTGCTCAGTATTGAATTCAGGTCTTCTGGAAGAGACATCAGTGATCTTAACCACTATATCATCTCTCCAACCCCATTCAAAACATTTTAGTAGCTCCTTTTATAAATCATAAGTTTTTATTTCAGTATATCAATACAAATGGGATTCTTTTTTTTTTTTTTGTCAATGATGACTGAGCCACGTGAAGGTAATATTTCCTTTAAACCAAGTTGATGGGAATATCAGGACTCAGCTAGTGTTCAATGGATATTTTTGTTCCATTGGAAATGAATGTCATCTGTAGTTATTTTTCCCAAGACATTAGTTCATCCTTAGTATATACACCTTTTCTTCTTCTCTAGGGTGTGCCTGTAGCATTAAGTGGTAGAGACATGATTGGCATTGCTAAAACAGGCAGTGGGAAGACTGCAGCCTTTATTTGGCCCATGTTGATTCATATAATGGATCAAAAAGAATTGGAACCAGGAGATGGACCAATTGCTGTGATTGTGTGCCCTACTAGGGAGCTTTGCCAACAGGTATGTGCTGTGTATAAAGAAAGGCCTTCTACATGTGGGCTAGTAAGGGACAGTGAGTACAATGACCTATGAAGTTTAGTCATTGTTTCTTGGAGGTGCATGGTTGGAACACGCATACTTGTGGGGTCACATAAGAGAGGTCTGAGGTTGACTTCTGGGCATCTTCCTTGATTCATCTTCACATTTGCTGGGCTGTTACTGCTAGTCTGGCTAGAGAGTTTGTTTCACAGATTCTGTCTCCACCTCCTGGATGCTCCTGGGGTCATTGGTAGGGCACCGTTCCCACCCAGCTCTTATGTGGGTTCTAGAAGTTATTCTTCACACTTGGATAGCAAGTGCTTAACCCACTGCACCATCTCCCTAACCGCCCCCCAACTTTGTTTTAAATGTTATGAAACTATATACAGAATTGGCTATCTTAACCCATTTTAAGTATACAGTTCAATGGCTGACATTAAGTATATTCACATTATTATGTTCCCAGAGAAGTCTTGTGAAGTGTTACATATTATTCATAACAAGAGTAATATAACAATTTTGTTTTTACCCTCAGAGGGATGTGGGTATTGTGGGAATTGTATTATAAGTTCACAATGTTTTCTCTATAATGAATTTAGTTTTCTTGCTAGAAAGACAGGATCAAGAAGATGAATGATTCAAAGCAAGATTATAGCCTTATTTTATGATTAAGTTGGGTGTGGTAGCACATGCATTTAATCTCAGCACTCAGGAGGCTGAGGCAGGAGGGAAGACCTCTGACTTTGAGGCCAAGCTTGGTCTATATTGGAAGCTCCAAGACACACAGAAATACAGAGACTGCCTAAAAAAAAAAAAAGAAAGAAATGAAATGAGAAAGAAACAAAAGAATGTTAATTTTAAATCATGCTCTAGGTTTTTGTTTTTTGGATTTTTTTTATGGAGGTAGGGTGTGTGTGTGTGTACCTACAATTGCAAGCTTTTGCTACTAGGCACGGCTAGGTTTTGATTTCCTATAATAGCATACTCTATGTTGTTCAGAACTCTCTTTTGAGTAAGGATAAAAGTATTTGTTAAGCTTATAGTTTAAAAATATTACTAACTTTTTAGATCCACGCAGAATGTAAGCGGTTTGGGAAAGCATATAATCTTCGATCAGTGGCAGTGTATGGAGGAGGGAGCATGTGGGAGCAGGCCAAGGCCCTTCAAGAAGGTGCAGAGATTGTTGTGTGCACCCCAGTAAGTATATATTGTGTTCAAATGTGTTCTCAGTCTCTCTTGATACCGAAAATATGATTACTTTTGAGGAGAATTCCCTCTAAAATGTGGTGAAGTTAGATTGAGAATATCCTAGTGAGTTGCCATCTTTGGTTTTGGTAATTATGATTGGTCGACTAAACAGCAATCTAGTTATAGTATCCATGACTCATGTATTAGCAGCTACAAGTTCCTTTCTATTTTAAATAGGCTTTCTTAGACTCTCCTAAAAGCTGAGTCTGTGGTTACCAAGAACATGAAGAACCAGAGATACTCAGATCATGATTAGAACTGCCCAGAGGGTGTAGGTTAAACATTAAAACTCATCCATAAGTTTTTAAATCTTTTCAGAATACATTACAAGAATGGTCCTGGCCCACTTGCCCATAGACTTTAAACTGTAATTAAAATACAGGAAGAACTTGAGTTTTCAGAGTTCTATTCTCACTGAGTATGATGGTACAGGCCTTTAGTTCTAGTACTTACAAGGCAGATGCAGGTGGACCTCTGTGAGCTCCAGGCCACCTGTGAATACCATGTCTTTAAAAAGTGCTTTTCTTGGGCTGGAGAGATGGCTCAGAGGTTAAGAGCACTTGCTGTTCTTCCAAAGGTCCTGAGTTCAATTCCCAGCAACCACATGGTGGCTCACAACCATCTACATTGAGATCTGGTGCCCGGGCATATATGTAGAGCAAATGCTGTATACATAATAAATAAATAAATAAATGTTTAAAAAAAAAAAAGAATTATCCTCTCATTTAAAAAAAAAAAAAAGTGCTTTTCTTTTTTTTCTGGGTTTAGTGCATAAAGGCTGTCAAATCAGTATCTATTTCTGTCCAAGACCAAAGAATTGACACTTTTTCCAGAAGTGTAACTGTAGAATGTCTTTTTGTAAATGTCTTTAATTATATTCATTTTACGAATCTCATAGGGTCGACTGATTGATCATGTGAAGAAAAAAGCTACTAATCTTCAAAGAGTCTCTTACCTTGTGTTTGATGAAGCCGATCGAATGTTTGACATGGGATTTGGTATGCCTTGAATATTTCTTCTGTCCCTATTCTCAAGTTAGTTTTTTCCATGTCTTCCTAGAATTAACTATTCATCATGAAAGAAGTTAAAAGTACTTCTGGGTTTCAAATGAAGGGATAGACCAAGCCATGAACCATTTCTAGTGTTCTTTTCTTCTCTTTTTGATTTTTCAAGACAGGGTTTCTCTGTGTAACAGAGCCTTGGATGTACTGGATTCACTTTCTAAACCAGGCTGGTCTGGAACTCACAGAGATCCGCCTGCCTGAGTGCTGGGATTAAAGGTGTGCGCCACCACGTCTGGCTCCATTTGTAGTTTTCTGAAGAGAAGTGTGCTAGTCTTGACTGTGTTGAGAAAATTTGCAAGTGGCTTACAACAGAGGGCATGTTTTCTTGTCCTTTATTTTTACTCACAGGCCTTTGAAGATTAAAGTCTATATTCTTGGGTGGGTGGATATTACATCATCCAAGGTCTTTTCCTAGTCTCTTTGGCTTAACCCGGCTATGCAGATTTCTAAATAACGACTATGTACCCAGTTCAGCTACATTGAAGTTTTTTGAAAGTTCATACTGAATGATGTCTAGGAGTTTCAAGACTTTTTAATCCTTGAAAGTTCTCGTGTAGATTTTACTGTAGTGACTTTTCACACCTGTCTTAACTATATTTTACAGTATTATGTTGATTACTGTTCTGGTTCTTTCAGAGTATCAGGTTCGATCCATAGCAAGTCACGTCCGTCCTGACAGACAGAGTATGTATGAAACAGCTTTATAATAATATCTTTATATTCAAAATGAACATTGATTTTATTACCATTTGGTTATGGAAGCAAAAATTGCTGTATGTATTGATGAAAACTGTAAAACCATTATTGAGCTAGAAAGGACCTTATAGATCATCAGATGTAACTTGTGTTTTGTTGTTGTCTGTAGCACTCCACTTGTTTGAGATGTATATGTTGCTCCAGCCTCTCTTCATCTTATTTTTTAGGTAGAGTCTTCCTAAATTGGTTAGACTATCCTTGAACTCACTTATAGCGTATGAACTTGCAGTACTCCTACCTTAACCTCCAAATAGCTGGGGTCACAGGTTCATGCCACCAGGCCCAGCACACTGCTATTGGTGTTAAAACTAAAAAATACTTTGTTGCAGTTTAGATCTAGTGATTTGAAATCAAAATCTTCTCCTAAACCATTGTGACAACTCATTTCTTGATTGAAAATGAAGTAAAAAAATTTTAAATCATTTTTATTTAGTGTGAATAAGTTACATTATAAAGACTTAATGAGAGGATTCAGTAAGAAATGCTTTTCCTTTAACAGATTTGCTTTATCTTTTAGCTCTCCTATTCAGTGCCACCTTTCGGAAAAAGATTGAGAAGTTGGCCAGAGACATCTTGATTGACCCCATCCGTGTGGTGCAGGGTGACATTGGAGAGGTAATCCCACACAGTTAAATTGAGAGAATGACTATCCTTTTGTTTTGTTTTAAGGCGGGGTTTCTCTGTGCACCCCTGGGTGTCCTAGAACTAGCCCTGTATACTAGCACTCTGCCTCATGACTGTTAGAATTAAGGGCATGTGCTTCCTACCATACCTGGCTTTTCAGTAATGATTTAAAAGTTAAAGTGTTGGGCTGCAGAGATGGCTCATTGGTTAAGAGCACTGTCTGCTTTTCCAGAGGACCTGAATTCAAATCCCAGCACCCACATGGCAGCTCACAACTGTCTGTAACTCCAGTTCCAGAGGATCTAACACCTTCACACAGACATACATGCAGTCAAAGCATCAATGTACATAAAATAAAAATAAATTATTTTTAAAAAAACTAAAATGCTACACTTACGTATTGAACAGCATGGTTTAGAATTGCTTTAAGATATATAAGTTAAGGGAATAGTGCAAACAAGTAGCACACTATTGCCGTATGGAAGCCAACTGATGGTTATATGGGAATTATGTTTGTTTCATTTTTTTTTTTTTTTTTTTTTGGTTTTTCGAGACAGGGTTTCTCTGAATATCTCTGGCTGTCCTGGACTCGCTTTGTAGACCAGGCTGGCCTCGAACTCACAAAGATCCGCCTGCCTCTGCCTCCCAAGTGCTGAGATTAAAGGCGTGCGCCACCACCGCCCGGCTATTTTGTTTCATTTTTTTGTTTTGAGACAGGAATTTTCTGTGTATCCTTGACTATCTTCAACTCATTTTGTAGACCGGGCTAGCCTGCTTCTTCCTCCCAAGTTCTGGGATTAAAGGCATGCGCCATCATGCCCAGTCATTACAGACAGCTGTGAACTGCCATGTAGGTGCTGGGATTTGAACCAGGTCCTTTGGAAGAGCACCCAGTACTCTTAACTGCTGAGCCATCTCTCCAACCCTGTTTCATTTTTTTTCTTAAATGTCTAATTTTTTAAACAAATTTTTAGTTGTTGCTTTGTTATTTTTTGTTTTTGAGACAAGGTCTCACTATATAGTTCTGGCTGTCCTGGAACTCACTGTGTAGACCAGGCTGGCCTTGAACTCAGAGATCTGTCTGTTTCTGCCTCCAGAACGCTGGAATTAAAGGCATGTGCCACCACATCTGGCTTTTTCCACAAGTTTTTAAAGTTTTGAAAGAGCTGGGGGGGTCATAATCCTAGTGTGAGAGGAAGATGGAGGTGAGCAGCCTGGTCTACATAATGAGTTCTAAGACAGCCAGAGCTATTACACAGAGAAACCTCATCCCAAAACAAAAACCAAACAAAAAAGTTTTAAAAGAAAGAAAGAAGCAAGGCGTGCTGGTGCGCATCTTTAATCCTAGCACTTGGGAGACAAAGGCAGGCTCTGTGAATTCAAGGTCAGCCTGGTCTTCAGAGTGAGTTCTAAGACAGCCAGGTCTGTTACACAGAGAAACCCTGTCTCGAAAAAACATAAAAAAGAAAGAAAGAGATAGGTAAATCTGCCTGGAAGACTCAGTAAATTAGAGTAGAATGGATATTTAAATGATTGTTGGAGCAGACTGCACAGGGTGGCATGGGATCATTTGGTGATCTGGTTAAAAAAAATTTTTTTTTTTGATTTCCTACTTACATACATACACCCTTATGTGGTAATTTCTCTGAATTGGGTTTATTTTGGCTTACAATTGTAGTCTTAGTGAAGGGAAGTCAGGGCAGGCACCTGGAGGCAGGAATGTAAGCAGAGGCCATGGGAGAACACTGACTTGCTTAGCCTTCTTTCTTTTTTTGGGGGGGGGGGGGGAGACAGGGTCTCTCTGTGTATTTCTGGCTGTCCTGGACTCAATTTGTAGACCAGGCTGGCCTCGAGCTCACAGAGATCCTCCTGCCTCTGCCACCCAAGCACTGGGATTAAAGGCGTGAGCCACCACTGCCTGGCTCTCAGCCTTCTTATACAACCCAGGACCACCTGCCCAAGGGTGGCACCACCCATAGTGGGCTGTGTAACCGAAAATTATTAAACTGTATTTAAACACCTATAACCTATAAACACCTAATACCTAACAACATTTAAACAACCCTACCCTAACCCTTTTGAAAGGATATCAAGCCGTGGTTCCTTGAGGGCAAATTTATCAGCCTTTTATCTGCAGGCACACCTCAAACAGCATTCAGTGGTATGGCTCAGGCATTATAATGGCAGCCTCTGGTTCAATTCAGCTTTGATTGAGTCTTTCTCCTCAGGCTCAGGGCCTAATGTCGCTCACCAGCTTGTGTACCAGCCTGCTTCATCTGCTCAGCTTGAGGCCAGCTTCAGTCAGCTGAGACTGCCCAAGAACCCCTGACACCTCAGGCCACTGTTTGAACTGGCTGAAGCCCTCAGGGCAGGTGTTGTGCAGCACGGCTTAGTACTTGGTCTCAGCCAAGTACTTAGCACAGCCTTATCTTGGCTTCAAGGCCAATATGCTTGTCTGGGCCTATGTAACGCCCTCACGTGAAAGGGGTTACCCTCTTGCCTGTATTTGAGGTCTTCACTGTGGCCTCAGAGCTCCGCTTGCCTCCTTATGCCTGGTTCACTCTCAGACCCGTGGAGGGATGTCTTCAGTGCTGGATTTTCATGAACTTTCTCTCAGCAGGTTCTGTGCCATGCCTTTTCTGCCGGCCTCCTTGGACTGGCTCATGGCAAGAGTCTCAGTCTCTCTCTCTCTCTCTCTCTCTCTCTCTCTCTCAGATTCTGTCTCTCAGTTTATGTGCTAAGGCTTCTATCCGCCTGCTTCTTACCAACTCCAGGCTGGTGCAGCCTAAGGGCTGGCTGTTCCAGTCTTTCGCTTGAGGCCATGGTCTTGAGTCTAGAGACTTGAGGCTAGGCATAGACCTGGCACACCTCTGCTTTGCACCTTTGTCTTCTCAAGCGCTCTCTCTCTTGGAGGGCCCCTCACAGTGCACTATCTGTGTCTCTCATGGAGCCCCGGCTTCTAAGGCTCCAAAACGCTTCATGTTGCCTCAGTTCAATGTGTGTTCTAGCCACCTAGCCCACAATCTTCATCTAAAGTCTTTCAAAGTATGGCTACTTTGGCAAGCCAAAACCCCCTTTTTAGTTTCCCAGGCTTTCCTTCTTGTGCCCAGAACCATTTGCTGCCATGTGCCAGGCCGATCTATATTCCAAAAGCCTTTACTGATTGACTAAAGAACTCCCATTACAGGGCTGGGCTCTCCCCTCTCAATTAACAATCAAGAAAATACCCCCCAAATTGCCTACAGGCATTTTCTCAATTGAGGTTCCTCTTCCCAGATGACTCTAGCTTATATCAAATTGACAAACAACTGGGGCAATAGGGTTTCTTAACACTTGACTATGTGAGCTACAGTGTGGCATTTCAACATATGTATGTAATATATAATTACCATATCTAACACCTCAAATAGTTACCATTTCTTTGTGTTGGAAACATCTCTACTGAAATATGTAATGATGAGCCAACCATGTGTGTAGCTTCTTATTATTCTTAAAGTTTCTGAGTGGTAAGTACCTTTATATGTCACATCTCATGTTTTTTTTTTTTTAAACATTTATTTATTTATTATGTATACAGTATTTGCTCTACATATATGCCCGGGCAGATCTCAATGTAGATGGCTGTGAGCCACCATGTGGTTGCTGGGAATTGAACTCAGGACCTTGGGAAGAACAGCCAGTGCTCTTAACCTCTGAGCCACCTCTCCAGCCCACATCTCATGTTTTAAATGTGCTTCTATAGAAGTTGTGCTTGACAGTGGGCAGGACCCTGAAAAGTAGTTTACTCCTCTGGGAATAATAAGAATAGGCATATAACAATCATTACACTTTATTGGGACATACAAATTAGATATGAAGATATCAAGAGGGGTTGGTGAGCAAGGTGCTTTGAAAGAATAGTAAGTTTTAAGTTGTATATGACATACTTTAGGAAGACCCAAAGAGATCAGGGATTGTCCCGGGCTATTCCCATGCAGGTAGAAAATATAATACCTAGTCTTCGAAGTCCCTTGTGGCACCAGTGTCACAATTGCTTATTTTATTTCTGCTCAGGCAAATGAAGATGTGACGCAGATTGTGGAGATACTTCATTCTGGGCCTAGTAAATGGAACTGGCTGACTCGGCGTCTGGTAGAGTTTACTTCTTCAGGGAGTGTCCTCCTGTTTGTTACTAAAAAAGCCAATGCTGAAGAACTAGCCAATAACCTTAAACAGGAGGGTCATAATCTTGGTCTGCTCCACGGTGACATGGATCAGAGTGAAAGAAACAAGGTCATTTCCGATTTTAAGAAAAAGGACATCCCCATCCTGGTGGCCACCGACGTTGCAGGTGAGAGCGTGGATTTTCCCCTAACCTCAGCCTTTCCTACATGGAGTTGCCCTGCCTGTGTAGGACCTACAGCGTCTGCGACGCACATGGAGCACTCCCTACTTGTATCCTAGATAGCACAGTAGCTCTGTGGCCACTTTCACTTACTGTTGTCTTCATCAAAATACCCTGGAGGAACAATTATGCCTTTGTGTCTACTGCAGTAGGTATCCTGTTTTTTGTTTTATATTTTGTTTTTGGTTTTCTTGTTGTTGTTGTTTTGTTTTTTAGGTTTTTTGAGACAGGGTTTCTCTGTGTAACAGCCCTGGCTATTCTGGAACTCACTCTGTAGACCAGGCTGGCCTTGAACTCACAGACAGCCCACCTGCCTCTGCCTCCTGAGTGCTGGGATTAAAGGCGTGCACCACCACACCCAGCCTGTTTTTATTTTGGAGATGAGTTCTTTTGTATAGCCCAAGTGATTGTGAATTCTAATCCTTCTGGCTTCATCTTTTAAGTATTGAGATTACAGGTCTGATTCCAGTAAAATTATCCTGAGTATTTGGTTGGTTTGTTTGTTTGCAGATAAAAAGTAAAAGAATCTGAATACTTTCTATTTCAGCCCGTGGTCTGGACATTCCTTCAATTAAGACAGTCATTAACTATGACGTAGCACGAGACATTGATACCCATACTCATAGGATTGGCCGAACAGGCAGAGCTGGTGAGAAGGGCGTGGCCTATACCTTACTAACCCCAAAGGACAGCAATTTTGCTGGTGACCTCGTACGGAACCTAGAAGGAGCCAACCAACATGTTTCTAAGGAACTTTTAGATCTTGCAATGCAGGTGAGGGTTGGGCACTTCAAATTGATAGAAATTATACAACTGAGTAAGAAAATTCAACAGGCAAGGGAGGGAGATAACATAGGATCTTGGGGGGAAAAAATGGCCAGAAGGGTGTGGTTAATATGTAGACTGCTGCCATGGGGTGTTAGAATTCATGTGTGTGTTCTTTCTACAGTGTCTCTTGAAAAGCTTTCCTTTCTTTGTCTAGCACACTTTTATGAGTAAGTTTAATCTCAAAAGATGCCCACAATTCTCACCTGTTCCCTGCCCCTAAGTCTTCTCTTTTTGAAGGCTAAAAATATATGGTTGGTTGGTTGTTTATTAAGGAAACAAGTGTGTGGTGCTTATATTTGCTTATGTAGTTTTTGGTTTTGCTACTAGGGATTGAATCCGTGGTTTTTTTGCACATTCTAGGCAAATGCTGTACTACTGAACTATAACCCTTACCTCTTTGATAGTGGGCTTTAAGTGTTTCTTACATATTGACATTTCACATCTCTTAACATACTGATTGCCCATTTCCAAATGTAGTCTCTTCCAAATAAGTAAGGCATTATGTCAAATTACACTTTGAATCACTATTCCATGATATTCTCAAATAACAAGTGGATTCAGGACAGTTTGGTTTTGTTTTTATTGTAATGCTAGAGATTAAACTCAGGTTCTTGTGTGTACTAGGCAAACATTCTATTTCCTGTTCCTCAACACATGTTCTGATGGTAGGAAATGTTTGTTTGAGTCCAGCCAGTCCACGTGGCTGGTTTAGCCTGTATGTAGCACAGCTGGACTTTTGGGAATACCCTTGTTTGTAACCCTAGTGTAGAGAATTGCAGGGCAGAAGAGAGGAGAATGATTTTTTTTTCCCCCTTTCCTTGATGTAGAGCCAACACCAAGGATACAGTTTGCGTGGCGTTTTTTTTGTTTGTTTGTTTTTTGTTTTTTTTGTTGTTGTTTTTTTTTGTAAGTGTGGTGTTTTGCTTTTTCAAGACAGGGTTTCTCTTTTCTCTGTATGGCCTTAGCTGTCCTGGACTCCCTTTGTAGACCAGGCTGCCCTCAAACTCACAGAGATCTACCTGCCTCTGCCTGCATGGCATTTTCCTACACCCTTTTTGTGTCTTGGGCTTTCTATGCTTAGTATCTTTTCCAAGCCTGCCCTGCTGCTCAAGTATTTAGACAAGTAGTATGTACTTCTCACATGAAGCTTTAACACTGTGATGTTTGCATTCTGCTTGTTTTGTTTGTTGTTTTGAGGCAGGGTTTCTCTGTGTGGCCCTGTCTGTCCTGGAACTTCACTATGTAGACCAGGCTGGCTTTGAATTGGCAGACGTCCACCTGCCTCTGCTTTCAAGTGCTGGGATTAAAGGCATACACCGCTATACTTGGCTAAAATCAGTTCTTTTTTTTTTATTATTTATTTTTAAAATTTATGTACATTGGTGTTTTAACTCCATGTATGTCTGTGTGAGGACGTCAGATCCCCTGGAACAGAAATTATAGACAGTTGTGAGCTGCCATGTTGGTGCTGGGAATTGAACCCTAGTCCTCTGGAAGAAGCACCCAATGCTGTTAACCGCTGAGCCATCTCTCCAGCCCTAAAATCAGTTCTTAATAACCCTATTTCACCTAGCCTTTCTTTTATTTCTGAATGTAAATATATCCGTTCTTTTTGATTTGATTTTTCAAGGCAGGGCTTCTCTGTATATCGCTGGCTGTCCTATTACTTTGTAGACAAGTTTGGCCTCAAACTCACAGAGATCCACCTGCCCCTGCCTCTAAGTGCTGGGATTAAAAGCATGTGCCACCACACCTGGCTAATGTATCTGTTCTTTATATAATTTTGCTACTAACTGTAAGTTTATGTTCAGTGGTATTTATAGGTGGGCTAAGACAGTGGTTCTCAGCTGGAGAGATGGCTGCTCTTCCAAAGGACCCAAGTTCAAATCCCAGCACCCACATGGCAGCTCATGGTTGTCTGTAATTGCCAGGAGTGGTGGTGCACTGGTGCACACCTTTAATCCCAACACTCAGGAGGCAAAGGCCGGTAGATATCTGTGAGTTTGAGGCCAGCCTGGTCTACAAAGTGAGCCCAGGACAACTATGGCTGTTACACAGAGAAACCCCGTCTCAAAAAAACAAAAAAACCACAAACAAACAAAAAAAAGACAGTGGTTCACAATCTGTGGGTCACAATCCCTTTGAGGCTCACATGAACTTTTCACAGGAGTTGCCTAAGACCATCAGAAAATACATACTCTCATTTAGATTCATAATAGTAACAAAATTACAATTATGAGGTAGCAACGAAAAAAAATATATTTTTTTGAGACAGGGTTTCTCTGTGTATTGCTGATTGGCCTGGACTCACTTTGTAGACCAGATTAGTCTTGAACTCATAGATATCTGCCTGCCTCCACCTCCCTAGTGCTGGGATTAAAGGCGTGCACCACTGCAACCAATGCAATGAAAATTTTGTGGTTGGGGTCACCCTCAACATGATGAACTGTATTAAAGGGTTTAAGCATTAAGGCTGAGAACCACTGGTTTAAGAAATGAAATACAGGGTGGGAGAGATGGTTCAGTGTTTAAGAACTGCTCTTGCTGAGACCCTGGTTCAGTTCCCAGCATCCACATCAGGTGGCTCACAGCCACCTGAAACTTCCATCCAATGGGATTCAACATCCTCTGGCCTCTGCAGATACCTCCATGCACTTGGTGGACATAAACTCACACAGACAGATAGATACTTACTAATAAAAATAAATCATTTTTTAAAAACAAAATATAAATTCATTTTCCTCTCTAAAGTTAGACTTGGCCAGAGTAACCCATTTTATATTTTATGTTTATCAATCACTTTCCTTCCAGGAGGGTCTGGAGGAAGTAAGGGAATAAATAGTAAGGGAAACCTTAGATAAATACATAAGCACCCAATAAATTTGGTGTGTCACGCTACCAAAAAAAAGACAAGCTGGAATTGGAGGTGTTACTTGTTGTAGTGTTTGCCTGGTGTGCTTAAAATCCTAGATTTAATCCCTAGTGCCACATAAACTGCATGGTGACAAATACTTGTAATTGCAGTCCTTAGGAAGTGGTAGCAGAAGGTTCAGATATTCAAGGTCATCTGTGGCCTCAAAAGGCCAAAGCAGGAGCTGAACTGTGAATTGTCCCTCTTGTCAGCAAAGCATCACTTAAAGATGAACCAGAAAGTTCTTCCTTCCTAGCTAATTTTCTTTTTATCCTGTCTGCTTTCTTTGGCTGTTTCTCCCTTTATGGGCTTAACCTTGAATTATGTTCTTTGCAGAATGCCTGGTTTCGTAAATCCCGCTTCAAAGGAGGGAAAGGCAAAAAGCTGAACATTGGTGGAGGAGGCTTAGGCTACAGAGAGCGGCCTGGACTGGGCTCTGAGAATTCGGTGAGTTCATACTACAGCAGTACTCTGGGGGAAGGTCCTATGTCTTAAATTATGGTGATTTGATGAACCTGAAAGCCTCATGAATCCAAAACTCTGTCTTCCAGGGGATGTGTGTTTAGTCTGCTGATCTTAGCACAGTGCTGTGTCTTACTTCTGTGAAAGACGCATGTGTGCCCTTGGCTGACGAGGGTTGCGCAGGAAATTCGGCTATCTTTAGTGGATCTCAAATTGCAATGTCGTAATGACATGAGACCCAGCTGATCATATATGTACATCATGTTACCCCAAATTATTGCAGTGTTTTGTTTTGTTTGTTTGTTTGTTTGGTTGGTTGGTTTGGTTTTAGAGACAGGGTTTCTATGTGTAGCCTTGGCCATCCTTGAACTCAATCTGTTTAGACCAGGCAGGCCTGAGAGATCTACTTGCCTCTTGTCTCCCAAGTGCTGGGATTAAAGGTGTGTACCACCATTGCCCAGCTTGCAATAGTCTGTTTTTAAAAGCCTTTCTATACTGGCCTAGCATATATAATATATAAATATATATTTATATATTATATATAATTTTATATATGTATATAGTTCCTTGGGAACCATTAACTAAGAGGGTCACTTAACTAGAACTATACTCAGAAGTGCTCTTTATACTCTGAAAACTTTGGTCAAAAGGATTTCAGAAGACCTAGATTGGTCTTACAAATCTGGTAAATAAAGTACTCATTCACCCTCACTCACTGGCTTGCCTGTTCTTTGTCACAGTGATTCTTAAAGCCAGGGAACAAAGCTGTCAGTATACTTTTATGGACCATTAGTGTTAATTTGGCTTTGTTGATAAACAATATTTCTCATATTACAGTAACGTTCATTGTGGAAGTATTAGTGATTCATGATAATTATTGAGTACTTTTTTTTCTTTTTGGTTTTTTTTTTTTGAGATGGGATTTCTCTGTATAATAGCCCTGGCTGTCCTAGACTCACTTTGTAGACCAGGCTGGCCTTGAACTCATAGAGATCTGCCTGCCTCTGCCTCTTGAGTGCTGGGATTAAGGGCATTGCACCACCATGCCTGGCCTAATTATTGAGCACTTTAAATGTGTCGGGGCCATTCCAAATATTTCAGTCTTTAACCAATGTAAGTGAGTCCAGTTAATGAAACTAAAAAATTATACACCAGCAAATGTTGAAATAGATTCAGATCCTTAATGGTGTCTCTTCAGATCCTGTGAAGCTACATTTTGCTATATTACTGGCCTTTTCATTTTTACTTAATAGAATGTTGATATAATGTAGATTGATAGCGTTCTGATCATTGTGTTACTTCCCAGAAATACATTTACCTGGTTGAGGGACACAAGCATTTTCTTTTTTTTTTTTTTTGGTTTTTTCGAGACAGGGTTTCTCTGTATATCCTTGGCTGTCCTGGACTCGCTTTGTAGACCAGGCTGGCCTTGAACTCACAGAGATCCGCCTGCCTCTGCCTCCCAAGTGCTGGGATTAAAGGCATGCGCCACCACCACCCGGCGGGACACAAGCATTTTAAAATACCTTTTCAATATTGTGCCTTTTGTCACAAAGGAAGTAACTTCTAAAAAAATACCCAATGCCTACTGCAGCTCTGGGGCCAGGGTTTTCAGCGTAATGAGACTGTCTGTGGCAGTTCCTTTTCTAATAAGTACATTTATTTATTGTTTTAGGACCGAGGAAATAACAACAATGTAATGAGCAATTATGAAGCCTACAAGCCTTCCACTGGAGCCATGGGAGATAGGCTGACAGCAATGAAAGCAGCTTTTCAGGTCTGAAATAAATATTCCATTTTAAAGGCTTTCAACAGGAGGCTGGAGAGATGGCTCAGTGGTTAAGAGCACTTGTGTTCTTGCAGAACATGGGTTTGTTTTACCAGCACCCACACAGCAGCTCACAACCATTTGATTCAGTTTCAAGGAATCTGACACCCTCTTCTGGCCTGCACCATACATGCATGTTTCAAACATATATCCATATACACAGGGAAAACACTTATATAACATGAAATTAAATTTAAAAAAAAAGAACTTTGAACAGACTCCTGGAAGAGTGAAGGAACCTTCCTGAGAAGTAGTTGAGTCTGTAAGCTTCATGCTAGATTTAGAGCCATCTGTTTACTTCATTTTCACATACAAACTTAACAGTAACCTGCCAGGATATGCAAGTGGAGTTTCTGTATACATTGTCATCGCCAAACTTTCTTGTATACTTGTTTGTTATACTCATTCCTGGTTTTGTTTTTTTGTTTGTTTGTTTTGTTTTTTCTCTGTTTTAGTCCCAGTACAAGAGCCACTTTGTTGCTGCCAGTTTAAGTAATCAGAAGGCTGGAAGCTCTGCTGCTGGGGCCAGTGGATGGACTAGTGCAGGAAGCTTAAATTCTGTTCCAGCTAATTCAGCACAGCAGGGCCATAATAGTCCTGACAGCCCCATCACCAGTGCTGCCAAGAACATCCCAGGCTTCAGCAGTTCTGGGAATATCAGCAGTGCTCCAGTGTCCTACCCTTCTGTTGGAGCCCAAGGAGTCAACAACACAGCTTCAGGAAGTAACAGCCGTGAAGGGATTGGGGGTGGCAATGGGAAGAGAGAGAGATATACTGAGAACCGGGGTGGTGGCCGTCATAGTCATGGAGATGGTGGCAATCGGCATGGCGATCGCCATGGAGATGGATACCGTTACCCAGAAAGCAGTAGCCGTCACACTGATGGCCACCGACATGGAGAGACCAGGCATGGAGGTGGTGCCGGCAGACATGGAGAGAGCCGGGGTGCAAATGATGGTAGGAATGGAGAAAGCCGGAAAGAAGGCTTTAATCGTGAAAACAAGATGGACCCCAAGATGGACAAAGTGGACAAGACAGATAAGACACCTGATGGTTTTGCTGTTCCAGAGCCACCCAAACGCAAGAAAAGTCGATGGGACAGTTAGAGAAAATGTGAAAATCAGCGTGATCAGTTGTCTTTAATTTTATTTTTGGAGAGATTTTGGTAACTAGGTGTCTCAGGGCTGGGTTGGGATCCAAGATCTATAGACTCCCTGCCTTTGGTGGAAAACTGGGGTGTGGAGACATACCTTCATCTGGTTGTGTTCATTCAGATGTTTTCTTGGGAACCTGAGTTGGTGCTAGAAAGCAGAGAGCTGGGAAGCTTTTGTTTGGGTGTTTTAAGGAGGGTAAATGGAAGACACTTGGGGGAGAAATGCCTTATAGGGCACAAAACTCACTGTAGGTTTATAATAGCTTATATTTTTTACTAAAATGTCACCTTATAAACATCTATAAATTGGATTGGTTTTTTTGTTGTTGTTGTTTGGGTTTTTTTTTGTGTGTGTGTGTGTGTGTGTTTTGTTTTAAGCTGTGGCCAGGCAGCCCCATTTTTTTGGAGTTGGCTTCTGCAAACTCAACCCTTTGTTTGACCTGTTAAGGATGCTTGGGAAGCTGTTTGGTGCTTTCATGTGTTTTCAGGGGATATACCTGGTACTCAGGTTCCCACCCAGCTTTGTTTCCAGCCCTGAGACATGTAGGAAAGACACCCTTCCAGACTCAGGCTTTGACATCCTAAGCTATTAGGATTGAAGAAATGATTTTGGAAAAATTCCAGTATCATCCAGGCCTGGAGTACTGCTAAATTCACCATTAAAAACCAGCCCCAACAGTAGCTTTAAAGTGTCTATCTCATTGTTTTTAACTTCCCCAATAGTAGAAAAAGTCTTTTGCTGAAATGATTCTAATTTTTGTTCTATCTTGTTTATAAAAGGAAAAGAAATATACAAACTTTGAATTTTGTGATTTTTGTGAAGGTTTCTTTAAGATGTGCATTCCTCTCTGCTTGCTCGATAGTAAATGTTTTACTACTGGGACCTGAGGGCTGTCGTTTCTACCATACAGTAGTTGCTACATATTAAATTATGGCTTGGAACAGTGACAGTGCAGCCCATGATGTGAAAAATGTGGGGAAGTGCTTGCTTATTAAACTATCAGAAAAGCTATCTCTTCTATTATCTTTTTATTCAAATAATGGAAAAGGGTGGGAGAAAAACTACATGCGTAATATAAGGCTTCAACAAAGTCCATCAACACTGAATTTCCCCTTAAGGCTTAAGATTTGTTTCCATTCCAAGTTCTTTGTAGAAGATTGTGGGTGGCTATCAGTCTGTCATGATGAAAAGTATTTCCTTGGTGCTTTCATGAATGACCATCTTCAAAAAGACAAGAAGAAGGACTTCACTGGGAATTGTAGGTACACAGTAGCAGGTGCCAAAGCCACAAGAGTGAACTATGTACCATATCTTCCTTCATAGTCTTTAGTCTCTCCAGATAACTCTTCTCACTTCCGTTTATATTTTTTCTTCTGTTCTTTACGCTGTTGTGCTCTCTGGTCCTTTTTCATCCTAGAGTCCACTACCTTGAAATGACCTCTGACTCCAGCTGGCCGCCGAACCTTACGACCTACACCTTTTTTGGCTACAACATAAGTGACCTGGCGTTTCTCCTTGCCAAGTCCAGCCTTCTTGTAGAGACTATTAAAAAACAAAACAAGCACACAGGTTAAAGTTCTGCTCTAGAACTCCATCTAGCCCTATCTCTGCAGCTACTCATCAGTTACCTTCGCAGCTGTGCCACCTTTTCTCGCTCTGAGATATCCACAGTGTTCACCACGGCCTCTGCCTTCTTCTTGGTCTGCTCGAGCTTCTTCAGCATCTGGGGGGAGCCTCAGTTAGATGACTTCTTTCTCCACCTCTGTCCTCCACAACTCCTAACTTCAGGCAACCTCAGCTACTTACCCTCCGTTTCTTTCTGGCCTTGGCCTCTGCTACTTTCTTAATGGGTCGTGCGTTTATTTCCCGCCAGCGCTTTCGGTAATGCTCCACCTCCTTCTTGTCAATAGGCAGCTGGCGTATCCGATGCTGCTTCTCTTCCTGCACAAACCACTGTGGAAGCTCCACCTCATCTTCATTAAATGCATACCTGAGTAGAGAGGTTATCAGGCCAATAATCATCTACTTTCCTAAGGAAGAAAACTTTAGTTCACTGCACTTCATGATGTTCTGGCCCATTACCGGTTGAATGAGTTATCTATGAGGTCTCTCTTTGCCTTTTTGGAAGAGGCAATAACGGCACCTAGAGCAAGGCCTTCAGGGTCTAGAATTCGATGTTTCACTAGAGAGAGAAAGACAAAGTCAAAGCCCGATTCTCATTGCTGAAACTTAGACTGGTTTCTCTTTCCACTGTGTAAAGAGTGGAAACACTTCTTACCCGGGTCCTCTATAGGCACTACTTCAAATCCATCATCTGCCTTAGAACCATGGCTTCGCTTCAGACCACGAGATACTTTCCAACTGTGGGAGAAGGCAAAGTTGTACTAATTCCACACCCTCCAAGGCAATACTCTACCTTGCTTCAACTTTACTCCCTATTCAAAACTACGTAATGAAATAGCATGGAAACCCGTCAACTGTATCACTCACCTTTCTTCCTCCTCACTGCTGCTGCTGGCACTATCTGAACTGTTATCTCCATCCTCTCCAGGGTCAGTGACAGCTTCTGTCCCCAAAACAGCCTCTTTCTCCTTAGGGACCTCATTGTAGCACTGGGGAGATTTCTTCTCAGTCCTCAAATTGGAAGGTGGTGGAGGTGGTTCTGTTGGCTTCTGCTCTTTCTGACGGCTTTTATACAGCAGCTGTGCCTGACTGATCTCCAGGGCCTCGTCAGCATCATCCTCAATCCCACTGAAGCCATCCTGTGATAGGAACATCTCAGCAACCTTTCTGCCAAGGAATGCCAGATCCCATCTGTCTCCCTATCTTTACCTTAGAGAACCACAGGTTAGCTTGCTCTTCCTGCAGCACTGCCTTTTCTTCCAGTGGTACCAGCAATGGATTCTCTCCTTCCTCCTCTTTACTGTCATCTACTTGAGCAAACTGCCAGCTGTAGGCCCAAAGGAAAGTAAAGTGACACTCGAGTGACCCCACCCCAGAGGCTTTGCTTTGTCAGTGCCCACGCTAATTCTGTCTCGGGATGACATTTCTTCTCACACAGACAGAGCCCTTACCACTTCTGCTCTTTCAGACCCGAATGTCTCTTGACTCCAGCCAGCTCTTCTGGATCCAGGTCACTTTCCAGAGAAGTATCATCATCCTCAGCATCCGACACATAGATGTCATCCCTGGGCAGATCAGACAGAAAGGTGTCTGCAGTGTTCATGTCTCCTCGTGTTACTTCCTCCAACAACTGAAGTTCAACAAGAATAAATTCAAGTGCTTAAAGGCAACATAGTGCATTTTCCCATGCCATTAACGTCGTCCACCAGAAACATCAGGAAAAAACAACAGTGGCAAGCTGGGCCAGGTGGCGCATGCCTTTAATCCCAGCGCATGGGAGGCAGAGGCACGAGGATCTCTGAGTTCCAGGCCAGCCTGGTCTACAAAGCGAATCCAAAGAACAGTGGCAAACATTAGCTCCTACACAGCAGCTGTGACTAGAAAAGTAACCAGCCTGTCTAAAATGTCCAACTCTAGGTCCAGGGCACTGATTTACATACAGACTAGTTTAAAATAACCCAGAAGCCACTCAAAATACCTGAATTCACATGTGTACATTTTGATCCTGAGTACAGGAGTACCAGAGAGCATGCATTAAACTGAACTGGCTACTCTCGACTATTCTCAGAGCCTCAAAACCTATTCTCACAGTAGACAGAGTTGCTCTTGGAGTATTTATTTCAACATTGTGGGGATTATACCCAACCGCTTTCATTTCTCCAAAAAACTTGCAGTGGATATGGTATAGTCTTGTTAACAAATGAGGAAAACAGACTACGGGAGGTACATGGTTGTCAGTTACATAAGTGGAGTTGGAACTAAAAAGTGTTCCTGCTCTATTACCCTCTCTTGACCAAGCTATTTTACCACAAAAGCTCATTTTGCTATGAGATTGCTTTTCCTGTGAAAGGCAGGCTCTTTAGTATTTGACAAAGCATCACCCCACAGCCCAATGCTGTATGTTACTCATTAATGGGTACTCATTAGACCCACAGAAGTGAAGACAGACAACTGTGCCCCTTGGAATCTGGTCTATCGGTAACCCAGGTGCTACAACTTCATCGACTGTAATGTGAATTCTTGGTCTTGATACTCTAGTCTTACAAATCTTCCTGATCTCATCATATTAGGCATGTTTAGCGTTTGAGTCACAGGATACTCTCATTTTTCCTCTAGTATTCCCCTTACTAATTTGTAGGTGAATACAACAACCAAACCCCATGACCATTCAGTACATTTAATCCAATGTCCCTCAACCTCCAAGCCCTCAAACTGATCATCCTGACCCTTCCCCATCTCCAGTCCTTACCTGCTGACCTCGGATGGTACGCAGGGAGAACATGCCTGTCTCCCCCTCATCTGCAATGGAAACCCCAGGTAGATCCATCTTCAGCTCTACACGCTCTCGCTGCTTCCTCTGCTCACGAAGCAATTTCTTTTTCTTCCTGAACAGATAGTTGAGGGATTTAACCTGCCTGTCTCCAACAATTCCGTGACTTTTATCACCTCCTGAACTCTTCCTTAGACCCCTCACCTCTTTAGTTCTGCCACCTCTTGAGCTTTCATCTCTGCCAGGGTCCGGTTGAGCTGCTTCTCCTCCTCTTCCTCATCCTGCTTTGTTTCAGCTATTGACTCTTCCTCATCACCACCTTCTTCTGAGCTGAGGCTGAAAAACCAAAAAGTTTGCTTATTTCCCCAGACACTTGGTCCAACTCCCAACCGTCCCTAACCCTGGTTACTTCTTCCTCACCTGATGTCCAGTGCCTTTGCCTGCTCTTTCAGCTTCTTGGACACATATCGCCGAAGCTTTGTTCTCCAATTCAGTAGAGACCTGCCCAAGAAATACTATTACTGACTAAACTTACCATCTCCCATCTTTGTCCCTCCCTGCCTCTTCCCTAAAGTGCACACTCCAAATTTCAGGCTTCAGCTATAAACTTAATACAATGCTGGTTCCCAGAGTCCAACATCATGCTGCCTTACACCTGTGTACCTAAGTTCCTTGCGCCCCAGCACTTTGATGTCCTGACAGCATGCTCTTATATCTTCTGTTGTAGCTGGATGCTGTGCCAACTCTTCATCATCTACTGAGATCTGTTTGTGAGGAAAAGGAATAAAATGTTTTTCTGGCCATGTTTCTGGGGCTCCCTTACACCTTCAATCTGGAAACTCACTTCGCTGGCCTTGGAGAGGAAGTCAACAGGATTGGCAGCACGCAAAAAGTCAGTGACTGAGGTTCGGTGATAAAGAGTGAGGTCACCCTCGGCATAGCCTTCAGCCTTACGAAGGGGAATAAAGATGATTAGACAGTCCCTTTTTGGTTTCTCTATGTAACAACCCCTGGCTGTCCTGGACTCGCTTTGTAGACCAGGCTGGGCTTGAACTCACAAAGATCCGCCTGCCTCTGCCTCCCTCCGCCACCACGCCCCACAACAGTCCCCTCTTAGATATCAAACTTCCCCAGTTTCAGGACCCATTTCTCAAAACAAAAACACCTTTGGCTTCTTCTTTGTCACCAACTCAGTCACAGTTTTAGCCTGAACTTCAACCTCCTTAAAGGCAAACTTGGGATCGAAGAATTTAGTATCAATCTTGTCCGGAGCCAGGAATCCTAAAATAAGAAGATAGATCAAAGGTACACTTTCATAATTGGAAGGTTGTGTCAAGAGAAAGAAGTGAAATCCCACCTTGGCAGACTACAAAGATTTCTGCAGATTCATGGCGAGAGGCCTGGGGCTTCGTGGCTTGGACACGGTGGAACAGCTGCTGGAAGATCCACAGCAGAGGCTGATAGTCACGGGAACGGAAGACTTTTGTGATAAAACAACCACCACGGGCCAAAAAGTCACAAGCCAAACGCAGAGCCATCAGTGTTAAGTGAGCTGTAGGACAGAGGTGTCAGTGAGAACCTCTACAGCCTCAGGGCATGCTACCTCCACCATCACCTCCAAGCCCCACGTCCCCTGTACCTTGTGAGTAAGCATCATGGACCCAGCTGGCCCCAACGTTGGGGGCCCCATCATTGAGCACAACATCAACTTTCCAGGTCTTCAGCTCCTTCCTCAGGGCCTAATGAAAGCAAAGAGTTTACAGCAATGGAAACACAGTAATGGCAAGATAGAACTCGTGGTTCAGTCACCTGTCTAGTCAAATTCACTGAGTGCTCACCATTGGCAACACACTGTGCCAGGCACTAGGGACACAACAACAACAAAACAATGCTTGTCTTCACCAAGCTTAGAATGAGTTCACTGGAGGGCTGGAGAGATGGCTCAGAGGTGAAAAGCACCGGCTGCTCTTCCAAAGGTCCTGAGTTCAATTCCCAGCAACCACATAGTGGCTCACAACCATCTACAATGAGATCTGGTGCCCTTTCTGGCCTGCAGGCATAGATGCAGACAGAACACTGTATACATAATAAATAAATAATTAAAAAAAAAAGAGTTCCCTGGAAAGAACTTTAATGAAGATAGATCTCTTGTCTTTCCACTAATTCACAGTGCTATCCTGCCAGGGATGGTGGCACAAGCCTGTAATCCCAGTACTCAACAGGCAGAGGTAGAAAGACTGCAAGATCAAGGTCAAAATAGGCCATATACTCAGTTCCACATCAGTCTGGGCTACGTAGTTATAACCTATGCTGAAGTGCCCAGCAAAACCATATCGCAAGGAGAAAAAAAAAAAAAAAAAAAAAAACTTGGTTCTAAGTAAAGATGGAAAAAGATGGAAGTGCTCACCAAGATTATCATGGGTCATTTTGGGTGTGTGTTAAACTGGGAAGTGTTTCACCCTCAGGAAGCAATGATTCCAGCAATACCAGCATATAAAGGGCAGGAAGGAGAGATTCTCATTACCTGCCTGCAGCGCTCTGTTGTGATATCTTCCTGGAGAGTCACCACATTGGGGAGAGGCTTGATTGGAACCAAGTCCACTCCTGGAAGAAGTTAGGTCAGTGTATTACCGGGTAGAGGGAGATGTAGGAAAAAATTGGTGCCTCATACCCCTCTCCCCTCAGATACCCAGGAGACAGACTCACCTACAATAAGACTGGATATAGGCATAAACTTGGCAGCCACCTGCAGCCTGTGAAAGGGATACATTTAAATACCTTTCCCTCCTTTGGCAATATGACTTCTCACCCTTTCCAAGGGCACCTGTTAAGTGTAGTGGCGAAACGTCTTTATGCAAACATTCAAAAGCCCTTCTCTATAACCAAGGAGCAAATTGCTGGGCATGGCAGGACAGGCCTGCATTACCAACTACCAAGGAGGGCAAGACAGTAAGATCAAAAGTTCAAGGCCACTGGGTGGTGGTGGCACACGCCTTTACTCTCGAGGCAGAGGCATGCGGATCTCTGAGACATCTGAGGATCTACAAAGTGAGTTCAGGACAGCCAGGGCTCTGTTAAACAGAGAAACCTTGTCTCAGAAAAAAAAGTTCAAGGCCATCCTGAGAAATTTTTGGGAGACCCTGTCTCAAGAAATAATACAGTGGATTGGAATATAGCTCGGTGGTTAGAGCGCCCACCTAACATGAGTAAGTCCTTAGGTTTAGTCCCAGTACAGGAAAAACAAAAACAAAAACCTGCCTTCCAAAATTTGAGAGGCAACACATGCCATGGAATTGTGTAATTACTGTAATGGCGGTGGATAGATATCCAACTCCCATCCTCCCCCAAAGCAACTCAAAGCAAACTAGGGCCAAGACTGTGCCATCAGAGTAGCCCCTGCCACAATGTTACCATCCTCCAGGCGCAGCACACAAGTCCAGCAAGGCTCGGGCTTTCTGCAGGAACTGAAAGCGGCGATTGAGCTGAATCAGTTTGAAGGCAGAGCGCGAACGGTAACCTGAATGTTAGGGAGGTGGGTGTATAAAACAATAACGTCTGCGGAGGCCTTTTCTAGTAGGACTTCCACAGCCTCACAACCCCATCACCTCTAAGAAAAAGGAACTCGTTATTTAAAAAAAAAAAATGCGCCGGGCGGTGGTGGCGCACGCCTTTAATCCCAGCACTTGGGAGGCAGAGGCAGGCGGATCTTTGCGAGTTCGAGGCCAGCCTGGTCTACAAAGCGAGTCCAGGACAGCCAGAGCTGTTAAACAGAGAAACCCTGTCTCGAAAAACCAAAAAAAAAAAAAAAAATGCGACGCAGCGCGAACCCAGACTTACCGGTTTCCTTGGCCAAGTGATAGAACTTGTCCCGCCGGCTCTTGCCTACTTTGCCTTTCTTGCCCATGGCGGGATGGGGCAATATCACTCACTCTAGGGAGAAAGGAAAAGTTGAAAACATTTTTCCGAGCACTGGATTCAGCTTCGGTTCCTCAGGTGGTGAAGCACTTACTTACCGGGCCCCTAGACAACCCTTAACTCCGCAAGGTTTCAACACTTAAGAAGCGGCACATGTAGGCAGCAACCGTACTTCCGCTTCCGCTCGCGTTTCCTGCCGTCATATTTTCCGCCATTTTGAGTGTGGCTAAAAATTTTGTGTCCCCGGGTCTTACCACTTAAAAGTGGAGGTTAGGAAGGTCGAATACAATTACTACTATCCTAAACTCTAGGAATCGACAACCATAAGTTCTATATCGCTTCACTCCCTCCCAAACCTACTGACCTCCAGTAGCGCCTCTCCCATTAGAGCCGCTGTTATTGTCTCGCCACACACCCCTCCCATTGACCCGGAACTCTTCCCTGCCAGGTCCCACGCTTCCGCCTCCGCGCCTGCGCGATATTGTGACTTGGATGCCGGCGGTCCCGGACGAAAGAGGGAAGATGGCGCTTGATGGGCCAGAGCAGGTAAGGCTTCAGCGGCAGCGCCAGGGCGGTCACACAACCTGAATGAGGACTGCACATAATCTGAAGTGAGGGGTGGCCATGAGCAAGAGGGTCGAGTGAATCAGGGGTAGGTGGACCATGTCAGACTGGATCCTTCCTGGGACTGGATCTGCTGTGTCAGCGCCGCCCGAGGTAAGCAGGACAGGGGTGGATGGAAACTGAATGAGGAGCTAGGCGAGCCGGAATGGCTTGGGTCCGGACCTGTACTCGATTTCTCTGTTCTAGCTTTATCTGTAGTAGTTACACCTTGGGTTTGTATAGCTCTTGCCATAGAGCAAAGCACTCCGTAAATATATGGCCCTTTGAGACTCCCAAAAGTCTTCGGAGGTGGGCGATAATTACATCCTTTTGGTGGATTCAAAAGTGAAGGGTTAGAAGCAAGAACTAATCCTCCGAAGTTCGAACACACAGAGCTCATCCATCGAGGTCAGTTTCTGAGGCAAAGGGAATGAGATCTTTCTGGCCTTGTTTCTTAAGCTATATGGTGAAGTCTCCTGGAAATAGTTTGACTTGGTCCCTTAGTAGTCTAGGCCCATGTTTAACAATTACATTTGTCCTCAGATGGAACTAGAAGAGGGGAAGGCAGGCAGTGGACTTCGCCAATATTATCTGTCCAAGATTGAAGAACTCCAGGTGGGTACAGACACCAGAGGGAGCTAGTCCAGGATGAGAGCTGATGGATCCAGATTTCTGCAAGTGCTTATTCTACTGGGAGGGCTGCAAAGAGCTCTTTTCCAATCTTGTTCCTTTGTAGTTTGTTTACTATGTGTATATATGTATGCCTATGTAAGTTTATGTCCTCCATATGTGTGCAGGTGCCTGTGGAGGCCAGAAGAGGGCAATGGATCCCCTAGAACTTGAGTTACAGACAATTATGAGCTACCATGGGTGCTGAGAACTAAACCCAGGCCCTCTGCAAAAGCAGTAAGCCCTCTCTTAACTGATGAGCAATCTCTCCAGCTCCAAGAGTCAAATTTTAACAATAATTTTTAAAAAGGTACCAGTGAATGGGGTGTGGTAGATGCACCTATGATGCTGGCACTCGGGAGACTGAGGCAGCCTGGATTCGGAGCCAGCCTGGATTACATAAAACCCTGTCTGGGAAAACAAAACCACCTGCAAAAGGCACCACTAGCCAAAGGTGTAAGTGAGAATGAAAACAGGTTTGGGATGCCACAGAGAAAATTTCTGAACCCCAGGTGCATTTGCAGCTACTTTATTTGGTTTATCTTTTAGACAGTCTCTCACTGTTATCCTCTGCTGACCCAGAACTCTCTAAGTAGACCAGGCTGAACTCAAACTAAGATTTCTCCTGCCTCTGCCTCCCAAGTGCTGGGATTAAAAACATGAGTCACCACGCCCAGCTTGACTGGGTATTTTTTAATACTTACATGTAATTTCGTCATTCTCAGGTCTGAAATAAAGCAGGGTAATAGATGCTGTTGTCTGTGTGCATGCATCTTAGAGACTTTGTTTTGTTTTTTGAGACAGGGTTTCTCTGTGTATCTCTGGCTGTCCTGGACTCACTTTGTAGACCAGTCTGGCCTCGAACTCACAGAGATTCGCCTGCCTCTGCCTCCCCAGTGCTGGGATTAAAGGCGTGTGCCACCAATCCTGGCTATCACGCCTACCTTTACTCACCTTTTTTTTTTTCCTAATTTTATTTTTTGAAATTCTTATCACCACCACCTCTTACATAATGTGTTCCTAAATACATAATACAACCTGTTCAGTCTGTATAATGTTACCTGTATGTATATAGTCACTTGGTATTGGATAGCCAATTGGGGGGGCCTCTTCCTTGGGGAAGACTATTTCTCTTTTCAGCATTCCTCAGTTGCCCATAGTTCTTTGTCCAGGGTTGAGGCCCCATGAATGAACTATCCCCCTTCCATGTTAGAATCTATTGGTCATCATTGTTCAGACTTTTGTTTAAGCAGCCAAGCCTGGTACTGGAAACCTAGCCAACCTAGCCATGATGAGGTTTCATGAGTTTAAGCTCTCTGACATTTCTAGGAGACAATTTCACAGCAAACTTTTTGTTCCTCTGGCTCTTAGAATCTTTCTGCCCCCTCTTCTAAAATGATCCCTCAACCTTGGGTGTAGGAGTTGGTTGTAGGTGTATCAGCTGGGACCAGGCACCACACAGTCTTTTGATCTCTACATTCTAATCAGTTGTGGTTGTCTTTAATTGTCTCCATTTGTTGCCTAGAGAAGTTTCTTTGACAAGGGGTAAGAACTACATTGATCTGTAGTTCTATTAGAATGTAGTTAGGAATTATGCTGACTTAGTAAAGTGGTCTTTGTAGGCTCTTCAAGAGCCGTGACTTGACTAGCCCAGGATGGTTGGCTAGGTTTCCCTTCTGTTAAGCAGGCTATAATTCCAATTGGATGCTACCACTGTATGCTTGCCACAATTGTTGTGGTTCGTAAGCATCATAGCTGAGTAGAATTGTTAGTTGCTTCCTCCCTTGGAACCTTGGCACCTTTTGGTACTATGAAAGCTAATCCTTAGGGACAAGGCCTTAAGGTCAGCTCCACCTCAAGTGCTCTGGGTCCTGTATTTGAAGTGCATGGTGTCTTCAGCAAGAGAGACTTATTTTCCTCCTCTGGGGAGAGCTGGGCAGCCAAGGGCAACAGCAACAGCATATGACATTTTGGGGGTCTCTTGGATGACCCTAACAACTCAAAAAAAAAAATGGCACACACCTTTAATCCCAGCACTTGGGAGGCAGAGGCAGGAGGATCTCTGTGAGTTCAACGCCAGCCTGGTCTACAGAGTGAATTCAACGCCAGCCTGGTCTAGAGAGTGAATTCCAGGACAGCCAGGGCTGTTACAGAGAAACCCTATCTCCAAAAACAAAAACAAAAAATGGTGTTTTCTCATGCCTGGTGGGTTTTTTATTAACCAGTCTATGGCTCTTGAATGGAGTGTTGTTGATCCAGATGGAAAGATTGCGTTTGAACTATATGTGTATACACAGACTTATGTTTTATGTATTATTTTAGGTAGATAATGACCCTTAATAAATTTTTCAGACATCTTTACTGTTACCTTCCTCTCTCCTCCATTTATCTTCTTCACTCTAATTAAAGCTCCCTCCATCCCTCTTTCTCCCTTTAAATCACTTACAACTCTGTTACCCCCAAAACACATACTTACGCACACACATATACCATGATCCTCTTTTACTTTCCTGGTTTCTGCAGTCACTCCAGGTTATACACGCATCTGAAGACTTGACATGGAGTTGGTATCTAACTTACTTTGAACTGACAGGATTGGGCTAGACTCGGGCTTCTCACCTGAGGACCTTTCTACCATACCTGTTCCCTCTCCAGAAGGTAGCATGAGCAAGCTATACTTTTTCTCCATTAGATTATGTCCTTCCTGGACCAGTAGTGGGCTAGAAGCCTTTTGTGATACCTGCCTAGGGCTCCTTAGGAAATCTTAAGAGGACAGGACAGGGCCTTCAGATACTCCTAGAGACGCTAAAGAAGCAACTCAATCCTGCCTATAAGAGTCTCAGCCAAGCTCCAGTTTCCTACAGGCTTAGAGTAATGGGATTTGTCTCATCCTCTACAGTTGATTGTAAATGACAAGAGCCAGAATCTGCGGAGACTGCAGGCACAGAGGAATGAGCTAAATGCAAAAGGTGAGAGGTGGGGAGATGGAGAGCTTACTGTGTTGGTTTGAGGTAAGGTCTGGGTGTTCCCAACTTTCCGTCTTCAGTGCTCGTAGTCTCCTCAGCCTAGAGTGATGCTTTCTTTCCCCTGTCTGCCATGTACTTGTTTCCCACGCGCACCTCTTCAGAGAGCCACCGTGAATCCCTTTCAAGCCATATGTTCTTTCTTCACTTCCACATGTTAAAATGGGACTAGTGGCTTTTTTATGCTCTCGTTTGTTTTTTGTTTTTTTTAGTTCGCCTGTTGAGGGAGGAGCTGCAGCTGCTGCAGGAACAGGGCTCCTACGTTGGAGAGGTAGTGCGTGCCATGGATAAGAAAAAAGTGCTGGTCAAGGTAAAAGCAGCATGACACCAAGGACAACTCATTTGGTTCCCACCCTGCGCGTGTGGCCCGTGTGCCATCCCTCGTTAGGATTGTTATGGTGACTACTGATGAAAATCGTGAGTCCTTATTCCTCCAGGTCCATCCTGAGGGCAAATTTGTTGTTGATGTGGACAAGAACATCGACATCAATGATGTAAGTGTAGCAGGTGATGTGTGGGTAGGGGAGCAGCACTACCACACTGCACCCTGAGATCCCCCACCTCCCTTTCTCCAGGTGACACCCAATTGCCGGGTTGCCCTAAGAAATGACAGCTACACACTGCATAAGATCCTACCTAACAAGGTGGACCCTCTGGTGTCACTAATGATGGTGGAAAAGGTGCCGGACTCAACTTATGAGATGATTGGTGGGCTGGACAAGCAGATCAAAGAGATCAAAGAAGTGATCGAGCTGCCCGTGAAGCACCCTGAGCTCTTTGAAGCGCTGGGCATTGCGCAGCCAAAGGTGAGCATCAGACTCTCCAGGGGCAGCTGGGTCTGCTTCTCCTGCCCCTCCTGCCCCAGCCTAGACCAAGTGCTGGGCAGCCCTCCCCGCTGGAGAGCAAAAGCAGGAATGATTTCTAGAGCACAAAGTTCATTGGCCTTCATTTTTTTGCATCCCTCACCTCCAGCCCTCACTTGGGAATGTGAGATAAATGAAGGGGGTTGGCTTTTTCCCTCAGTATGATGTATAACCCCTCCAGGGAGTGCTTCTGTACGGACCCCCAGGCACTGGGAAGACATTGTTGGCCCGCGCTGTGGCTCATCACACAGACTGTACCTTTATTCGTGTGTCTGGCTCTGAGCTGGTCCAGAAATTCATTGGGGAAGGTAACTATGCAAAGAATGTGAGAACTGAGGAAGGGTAGCGGGTGGGGAGGCACACTAGCTCCTAATGCCAGATTGGTCTTTGCACAGGGGCAAGAATGGTGAGGGAACTGTTCGTCATGGCACGGGAGCATGCTCCATCTATCATCTTCATGGATGAGATTGACTCCATTGGCTCCTCTCGGCTGGAGGGGGGCTCTGGAGGGGACAGTGAGGTGCAGCGCACGATGCTGGAACTGCTCAACCAGCTGGACGGCTTTGAGGCCACCAAGAATATCAAGGTGAGGTGGGACAGGCTTTCCAACGAGCCAGGTAAAGGCATCAGGCAGCATGAGGCCTAAGAGTTGTTTAGCTGATTCCACTTCTTTTCCCAGGTTATCATGGCTACTAATAGGATTGATATCCTGGACTCTGCCCTGCTTCGTCCTGGGAGGATTGACAGGAAAATTGAATTCCCACCTCCCAATGAGGAGGTCTGTGGTGGACAGATGGTGCCTAGAGGAACTCTGGCTGTGGAGATGGAGTGCAGGACTTAGGGCTTTCTTTTCTCATTTTCTAGGCCCGGCTGGACATTTTGAAAATCCACTCTCGAAAAATGAATTTGACCAGGGGGATCAACCTGAGAAAAATTGCTGAGTTGATGCCGGGAGCTTCAGGGGCTGAAGTGAAGGTAACTAGAGGCCAGAGGGAAGCAGGGCAGTGGCAGGGAGCCTTAAGAGCCAACACAGTTCTAAGGGGCCCAGCAGCAGGGCCTTAGCTTCTGTTCCCTGCTTAGGGTGTGTGCACAGAAGCAGGCATGTATGCTCTACGGGAACGGCGTGTCCACGTAACTCAGGAGGACTTTGAGATGGCAGTAGCCAAGGTATATGCCTCCACCTTTCTGCCTTTGCTGTGGTGGCTCTGGAGTGGGGCTGAGCTCACTTGTGCATGCTCTCTCTCCTCCTTCCTCCCTCCCTTTCTAGGTCATGCAAAAGGACAGTGAGAAAAATATGTCCATCAAGAAGTTATGGAAGTGAGGTGTCTCCTTTGTGTGGCTCCCTCAAATAAAGCTCTGTGTGATGAACTCGAGTCTGTTAGTAAGTGACTGGACTGTTCATTGACCAGGTCTGGGCACCACCAATACACAAAAGGATTTATTTGGAATTTTCCAAGTTTGCCAGAAGTGGCATTTGCCAAGCCTTAGGCCCACCCTCTTTAACACCAACTGCAAAAGGTAGCAACAGTACTCCAGCTTTTCCCTCCTTCTCCAGCACGTACACACACCTACTTTAGCTGGGTTAGAGAACTGGCACATTTCCTCCCTCTGGGAGACTCCACCTCCCCTTGCCCAAGCAGGTGGGGGTGGGCAGCCCCATAGCATCCCAAGAGATGATGGCGGCTGTAGCCGCTTGCATAGATTAAGAAAGAAAATAAGAAAGGGAGCACCTTGTAGGGCTCCCTGAAAAACCCCAGTCACCTCTGTACAAAAAAGTGGCTCCCACATAGAAAAACCTGCTCCCCAAATAGTGCAAATACCCAAAGAAAAAGGATAAACCAGCAGCAAAGCTGGGCTTGTAGGAATGGCAAAGAACTTTGGTTCAGAAAGGCCAGGAAGAGTCTGGGCTGGGCCTCCTCTTCCTTGCCCAGCTCCCCAAAGCCAGCTGACACTGGCTGTAGGGCAGAGCCTGTAAACATGCAAACCCAGCAGCCTTTGGTTCGGAAACGTCTGTTACAGAGTGAAAGCACAGCCTCCAGCAGTCCTTGGGCCTGCCTGCCAGGGCTGAGGCAGCATCTTGCAAACCCAATTAAAGCCAACACTAAAAAGTAAGTAATAAGGCTTTGGGGACCAAGCAATGAGGAATCTAAAGCTACATTTATGAAACTAAAGCTGGGGAGTAGAGGGTGACAGGAGACACCCCTCACTCCATCCTACATGTCTGCAGCCCCAGCTGGAACCCAGAGGACGGTCTCCTGCCAGGTTCCAGGGCAGGGAAGGAAGGAAGCAATCCCTGAGCATTAGGTCAGGCGAATCCCCAGCACCTGTTCCAGTTCCTGCCTTCGCTGTTGGACCTGGAGAAGAGAAAGGCATGGCTCAGGCTTCAGCTTCTCAAGAAACAGAGGCCAAGACGGCAGGGCCTCACCTTGGCAAAAATGTGCCTCCCAACTGCTTCCTGAGCCCAGGGCTGGTGGTAGAAAGCAGCTCGCCTCTCCTCCTCAGGATTTCCAATCACATCCGTGATGATCTGTAAAGAGCACCGGGTAAGGTGTGTTATAATTCCCACCCCCACCTGAGCCAGTCTGCCCTGGGACTGGAATGGTGCTTGGGGTTTAAAAAACAAATAAATCACCCAGTGTATTATGTGGAATTCCCTTCATAAAAGAACTATACCTTGAGGTCTCGGCGTTGAGAACGGAGCCATTCCTGGATGAAGTCCTGGGGGTCGGTGCTGAAGCTGAGCATGAAATCCCTCTGAGTCTTCAGCTGGTTGATGGACTCGATGGTCTCATGGATCTGGAGAAGGGGTGCGCATGTCACGAGTGCTCCAGCCCCAGGGTCTGTTCGAAGATCTAGGTCCAGAGGACTAAGCCCGAGGCCCTTTCCTCAGTGTGCTGGTAGAAATGACAGGCCAGCTCACAGTCGCTCTGCCCCACTCACCTTGACATCAAGAGAGGCAATCTCCTGTTGGTTGGTGGTAGAGGCCAGAAAGTTGCCCATCTGCGCCTTCAGTGGGTCGTCCACCTCTACATCGATGTCGTAGCAGGCTGTCTTCTTCTGGTCGTTAGGATCCACACTGCAGGCAGCACCAGAGAGGAAAGACGACTGACTACATCCCAGCCACCAAGCCTAGCCTATGAGTGAGGTGTAGGATGAATTCTGTTCTCAAAAAGCCACCCCACTTCTCTTCCTTCTATTTACCTAATGACATGATTGATAACAATGGGGTCTGGATGCTGCAGCAACCCAGCCAGCTTCATGGGAATCTCGGAGAAACGGAGTCGGCCACAACTGAAGATCTGGAAAGAGCATCAAAGGCACAGTGATGCCTGAGGGCACAGGGAAGTAGACTATTCCAGGGCCAGTAGCCAGCAGCCAAAAGGCTGACTAAGCAATAGCCCACTAGGATTCCAGAGCAGATGAGGCAGGGCTTGAGAACGAAGGTGGCACCCGGCTGACCTGGCGGAAGTAACGGTTGCAGTTGATGTACTCGCGCTCATGGCCATCCTGCAGCTGGTTGTGTTTGATGTAAAGCCACAGTGCCTGCATGATGGCAGCCCTCGTCTGTGTGTGCACTCCCAGCAACCTCGCCAGTCGGGGGTCCAGTTTATACTGAGGAGGCTGGGAATGGACAGAAGCATCAAGAAAGGTTCTTGTGCAGAAACAGAATATGAAGGAGTTAAGCAGTACTTCTCAACCTTCCTAATGCTGCGACCCTTTCATACAGTTGCTCTTGTTGTGGTGACCCCCCCCACAACCATAAAATTATTTTCATTGCTGCTTCATAACTGTAATTTTGCTACTTACTGTTAGAAGTTGGAAAACAGATGGTCTTAGGTGACCCCTGTGAAAAGGTTTTCAGCCCACCCCCTTCCATACAATGGGTCACCACCCACAGGTTGAGACCTGCTGAGTTAGAGGAACCTGTTCCCTTCCTTGCATGAATCCCCATGGCCCCATGTGTGACCCTGGGCATCTGTCACCTGATGATCCAGCATGAGCAGAAGGGTGCACTTGACATTGAGATCTCCTGGCCGCTTCACCTGAAAGCCATCTGTTTCCTGGGTGGTGGGCATCCGATGCCACTGTCGGGAAAAGAGCCCCAGAGCTCATCACTAACAGATAAGCTACAGCACTCTAGCAGCACACTGACTTTATGCTCTGTATCCCCTGGCAGCTTGGCCCTCCCAGGTGCTAGGGTCATCCTCACCTCCACCAGGTGGTTGTCAGGCCCATACAGTTCCTTGTCCAACTCAATGACAAGGCTCTTAAAGAATGATGAAAACTTCCTCTTCTGTTTGCTAGGCTGGGGATGGAAAAAGCTGTAAGATGTGTGTGCTGCTGGATACATTAATCAAAATAGAAGAAATGATTCAGTCCTGGAGCTCAAGTTAAAGTCTTGGGTCCTGACATAGCATTCAAAGTGGCAGGAAAAGGCCTCTCCATGAACCCCACTGCCAACCAATGAGGACGTGAATCTAAGACACTTGACTGCCATCTACAGGAAAGTTGTAACAACTATATATGTTCATCCTCAAGTCATGCGTGTAGCTCTGGTGGAGCACTTGCCTAGTTATGTGTGAGGTCCAGGGTTTGATCCCCAGCACAGAAACCCCAACTCTAACCTCTAACTGCATTAAAGATGTACCCTCCCTAGGACAGGACTTCTTACAGAGTGTTCATGTCTGTCTAGTCTAAGTTCATATATGCCTTCCTCCCTCCCAGCACCTCCTTCCCCAACTCACATCATCCAGAAGTTTGCCCTCCACTCGAAGCTCCCAGGAGGCAACCTTGTCTGCTGCTGGGGTCCCCCCAGGAGTCCCTGCAGTTCCTGCATTATCTCCATCTGCCTTGCTGGGACTGAATGTATTGGAAATATAGATCCGAAGTTTTCGCTTTTGCTGAAGAAGAAGAACAATGAGCTAGAGGTGGACAGATGTGCTGGAACCCCTGCATATCTTCCTCTTAGAAGTAATGAGAATTGTAGTGGTCATTTTTCTATTTGCTAGTATCCTATCTTCATTTGAAACAGTAGGCTGGGCACAATGGTAAATGCTTGTGATCTCAGCACTCAGGCAGGGGCAGGAGGACTGAGTTAGTGACCATACACAACACAGCAAGATACCATTCAAAGCATGCTAAATTGAGTGTGTGCTCCCTGCTGTGAAGTACTGCTCTAGCCCAAGCAGACCCCTGATCATCCCAGAAAAACAAGGCCAGGGAGGAAAAACAGTTTGGGAAGACTCAGGGTAGCAGATACCGTCAGAGGCTTTTTGATGGCCTCTTGGATCTCCATCCGCTTGCGAGCAATGGTCTGGTCCAGCTTCCTCTCAAAAGCTAAGAGATCCATGTATGCCTGAGACTCTGGGACAAGCTCCCGGATCTACAGATTGAGAAATCCAATGGCTTGCTTCACCAGTTCTAATTCTACCATCCTCCCTTCCTTCCCCATTCCAGGACTGGGGAAGAAGGCCTCCCACCCTGGCCAGCCAGAACTGGGCATGCCTCCCAGCACACTCACTCGCTGAGGTAGAACCTTATCTGCCATCTTCCTCCTCTTTAACCTATCAGGAAAACAAAAACCTATGTAAGAGGTTAACAGTACAAACTCCCCATCTTCAAAACCCTCTCCCAAATTGCAAAGAGTTTCTTTGGAGTCAAGGTAGAGGAAAACTTACCACCAGAGATGAGAGGGGCAAGGTATGAGAAATAGTCTTACCCTCGGCGCTGGGCAGGCATGGGGGGCTGGGCCTGAGGCACAAGCAGGCGTTTTCGGAATGGATCCATCATGGTGGGTGGCATGCCAGGTCGAAGTGGAGCAGCTGTGCCAAATGGGGAGCCAGCTGGAGGTCCCACCTGCAAGCCAGCCATGGGCATCCTGCTTCCTGGTGACATGCCAGGTCGCTGGGGAAAGTGGAACAATGGAGGTGCACAGGTCAGTGGCAGAGCCCTACGAAGTCCACAGCCCATACCCTCCATCTCTCGCACATGGGGAGACCTGCTAGAGACCAGGAACAAAGGGGAACAGGCGCCTGAGCCCAGCGGGTAAACCACACCTGCCCCGCCCCTGCAACCACCCTGGCAGCCGTGCCAACAAATGAGGTAGCCAGAGTCCATGGGTGGGAGGAGAGCACCACTTGCAGAAGGAAGGGCCTGGAGAATTTTTTAGGACTTATCAACACCTTTACAGCTTCAATATGCTATGTCCTGCACCCTGGGATCAGCCAGCTTTGAGGTATTTATAAAGTCCTTAGATACCCCCACTATATACTCCCTCTTCCTTTCCCCATCCTGCAGGAAAAAATTACTTGGGAGCAACCCAGGGGAGTACAGGAGGATATAAACAGTCTGATGGAGCATGACGCCTGCTGGCATGACTGGGGAAGAAAGGCAGTAGAGACGGCAAGCCCGTTAGCAGCAGCCCAGGTTAGCAAGTACAATAGGATGGCTTGGCCATGTCACAACTTATGGGGATTGGGCTCAGAAGAGTACAGAGACACCATCTGGTTACCATATGGCCCCTTCCATAACCTGGACCTGTTCTCCAGTCCCATGTTCCCCCTCTCTCGCTTCTCTCCCACACACTCTTTTCCCTATTGCCATGCCCCTACCTCTCTGTCAAAGGACCCCCAAAAGGAAAGTTACAGTTCTTAGGTGGCCTGTGGGAACAAGAGCAACAGACATCTGGACTCTGCCCGTGGTCTAGGCACCACCTGGCAGCCAGGCTGCTGCTGGTTCAACTTAACCCTTGCCATCCCATGCTGAAGAATAAGATTGTCCTGGGATACAAGGAGCAGAGTACAGGGCAACAGCAACAACCTGGGTGACATATGGAGCTTTTTGGTTTCCCATCCAAGACCCAGTTCTCCAACACTTCTGGGAGCCCTCCATCTCCTGAATCCATTCACATGGCTGCTGCCTGAAAGGCCTGTTTGGCAGCTCTGCCTTGCACACACTGTCCCTGGCAGCTTCACAGGGCTGGCCCCAGGGCCCAGGTTATGCAATCCATCAGTACAACCAGACAACCAGACCAGCCTGGGTGGAGATTCACACCAAGTTAAAGGACCAGCCCCCCAACCCCCACCCCCAGGCATCCTGGAGATGAATCTGTGCAATTTCTTTATCCAGCACCAAACCCACATGTTCTCAACAACAGAGGGTTAGATCCAAGACCAGCAGCAGAGAGGGAGGGAAAGAAATAAGACCCAGAGACAAGGAACAGGAGCAGAGCAGGATGACAGGGAAGCAAGTGGCAATTGAGGAGTTAAAAGTGGGAGACCCTGTGACCTTGGGAGTCCTGCCACAAGTCTCTCCTCATCAGGAAGAAATTCATCAAAGCTGTTGAAAGGCAGAAGACAGCCTGTTTCTCTGCCCTAATGTACTAGAGCCAGAGGTTATAGAAGGGGAGAAACGAAAGAAAAACCTCAGGTGGCCAAAGCTATAAGACCCCCACCATCATCCCAGTGTTGAGGCTTTCCTAGGGTAATTGCAGGTATAAGGGGCGGGGGGGGGGGGGGTGTTGCTCTGGTCTCCCAAAAGCTCCACTAACTTCATAAAGCCTAAGCCCTCTGGGAAATCCCAAGACTAGGCAGCCCAGGCAGGCCTGGAATAGGCTCCACCCAGACATCTGCTCCAGACTTCTGGGGCTCAGGCTCCAGGTCCCCAGCTCACCCAGGGCCTCAGGGGAAAGCTGCTCACAGTTCAAGTCCCAGTTCCTCCTTGCCAAACTCCACACCTGGGCTTTGAAGAGCCAGTAACCCTTCCTACTTAAAAACAAAACAAAGCCACAGATCCTCAGCTTCTCTGCCTGCCTGCCCCACCACAAATGGTAGGTAGGCCTGCTTCAGTCCCCTGGACCCCAGAGTGCAGTAACTCCTACTTGGTCAAGCACCAACCTCATTCTAGGCTTGATTTTATAAACACCAAGGAGACAAGGGCAGAAGGCCAGGCCTGATTCTGCCATCTCTGGGTTAGGAATCTAGGACTTATGTAAACATGCTCTGCTCTACCCCAAAGCTTGGAGCCCTTGATCCTCCTGATAGCTGCCTGGGCTTAAGAGCCTCATTTGGAGAACATATTTATAAAAAAACAGAAGGTATTTTAAACTCAGCTGAGTGAATCAGGCAATAATGCACACTAGGTTTTTTGTTTTGTTTTTGATTGTGGTATGTTAAGCAGTTCAGCTGACTGTACTTAAAACTTAGAATAACCCTCTAGAGGTAGGTAGGTTATCACTGTTACTTCAGCAGGTTTTCCCAGTATGCCCAGCTTGAGCACACAAATGCTTGCTCTCCCTGTTCACCTCCAAGACCTCTAACCTGAAGGGAATGAACCCCTTTGTTCTCAGACCCCAAGCCTTTCTGAACATTGGACATCTGGCCATGGAAAGAACTAGGCAGGCTCTCCTTCAAACTCAGCCAATGCCAACTGGTTTCCCTTTCCCCTTCTTTCTCCTGCCCTTCCCCAGAGGAGGAGAAGAAAAGGAAGAAATGAAGAAAACAGATGATGGGGTCAACATGGTTGGTATGGGATGCCCAGACTCAAAACCATCTCCTCTCACACCTACTAGCCACAGCTATTAAGCTTTCTAGCCTGGCCTCAGCATAGGCCCAAGGCCACTCTCTACAAAATATGGAGGAATCCATCTTCCCATCCTCACAGGGGCTTTCCCAAGGGCACATTCTCTATCAGCTGCATGCCAAGGGTCTACATAGTGAGTTACAGGAGAGCCAGAACTACATAGACTCAAAAATAAACAAACAAACTGACCGATCTCCCCAATGCCTGTAGGAAGCTTCCAGATCAGTTCTAAGCAAGCAGGACCAAGAGCTAGAATAACTGATGTGGGTATTCATCAGTGACACAATAGGCCCATGAATCTCCAGAGAAAGCAACATGGGAAAGATAGACTCCAGCTAGTATCCTTGGGACCAAGTTTATCTCTATTCATACCCAAACTCTTCATTTTCTTTTGAGACTGGAGGAGAAATGAAAGGGGGGGTCACTGTCAGCCCTACCCCCAGTTAGCTATCTCCTTAGAAAGTCCACTCCTGGGTGGTTTATGCACGCTCTTTGAGGATCTATTTCTGAGACCTCTACCTAGAGACACCAGGACAGGACAAAGTAGGCTACAGTGCACACCTTCAGACCTTATAAGTAAGCCAAAGCCTTTGGCTGTGGCACATAGGTTGAGATACATATGGTCTTGTCAAGAACCTGGAGGCTAAGTAAAAAATAGAGGTTGGGCGTGGTAGTATGTGACTGCAATCCCAGCACTTGAGAGGCAGAAAGTTCAAGGCCAACTTTGGCTGCACAGCCAGCCTATACTACATGAGACCCCTTTATCAAAAAACAAATAACAGCCGGACGGTGGTGGCACACTTGGGAGGCAGAAGCAGGTGGATCTCTGTGAGTTCAAGGCCAGTCTGGTCTACAAAGCGAGTCCAGGACAGCCAGAGCTATTATATAGAGAAACTCTGTCTCGAAAAATCAAAACAAAACAAAAGTGACAGGGATGTGGGAAAATGATAGACATAATCCCCAAGAACCCTGGGAAAGGAGATGGAGCTCACTTATACAGATGTTGTCTGCAGTGTGCAGAGCCCTGCCAGGGTTCCATGCTCAGCACCAAAATGCAAAAGCAAAGCAAAACTCTCCAACATTCTGGAGCAACTTGCATCAGAGCAGTTGGGGAGGAGGAGCCCCACATACAGGGTCAAGATGAGTTAGTTCCCAATGCACTGACCACAGGATCTTGTGTCTGCTTCTCGATGGCCTTTGAAGCTGCAACCTGAGACTGCTCTCTTGCAAGGTAGAAGGGTCAGGCCAGCACCCTCTGCAGCTGCAGACTCCTGGAGCCCCAGACTAACAGGACTCAACAAAGCTTCTCTGATCCTCCAAACTTAACTACTGGACACTGACACCAAGAAGAAAGCCTAGGACAGAGGATATGTAGAATGATCTGCTAATGGGGATTGGGCCTTCTTCACACCTTGCCACCGCTGTCTCTAACCTGGAGTCATCTGAGCCCCCTCTCCTTAGTCTCACATGTCGTAGGAAGCCAGGCTGGCTTCCTTCCTCCTTAACTTGAGCAGCTGGGAGCCATCTCAGACATACTAACGCTCTGCCAGTTCCCAACTAGAAAAAAACGAAAAACAAAAACCCAAGGCAGAGGTGCAGTGGAACCGAGGTCAATGGAAAGGTAACTCTGTTTTCTCAATAACGACCCTCTTCCAAAATACCGCACCACATCCCGGGTCACCCCCTGACCTCCACTGCGGGACCTGTCTTAGACTTTCCAACCCGACTGCCCACAATTCTCTAGACCCCACGAAGCCTCCATCTCTGTTACTCAGAAGCCCCGGGACTCTTCTAATTGCTCAAGCCTCTCTCACCGTTTCCCCAACACTGCTTCCAAACCCTAGCCACAACCGAGGGGCTCTGGCCTGGCCCGCCATCAGCTCACAAGTGTCTCCTGGACTGCCTGTCCAGGGACTCCTCCTGCCCTCACCTGGGGCCCCAGGGAGTCCGACCAAGCGCCCTCACGGCGCCGCCCGCCTGCCTTCCTCACCTGGTACTGCGCCGCGGGGCCCGCGGGGCCCATGGGACGGAAGGCGGCGGCCCCCGGTACCCCTATGCCTCCAGAAGGCCCCGGGCCCCTGAGCGCCGGGTTGGGCAGCATTCCGGGTCCCGCAGGCGGAGGGGGCGCACCAAGGGCCGCGGCAACGGCGCCGCCGCCGGGGCTCAGCGGGGGCAGCGGGAACCCGCCCGCGCCACGGCCCGACATCACTCCGTCCCGTCCCGCGGTGTAGCGATCCCACCTCCGGGCTCCGTCTTGAGTCCGCTCCGCGAGCTACTGTCCGCGATCCGGGACTTTCCGATTTTATTGCCGGGTTCCGGGATTTTCTATTCCAAGTTCGCAAGTTCTTCCCAGCCCAGCTTCAGGATCCGCTGCCCCCCTGACTCCGCTCCTGTCAGGGATACTCCAGATCCAGGATGCGCGGCAAGCCGGCAGGCCTCTCCCGGACCCCGGAGGTTTGCTCGCCCGAGTCCAGTTACCCGGAGGCGGTTACAAACACCCAGCCCCGCCCAACCCAGGCCTGCGGCAGGCCCCGCCCCTGACTGGCAGCCCAATCGAGAATGCCTCACCAAATCCCGCCCTCGCGAGACCCGCCTCAAACGGCACCGCCCATAACTGACGGCCTTAGAGCCCAGCCCTTTGGGACCGCCTTTTCCCGGAGGAGAGGGAGCGGAAGCTGTGCGCGGAAGCGCTGAGAAAGGCGAGGGGTCAGAGGTCGAAGGTCACGGAGGGCCGTCGCAAGGATTAGGTGTCAGCTGCTTGCGCTATAGTACTACGGTCTCAGCAAGATACCCAATGTACCCCTCCAAAACAGTTCTGTCGAGCTGGAGAGATGGCTCAGCGGTTAAGAGCACAAAGGACCCGGGTTCAAATCCCAGCACTCACATGGCAGTCTACAGCTGTCTGTAATTTCGGGCGTGGTGGTACACGCCTTTAATCCCATCACTCAGGAGGCAGAGGCAGGCGGATCTCTGTGAGTTCAAGGCCAGTATGGTTTACAAAGTAGGTCCAGGAGAGCCAAGGCTACACAGAAAACTGTCTCAAAAAAACAAATCAAAAACCAGTTCTGTCAAGTCTGCATTTCCAAGCCTTAAAACCAAGCGATCTGCGGCAAAATAGCCAACAACTTTTTAAAACCCCATCTCAGGACCCGAGAATGTAGGCCAATGGTAGGGCATTTACCTTCCATCACCAGCACTCTACACCCATCCACCCTCCCTACCCCCAGAAGCCTACATTGGTTGCACAGTGCTACCAGGGACATGGGCAGCCCCGGAAGTAACCCAGCTGGGTAAAAGCTTGACGTGGCCCAGTGCCAAGTTCTTATCGCACTAACTTGTCTGTACCTTCAAGTTCTTTTTTTTTTTTTTTCTTCTTGGTTTTTCGAGATAAGGTTTCTCTGTGTAACCCTGGCTGTCCTGGACTCGATTTTTTTTTTTTTCTAGACAGGGTTTCTCTGTATAACAGCTCTGGCTGTCCTGGACTCTCTTTGTAGGCCAGACTGGCCTCGAACTCACAGAAACCCACCTGCCTCTGCCTCCCAAGTGCTGGGATTAAAGGCGTGCGCCACCACCGCCCGGCCTAGACTCGATTTTTAGATCAGGCTGGCTGGCCTCGAACTCTCAGAGATCCACCTGCCTCTGCCTCCCAAGTGCTGGGATTAAAAGTGTGCGCCAACACGCCTGGCTCAGAAAATGTTTTTAGGTGAAGGAATTTTAGTATGCTGAAAGAACGAACACCAGGTAGTGAAATAGGTTTTATCCAGTTTGTATAGGACTTAGTTTTGAAAGGTTCAGAACCTTTTCAGACACTACTAGTTTCAGCTATGTTATGGACCTACCTTCTCCTCCCCACGGAGTACAATCAGTGCTGTCTCACTTCAATGAGCACTAGAAATCCTCAGATTCTGGTTTGGGAATGTAGCTCATGTTGGAGAGTTCATGCCTCAAATGCACGAAGCCCTAGGTTTGCACCGTGTACTGCATAAACCATGCTTGGTGGTGCCTTCCAGTAATGTTAGCACTCAAGAGGAAGCAGGAGGGCCACAAGTTCAGAGTCGTTCTCAGCTACATCACCAGTTGAGACTAGGGTTACGGGAGACCCTATATCAAAAGAAAAGTCAAAATCTGAGCTTTTTGTTAAGATGTGGTTTATGATTCAATGAAGTTGAGACAGGGCCTAAGATTCCTTTTTTTTTTTTTTTTGGTTTCTCGAGACAGAGTTTCTTTTTGCAGCCCTAGCTGTCCTAGAACTTCCTCTGTAGACCTGCTGGCCTCAAACTCACAGAGATCCGCCTGCCTCTGCCTCCCAAGTGCTGAGATTAAAGGCGTGCATCACCACTGCCTGGCCAAGTAGACCATACTTTAAGTAGACTGGACAGAGACTTTTCCATGATAAAAGTAGGTCACTTTATATTTTTATTCCCAACCAAATGATTGCTTTTTTTGTTTATACTAACAGCTTCTATTCATGGAAGTCCTCTGTACTTTTCAGAATTAGTGTTAATCTTTACTGTACCTCTTCATATCTTTTTACTGTTGCTTGTCATTTTGAGATAGGATATCACTATATAGCCTTGAATGTCTTGAGACCCCCCTATGTAGACCATGAAGAGTCTTGTCTCTTAACTCACAGAGATCCACCTTCTGAGTGCTGGCATTAAAGGCCCATATTCTACCACTCTCATCTCTCTTCCTATCTTTTTCTCTAGTGATACACTCTGCTGAAGCTCCTGCCTCTTGGCCATCTCAGACGACTCTCTCTTCTTTTTCCCTAAAAGCTGACTACCTATCAGTCTGGGAACAGGCCACTAAAATTGTTAGTCACAGAATCATCCCTCCCATGCCCGCAAGGTAGAAAGCTGGTGTCCGTGTCAGCTCTTTGTAACTGTGAAGCTGTGGAGATCAGAAGTTATTCTGAAGGATCCTTGCCAGCTTGCTGTAGAGTCATGTGAGCTTTTAAAAAAAATAAAATAAATCCAAAGAGACAAGTTTCAGCATGGGCCTCTGTGGCTCCTTGCTTAGCTGTTTGGTGAGCTTAATGGTGGCTTTTGGAGTCCACAAAAGAAAACAAGGTATCTCAGTGCTTTACCTAGAGCAGACCAGCAAAGGATATATTCAATATAGACCCTTTAGAGGGTCAGAATTTCAAGGACAGTATTTACAAAGATGGTGGCACCACTGGCTCCATACTAACCTTGTAGGCATTCCAGTAGGAAGAGAGGATTCTGGGATAGAGTCAGGTGCAGGAGGTGATTTGCCCTGAGTTCTGAGGAAAACAGACACATGAAACTTAGGAGAGGTAACTAGCCATATGGCACTCATAGAATAGAATAAACAGGATAATTAAGGTACAAGCTAGTCAGGGAATGGGCCAAGCTTATGGCCTAATCATTTATTCCTAAATAATAAAGTCTCAGAGTCGTTATTTCTGGGGGCTGGGGCAGGGGTGGAAAAACACTAACCCGTTTCAGCTGGAGCATCCAGGCAGCTGAGGCCTGCATCTCCCATGTGGATGCAGTGCTGGAGGCAGGCACAGACTGAGCATAGGAGAAGACGACTAGCTGGCAGGACAAAAAAGATGCTCTACTGAAGACAGAAATTCACTGCACCCATCCCTGATGTGCTAGTAAAAAAGATGAATGTAAAAACATTTCCTGGGCTGGAGAGGTGGCTCAGAGGTTAAGAGCACTGGCTGTTCTTCCCAAGGTCCTGAGTTCAATTCCCAGCAACCACATGGCGGCTCACAGCCATCTACGTTGAGATCTGCCCGGGCATATATGTAGAGCAAATACTGTATACATAATTAATTAATAAATAAATAAATAAATAAATAAATAAATAAATGTTAAAAAAATTGTTAAAAAAAAAAAAAACAAAAAACATTTCCCCAGCCAGGTGTGGTGGCGCACGCCTTTAGTCCCAGCACTCAGGAAACAGAGGCAGATGGATCGCTGTGAGTTCAAGGCCAGTCTGGTCTACAGAAGTGAGTCCAAGACAGCCAGGACTACACAGAGAAACCCTGTCTCAAAAAATCAAACCAATAAGTAAACAAACAATAAAGACAGACTTGGGAGTGAAGGGTATGAAGCAGTACAGGATGACAATCAAGTCAGTGTCACTGAACCATCCAGTGTAAAGTAAAACATCTTCTGTGATCAGAGTCCTCACACATACCATCTAACAAGCGAGCAATCCAAAGTATGGAGACTGCCCATGGAGGGGGCAGACTCTGGTGTAAAGACATGGACTTAGGTCCTTGGAGCTCAGTCTCCTAGCCTAGAACACCACAAGAAGCTTCAATGTTTCATTTGCTTCTGGGGCCCCAGTGACAAAGGGTTGGCAAAGTGAAGCTTACGGAGTTTGGAAAGGCTCTTTTGGAAGGAAGAAACAACTTGTAGTGTTTACAGCTCTGCTTGGGTTCTTCCATCAGAGTGACTGCCAGATGTTTCCTTCTATTTTCTAAGCTAGTGTGTCATATGCATAAGGCTTCTTAACTCTGGGTTGGGGATGTAATTCAGCTGGCAGGGTGCTTGCTTAGCACGCAGGGAGCCCTGGATTCCATCCACAGAACCACATACAGCTGGGTGTGGTCCTGCATGTTTAATCTCAGCACTTGGGAGGCGAAGAAGGAGGTCAGTTTCATTATTGGCTACAGCGTGTATAAGATCCTGTCTCCAAAAAAAGGGTAGGGGGAAGGTTCCTTTGCTCAAAGAGCATGAGCTCATGGCCAAGTGAATCTCCTGCCAGGTCAGCAAGGTTTGACTTGCTGTCGTGTAGAGCCAAAAGGCTTACTGTTATCATCCTAGTGTTTTCTTTTTAAAATTTTTATTTTATTTTATTTTATTTTTTTTGAGACAGGGTTTCTTTGCACAGCTCTGGCTGTCCTGGACTCACTTTGTAGACCAAGCAGGCCTTGAACTCACAGAGATCCACCCACTGCTGCCTCCCAAGTGCTGGGAGTAAAAGCATGGGCTACCACGCCTGGCTCTCATCCATGTATTTTCTTTATATCATGTAACAGTATCAGTGTTTGACAATAGAGAATCAGATACTACACATGAAACAGTGCTATACTGCCATTAAAAAGGACGCTGTAGAGATAGAGAAGTGGCTCAGAAGTTAAGACTGCTGTGTAACCGAACTTTTTAAAATTATTTAATACTTATTTATTAACAATATTCATTTATAACAAATAACAATTTCTTAACTATTAACCCTATAAATTCTTTTTTTTTTTTTCGAGACAGGGTTTCTCTGTGTAACAGCCCTGGCTGTCCTGGACTCGCTTTGTAGACCAGGTTGGCCTCGAACTCAGAGATCTGCCTGCCTCTGCCTCCCAAGTGCTGGGATTAAAAGGTGCGCCGCCACTGCCCGGCTAACCCTATAAATTCTTACAATCCCTTTAACCTAACCACTAATCCTATTGACAATTATTTTCCTAACCTTTTAGAAGGATACAGTCTCTGGGGCAAGTCCTCAGTCATCAGGAATACAGTCTTTGTTGTAGATTCTTTAATGCACTTAGCAGTCCTTTTTCTGGAATATCTCAGATGTAGATCCGTCAGGGTAAATTGGCTATGACAGTCTCACCTTAAATAAGGCTTGAGGCTTTCTTCTCTCTGGGAGACCTCAGCTGTCTGTAGGCCAACTTATTTCCTTCCTATCAGGAACTCAGCTGCTCTGCCTCAGAGTCCTTAAAGCCAGCCACAATTCCATTCAGGCCACTGTTCGGACAGATCAAACCCCTCTAGGCAAAAGCTGAGGCACAGGGTTTAGTCCTTGGCCTTTTGGTGTCTTGCTCAGGCTTTCTTTGCTCACCAGCTTCTTTCTGCCTCAGTGAGATCTGGCCATCATTGATGGCCAGCACTTTTTTCAGCAGGACTCTCCGAGCTCTCTAGCATGGTGAGGGACCTCCTTGATGGGGCTCCATGCACTGTCCTTAAATAGGAGGAACTCTGTTTCAGCTTAATTTGGGCTCCGCCCACTTAGCAGCTGAAAACAATGTCAGGCCAAATACTTTGCTTCTTAAATCCATTAAGTCTTTCCTGTTTTCCTGACTTCAACCTTGTTTTTTCAGTCCATTAAGTCTTTCCTGCTTTTCCTGACTTCAACCTTGTTTTTCCACAAGCTGATAAGCTAATCGCTCACATCCAAGTTGATCTTCATGCCCCGAATTAAGAGACTGTATCAGAAACCCCTATATATTTTCTAAATCTAATTTAATTATTCTAACTCCCTACACTGCTGTTTGTATTAGTTATTGTTCTATTGCTGTGACAAAATGCGATGACCAAAGTAACTTACAAAAGAAAACATTTAAGCCAGGCTGCGGTGGCACATGCCTACCAACACTCAGAAGACAGAGGCAAGTGGATCTCTGTGAGTTCAAGGCCAGCCTTGAACTACAGAGCAGTTCCAGGAAAGTCAGGACTGTAACACAGAGAAACCCTGTCTAAACAACAACAACAACAAAAACATTTAATTTGCCTTATGGTTTCAGAGGGTTAGAGTCCATGATGGGGGTAAAGGACATGGTGGTAAGAACATCTTAGAATTCACATCTTGATCCAAAAGTAGAAGAGAGGCACACTGGAAATGGTTGAATCCTTTTAAACCTCAAAGCCTACCCAACTGTCATACCTCCTTCAACAAGGCCACACCTCCTAATTCTTCCCAAACATTATTTTATCTGAGGACCAAGGATTCAAACATCAAAAACTCATGGCTTGAGAGATAGCTCAGTGGTTAAAACCACTGACTTCTCAAGACCCAAGTTGGATTCTCAGCACCCACAATATGGCTCACAAATATCTATCACAAAGGATCTGACACACATACATGTGCACTTACATACATGCAGATGAAACACTTATACACATAAATATGTTTTAAATCCACAGAACTATTCAATGCATAGAATTAACTTCAGTGTAAAGTATACACTTTAATAATGATGCATGAAGAATACTAATTGTAACAACTACACAGCACTAATGAGAGATGTTAATAACAGGGAAACTGGGAGGGATAGGGACTCTTTTTTTTTTTTATTTCCAAACATCTAAAGTTGTAAAAACAAATCAAAACAAAACAAAAAACTCTCTAAAAGTAAATGGGAAAGGAAGTAATGAGCTTCATGACTCCAGCCAGTTCATAACATTCTTATAACCTCTGACGTCAGACTCTAGGACATGAGTCTGACATTTGTTCTCCCACAGTTAGAAAATAGGCATCATTGTAGTTAGTCCCCAGTTACTTCTCAGGTCCTCAAAAAGTGGAAGAACCTGGACCCAGGGCCACTGAGATAATTAACAGATTTCCTACACGGAGACAACAATGGAGGGGCTTATTGGCATCTCTGATTTACTCTTGCTCCCTCTGGCCCTAAATGTCCTTGCTGTCTGTATTTCCTTCTTTCTTTCATTTTTTTTTAAATTTGTTACTTTCACTTTTATGTGAATTTGTGTTTTTCCTGCATGTATGACTATGTGAGGGTGTTGAATCCTCTGGAGCTGGAGTCACAAGACAGTTGTGAGCTGCCATGTGGGTGCTGGGAATTGAACCCAGGTCCTCTAGAAGAGCAGCCAGTGCTCTTAACCAGTGAGCCATCTCACCAGTCCACTCTCTGGACTTCTATCTTAGCTCTCCTTTCTTTCTTCCTTTCTTCCTTCCTTCCTTTCTTTCTTTCTTTCTTTCTTTCTTTCTTTCCTTCCTTCCTTCCTTCCTTCCTTCCTTCCTTCTTCCTTCCTTCCTTTCTTTCTTTCTTTCTTTTCTTCCTTCTTCCCTCCCTCCCTCCCTCCCTTCTTTCTTTCTTTCTTTCTTTCTGACAAGATTTCCTGGAACTCCCTCTGTAAAACAGGCTGGCCTCAAACTTGCAGAGACCCACCTGCCTCTGCCTCCAAGTGTTGGAACTAAAGGCGTGCGCCAACATGCCCTGCCCCTTTTGCTCTTTTTTCTATATTTAATCTATTTAGACACATTCGTCCTCCACCCTTCAGATACTGTTTTCTGATGACTCTAAGTCTCTAGCCAATCCCAAGCTCTCCTCAGCCCTTCAAGTCCCTATCCCCATAGCATGTGCCTGTGACCCCACTTCAAGGTCAGCTTTAGCAACATTGGGAATTGGAGGCTAGTCTGGGCTATGTGAGATCCTGTTTCAAACAGTAACAAAGCACACACACACACACACACACACACACACACACACACAC